>VZSE01011063.1:143952-327704 GCA_013398275.1 Promerops cafer | reverse complement strand
GCCGAGCCGGGCCCCGGCCGCTGGCCCCCGGCCCCGGGCCGAGGAGGGACGGCCGGGGGGCGCCGGCCCCTGCCCCGCCAGCTCGTGGCTGTTACGGAACGATGCTAACCTGGTTTACCTGCCGTGCTGTTTCCATAAGACTGCTGGCTCTCTGGTTCCTTTTTCTTATTTTCTTTTTATTTCTCTCTGTCTCTTTCTTTTTTCTTTTCTAAATAATGGCAATCATGACGATTCGAGGTTTGTAGGAGCGGGGAGGTGGGAAAGGGAAAGTTTTAGCTGAACACCAGGCTCTCGCTGTCAGAAGTTCAGGGAAAGCAATGGCAAGTTCATCTGCAGGTTGGCTGGTAGCAGTGTGTCCCAGACAGACGACGGGCCATGGAGCCCTGTAGTAGGTGAAACGCACCCAAGTGATCTCTTTGGCAATGTCTTTTATGAAATAACCTGCTCGTGGTGTATTAAACACAATGGAAGAATAGCACAGGTATGACTGAACTGATTTCTGACTGAACTGTATGTACGGTTATTTTTACAACGTTTTCTCAGAACTGACAATGTATTGCGTTCCCTGAAGCTGTAACAACAGGTTTTCAGATTTGCTAGACATAGGAGAGACAGGCAGATCCCGTGTTGCAGACATTTCGGTGATTGTATTGGGTACGACAGACAATGGGAACCAAAATACACAACTGTGAGGAAAATGGCAATTGGATGGTATCGTTAGGGGAAGGAAACAAGTGAGAAGAAAGACTAGTAATCATACTTAATTCCTTGTCATTATTAAAATTATAGTGTTGCTGCTTCGACACACATCTCAGATGATTCTGAAGGTGTCGAGGATGATGGATTTAGTACAGAGGAGTAGTGTGTGGTGGGTGACACCAAGATTTGTAGTCAAAGTAATCAGCAACTAAGTGAGAAATTGCAACTTCCCTCTGTGTGTGTGTGCGTGTGTGTGTGTGCGCCTGTGTGTGTTTGCATAGCGGTTTATTCCCTTGCTCATTGCTCGCAGGAGCTCTCTCCAAGAAGAGATGGGATGAGGAATTCCAGGGGAAAAGCAACACTTAGAGCCAATTAATTTGTTGTGTGTTAAATAAATTGAGATAATAGTGTTGGTATTGACACTGCCATGGGACAAAAAGCAACATTTGGGGGTTAACTGACATTTGGCTGAAACCATTAACTCTTTCCTAACCAGCCTTATCAAAACAACTGATTAATTCCTTCTTGTGAGAGTGAACTGTCCTTGCTGAAACTTTCATTTGTAGCTCTGCATCCTTTTAGCTCTTTTTTTGTGAATGGTGACCCAGCATCTCTAACACAAAAACCAGGATGGACTTCCCAGGGCATAGAAACTAGATTGGGTTTACAGCTCTTGTTTTTCTCAATAATATGCCTTGGTTTTGTAGCAAGTTTGCAACAGGGATAGTTAATGCCCTGGTCTGGTAATGCTGAGTGCAGCCTAAAAGAGACTCCCTGAACCAGAGGCATGGAGAATTCCCCCTACACTACCCAGCACTGAGAGTGCCTTTGTGTGCCAAGTTCCCTCATTAGGCTTGCAAACCAGGGTGCTGCTGGGATTTAATGTTTGTGATAAATGATAGGTTCTGATGGTTTATCGATTTGTGCAGAAAGTGAGCTATCACTGGAAGAAACAAATTTGAACATTATCAGATCTTCCTATGGGTTTGTGTGCATCTCTGAGCACACTTCCAGAACTTCCTTGCTCCTGACAAAGGTGTTCGGTAGTGTTAAAAACTTTTCAGGCGTGCTATGAGAATGCCTCCCGTTAAAATTGTTTAACCCCTGTGACTAGTAAAACCCATGGTTTAATTAGCCACTTGTGTGCTCTCATAACTACCTGCCTTCACTTCTTTTCTTCATTCTCTCTTTCCCCCACTTGCTCTCTCCTGTTTGTGCTTCATCAGATACATAAACACAAAAGCTCCTGTGCTGCTGTACTGTGACTTGAAGGAAACAGGTTTCTCTTTCCAGCTGTGGAGATGTCAGTAAGGCATCACTTCTCTGCAGGTCATGGCCCATCACAAAGTTTTGTCACAGGATGTGGCTAATTTCTTTACAGAAGTGTAGTTTGTCAGCACGAGAGGAAGAATAACTTACTTATATGGTTGTTTTCCTTATGTCTTCTTTCTTTATAAAAAATTTAAGTTAGCTAATGAAGTGACAGAAGGGCTGCCTACAGCACAGGTGCAGCAGCAGTGCTCTGGCTGTACGGCCACCAGCGGGAAGGGTGTCAGAGGGTGACAGGGCCTCCACGAGGGCCCTGCGGCAGCAGTGTTGGTGTTGGGGGTGGGCAAGGGCAGCCCCCCTATGGAGTGGGTGGCTGGAGTGACTCATTTGGCCTATGCTCCTGGGGAATCCACCGCTCTGCGTGGATGATCCCCTGGCACCTCGGTAGGCACGCTCCCATGGATATGCGTCAAGGATTGAGGGGCTCACATTCCACTACACGCTTCGATGATTCGTGAATTGTGCTCGACAGTGGCTGCAAAGTGCAGGGGTGATTTACAGCGGGGGGTGGAACCATGTTTGAAAACAAATGAAAAATTAGAAAAATACCAATAAACCCTAAACTGGCTGATCCTACAGAAACCATTTCTCTCTTTTTCCTTTCCATCTCTTCTACTGGTGCAATGAAGGCATAGGATATAACTCTCAAAGATAGGATATGGAGTTGAAGACAGATTCACGTGATGCTTTCCAGTTCCTGACCCTTGCATTTTTCATGGAATGCTTCTCGCCCAGCATTTTTTTTTAAAACACTTGAATTATTTTTTCCTACTTTTCTTGTACTGTTTTCACATTAAAAGTGTCCCAATGCTCTAGTATTTTTCATAGAATGTTATTATTACTAGGAAATTTTATGTATGGCAATAATAAATCTATAAAAATCAGACTGACGTCACATTGCACACTGCCTACTTGTGTATGTATATTCTGTGTTCATTCAGATTTACAATCAGTTTAAAGAGACATAATCTTTATTTACCCATAGAGACTACTTATTTTCCTCTGATTGGTGTACATGTCTGTAACTTCTGCTGCAGGTTATGAAGATTAGGTGCCTGGCGGTAGTTTACATCCTTCTCTCTTTTAAGTGAACCCCATTCAGTATGAATCTCAGTTGCCCCAGTGCTCATTTTCATTAGCATGACAGCAAGTTCAGGCAGAGAGGCTGACTTGCACTGGCAGGGGCTGAAGGGTCCTGCCAAATGTGAAATATCAGCTGTTTAGGCATGCTGTCATCGTGGCGGGCACCACTTGCTCCCTTTGTAAGAGCCCAGCTAATTGATATGTGCGCTATTAAAGTGAGCGTTTGCATACCAACCCGACTGAGTCAATACCAGCCTCCAAATCCGAGGCACTTCGCTGAGCTGCGCTTCAAGCCAGTGGGAGTTTGAGATGGCCTTCTCCAGGGATAGGTTGTGATGATTGATTTCAGCAGGATCGGCGTCTGATCCTGAAAGTCTTAACACCATATGGCATTGCCACGGGGGAGAGAGGCTGCGCTGGCAACCTCCGAACTTGCACTTCGTGTTGCGGTAGCGCGTGCGAGCGCTGTTAAGGGAAGACTGCTGAGCTCTGTGGATAGGGGTCAATTAGTAGGGGCCTCAGAGGAAGCAATTTCCCCGCTGTCTATCTGGCTTTAAATTACATGCACAAGTTAAGTGACGGCATGATGGAATTGAGCAGTGGTGAGGGGAAACTGTAGAGTCTGATAAGAAGCAGGCGGCTAACACGATCCAACGGGCTAACTGGAAGGTGCAAAGAAAGACCACCTTGTAGCTCGTGTTGCCGTTCATCACTAAACATCAGCAGTGCTGCTGTATGACAGGCTGTCTCTCCTGCCTGCCGCTGTCTCGTAGCCCTCCATCTGGCCGAGGCTCCCCGTGTGCATGTGTTAAACGCTTTGCAAAAGGGCAGAAAAGCAGTCCTTGTTCCTGGGCGTTTACAGCTGGAGCAAGAACTGCTGTCTGCCCCGAGCGCAATTTACATTGGTGTTGGCTGCAAAGCCCTGATCAGTCCTGAGAGCTGATTTTTCCCCTTTCCTCCTCATTTGGGCCCCTGGTGCTCTGCTAGGGTTCTCTAGTCCTTCTGTTCCCAGGCCTGAGCCTGCAGGGAGTGTGCCTGGTCCTGGAACTGGCTGCTAGCACCATAAGAGAGCCCTCACTGGGTGACTGTGATGCTCTTGCTTGGGGCTTCTGACATGGTGCATGATCCCGCTGTGACAGTGTGAGCAGGGAGGGGAGGAAGTGAGAGGCAGAGCAAAATCTGACCCTTGTTGAACATTTTGCCATGAGGTTTTGTCACTTTCATTCAGATACTGCATGTCTGGGATAAACATATGTTCAATGATGAGTTTTCCTTTTGACCTCTGGAGGTTCTTGGGGACACCACCAGGCCTCCTACTGCCACCTCCAGCAGAGACCAGAGCAGCTACATCTTTGCTCACCAGTGCCTGATCTCTGCTGCTTAGAAATCTCCTTTAAGGGAGATGACCTTCTGCATTAGGTTCACGTCTTGCAAGGCAGGAATGTGCTGCAGTTGGTGGGACTCATGGGGTAGAGGAGTACATTTAGAGCCCAGAGGAGACAAACGTTTGGTCTCCTTGCAGTGTTGGCAGATCACTGAGTGCAAGTGATTTCCTCTGAAATGTGGTTGGATGGTGCCTGGTTTACCACTTCGTATGTTGGTGTTTCCCTTTCCTTGTGTGATACTTGCAAAGCAGAGAAAGTGCCCAAACCCCGTGACATTACTGTTCAGTTTAGAGTATAAATGGCTGCTTGATACACTGTGCATACTGTTGGTAGGGGGAAGGGGCAGAAATGAAGTTGCTCCTGCCTAAAAAAATCTCTTAGTGGTGGGATTTGGTACTGAACTGAACAGAATTTCAAGAAATGCTGCAAAACTGTAGGCCAGTCAAGGACTTAACAGCCTCTTTCATACAAACACTGCTTTCTACTTGCATTGAAAATTGCTTGCTTTAAATCATTGAACTATGATTGTTTGCTAGTGAAATTGTCCATATGGTAAGAGAGGTTAACTGGTTGTGGTGGTTCTGAATTTTGATTGCACTGAGTAGTTCTTTGCATGGTTTTTTAAGTACTAGTATAGGTATGCACTTGGGGCATCAAAATTCTGTGCCAGACTCTGGATTTCAGTGTTGTGACTGTTTAATCTATTTTTTTAAACTGACATAATGAAATCTCTATGTACTGTTTAGGTTGGGCAACCTACATGTGTCATGAGAAAGATGATGAACGAGGGTGGTTTGGGATTTTTTTTGAGCAGTAATTAGCATAATAAGTGTCTTTTTTTCCCTTTACTTTTTTTTCCCCCCAAATCATCTAGGTCACTTTGAACAAGATAGTTCAGTCAGAGGTACATAAAACCATCATGACTTGGAGAACTATGCCAGCTACGGGATGTTTGGAAAATCTTTTCCAATTCTATGTTTGTACAAATTGTTGTAGACTATACAAATCATGCCTGATTCATATAAGGAGACTTTGTTTAAAGTTGGTAGATATGTGAACGTCATACTTCATACCACTGATTAGGGGTGGGTAACCATAAGGAACAGTCTCAATTTTTGTCTGCTTTTTCATGTGTGTTCATATTATCGCATCTTGGGGTCACTTTCCATGCAATTCTGTTTGCTAAGTGCACACCTAACACCTTTACTGAAGTCAGGGAAGACCTTGCTCACTTGGAGAATGGATTAGGATGTCAGCAAGTGCTTCCTTGGTACTGGGGAAAGAAAAGGAACAGAAACTTTTTTTTTTTTTGTCAGAAAACAACATCCTGGTATTGCTTTTTGGGTTTTTTAAAAAAGGTGCCCTAAAGAGTTAAAAAAAGGTTGATATTAATTTCTGTATGCTGTGTCACCCATTTATGCATGACAATGACTAAGAACAGGTCTTTGCCAAATATCCTAAGAATTTGTATTGTTAAAAAGAAAACTAGTAGTCTTCCAACTCTTAACATGCATATATTTTAAGGGTTAGGCTTGGTGAAATAATTCTAAGCAGGCAAACCTAGAATGTACACCTTAAAGACTCATCAAATACAGCATAATCTTTTTGATCACTGGTTGCAATGGGAAATGGCTGCTGCTTGCATAGGGAAAGGCTTTAAGATAAGATTTTTGGATGTACCCAAGTGAGTTTGGAGCAGTAAGTAGCTCGTGTCACTGTAGCCTTGGTGGCTAATAATTCCTAAGCCACCAACTATGTGCTTAAAAACTGGCAGCAGACACCATGTCTCCTTAAGGAGTGCGACCACGCAGGGAAAGCATTTCTCTGTTCTGTAGTGTCTGTGTTTTTGATAGCTCATCTGCTTGGATGATTGTACTGAACCACAAGGTCTTGAAGCATGCGGCTTCCTTTGACGCCTTTTTTGCTGTTTGAGAGCCCTGACTGCAAGTCTGCCTTCTCTCTTCTTTTGGGTACTTTTATTGTTTTCCACAGTCGTATCTTGTTCAGTCACATGCAAACACCTGTCCTGAAATTGAATTACTCTGCGGTGTAATCTAAAGTCATCCCCCATTTCAGCATCCTGAGCTTTCTGTTGTGTGTTGAGTTATGTTGCACTGTACTTTAGATGCGACAGCCATTTAATAATGTTGAAGCCTTAGCTCTGCAGGGGCTAAAAAGATCCCAGCAGGCTTGTTAACTTCTACTCTCAGACATTATGGGAAATATTTTCTCCTCCCTGTAACTCTTTGTCATTCTCTTAATTAACACTATAAAAATCCATAGCCAGGTATGCGTGAAGCCTGTTAAATTTTTTTGCAGTTTTCCAGAGTTTCTTTGTTTCTTCCTATTTAACCAGACAGTGGTGCCAAGTGAGATATGACAACATAAAAGGAATAAAGGCAGCCTGGGTCATGCCGGATACTGTGTTCTTGTCAGGCAGCACACTCATGAAGTGCCTTTCCCATACTCACCATAGGATCTTATTTTTTCCCTGCTCTACTCAGTATTTTTCTCTATATCAGTCTCTGAAGTGTTGGGCATTTTAAAACTCTGCACCTCTCCTTTCTCAGGACAGTATTCTTTTCTGCTTCAGACTGCTGTGGTCATGGTGTCTGTTTTACTTGTACATAGGATCCCCACTAGCTGGTATCAGACTTCATTTGACTAGAAGTTATCTTTCTATCTATTTGACTAAGAACCTATCTATGACAGTGATGAGAGAGATTATTCACTGGTTTAGGAAGTGGAGAAGCAGTATTAAAATTTGAGATGGAGAGAAGAACTTAATAAATAGTAGAAAATGGGGTAAATCCAAGGGAGTTCAGGATGGATATCACTTAAGATGAGGGCAGAGGAGGAGGAAAGAAGAGCTGCTGAGTGCTCAAATAGAGGAGAATTCCAGAGTGGCTGAGGGTTGGTTATAATGTGTGAAGTCTCAGTGAGGGGGTGCCTGCTCCTCCACAGGGGTGACTCAGTTACCATGGGACAGACTGAGCACCGAAGGGTACAGTGGTAGGGCTGAAGATGCAGTGACATTTCCCTTGCTGAGAAGAGCATGAGGAGTATTTGCTGCTATGAGTAATAAATTAATTTTCAGGTGAGGCAATTGAAGAGCTCACCAGTAACCATCTTCCCAAAACTTCTGCAGGGGAAGGCCAAGATTTCACAGAGCTGAAGGGAACCTTGATGAGGGTAAGCAGGGCTTTCCCCATGCCCTTGATGATATCATAAACCAGTTTCTTTAATTAGTTTTTAAAAATTGACTGGAGTTTGTGGAGAGAATTTGGATATCAGGGTGAGCATTTGGTGTGAGTGGAGTCTTGTCATCCAAACAAGTTGTTCTAGAGGTAAGAAAATGATAAAGGCATACATACAGAAAAGCCAACAGATGTGAAAGAGAGAGGGGAAGCTTGCAAAGGAGAGGCTGAAAATGATGATTTCTTTCATGACGACTTCTTGGTCTTAAAGGTTTCTTTGGTGGTGTGTACTGTGTTTCCTAGGAAAGCTGGAGCATGCTGACAGCATATCAGTCTGGCGCTATGTTAACACAAAGAATTTGCCCCATTGTCATGAAAAAAATACCCCAAAACAACTGCAGTTCAGTAATATCTGTCCTTCTACACATCCTAACTGTGATGGGGGATTGGAGATCAGGTGCAGCAGCCCTGGCAGTTACAGGCTTGGAAGAGAGCTGAAGAGCTCTCAGAGTCTGTGTAGAAGCTACAAGGAGAGCAGAGCGAGAGGCAATTAAAGATGCTGGCAACAGAAAAGGAGAGGCAAGGAATATACATTCTTAAATATGAGATCTCCAAAGCAAGTAGTATTAGTAAAAAAAGGCTTTTCATTTTAGAGCAAACAAAACAGGAGAAAAATGTATTTGGAAGGGTTGTGTGACCCACATGGCAGGCAGGGGGTGAGGGAGGACTCGATGGCACCATCTTAGTAATGATGTAAAACCCATTCCCTCTACATCAGCAGTTGATCTGAGCTTTGGGAGGTGGTGGAATGGTTGGCTGGTTGCATGGAAGCTGATGTAGAGTAAATTGGAGGTCAAAGTCCAGTGGAGGTCACAGTGTCATGAAAATAATTATTGAGATGTGTCTTAATTGTCATCCCTGCAAATTTCAGAAGACACACCCAAGAAAGAATGGGATTCAAAACCATTTACAATGTATTAACATTTCCCTCACCAGTCAGGAATTGTGGTGACCTGTTGTATGAGAGTGTGTTGCTGCTCCTCTTCCTGCAGCAAGTCAGACAATACGTGATGCTCACCTTGATGTTTGGCTACAAGAGAGCCAAAGTGGCACCTGTGATGAGTCTTAGGCAATGGCTGATGTTACTCCCTCAGCTCAGATATCAAGTGCTGCATTTGAGTGATGTATTTCTGTATTTCTCCTTCTTTTTTTTTTTTTTTTTTTTTGCAAGCTTTGCAGAAAAAGAAATAAGCAAGCAGAGACCAAGAATTTAATGGATATATTTTTCACTGGCTCTTTTATCAATAGCATATGAAAAATCCCAAAGGACAGAAGCAGTTAGCTAACCAATGAGGCATCATAGCTGATTTTAGGTTCCATGCAGGAGAAAAAGATACTGAAGCCCCAGCAGCTCAAGGCGAAAGAGATTTAAATTTAGGTTTGGTACTGAGAAACGTGCCTCTCCTCTGCTTGGAGACCAGTCTGTAAGAGATTACTGTACCCCAGGGCAGCAGTTTGGAGGATGATAGAGATGTCAGCCTGTGAGTGCAAAGACTTGTACTACTGGATGATGAACCAGCAGGGATTTCTCATTAATGGAATGAATGTTAACAAGAATAATTCTGTTTTGTGAGCTGGTGTGTGTGGGAAGGATAAATGATAGGGGCTGATGGATGGTCTTCACAGAGATTTGATTAGGGAGAAGGTGAATGGCAGTGTGTGTGTGTGAGAGAGGGGGAGGTATATGCACACGGTACATCTATTGTAGTAGGCAGGCACACTTCTAGTTGATAATGCCTGACAGAGAAGTCAGCAGAAGTAACCAGACCGGTCCTAGGCAAAAGCAGAAGCTGAGGACTTGTGTGGATATTTCATTTTTAGTGTCTTGTGCATTGTAGAGTCTTGGGTTTTATGTTGCATGGTGGTAACAAACCCGTATCCAAGAATTTCTCTATAAAACTTTTGTCAGTACCAGAGCTTTCTGCTTTCTGCTACTAAAGCATTTGACTATTGATATTAATTCCCACAGTCAGTATGGGAGCACAGAATGACACCTTTTCTGATCTGCTTAGCATCATCTTTTGCTCTGAAGTAACACTCTTAAAGCTTATATGAGCCCTTCCCAGTTCCTGAAGAAGTGGGAGACAGGCCAGACCTACTGGCTGAGAGGCTTGGCAGAACCAACAGGAACAATCCCTCATCCTGCCCGAGGCCTTCATATGCTGCTGGAATGCAAATAATAAATGAAAAAAGGCAAAATAGTCACACAAGCTGAGTGGGCACTCCAGCAACTTAGCAGCTCCACCCTCAGGTACAGGGGTAGCTGAAAAAGTGAAGGAACTGCATGAACTGCTCGAGAGAGATGTAGAAATAGGGAAAGAAATGTGAATCCCTTTGACAGTGAGATGTGGGAGACCCCTAACCCGAAAAGCCAAACCTGTGGTATCTTCCCTGCTGCCTTTGCCAGGAAGCCATTAGGAGCCCCCGCCTGAGGCCGGAGTGTGGCCAGCTGGAGCTCAGCGGCAGCGTGGCAGATGGCAGGAGGAGTTCCCGAGCCGGCTGGCCCGCCGCTGCCAGCCCCGCGTGCGGGATGCCAGGCACGGGGAAGCCGGCGGCCAAGCCGTGCTCCCCTCGGGAGCGAGTGAGACGGCAGAGGTGGAGACTTGGCTCCGTCCCTCGGCTCGCTGGCCAAGAGGGCTGCACTGGCACAAGGGAGGGAGTGTGCTGGAAGGCGTCCACAGCCGGCTACTCCCAGCCTGGGAGGGGATGGGCAGAGGAGGTGTGTTCCTTTCCAGGGCTCTGCCCGCATCCGTGTGCCGGTACCCTCTGCGCACCGCTGCAGGGCTTTAGTGACTCGAGCTGACCCCTGGGGGTGTTGAGGCCGATGGTGGAGCAGGTGAGCTGCTCTCCTTAGAGCTGAAGATGATGCTCACCAGCACAGAGAGGGGCTCCAGGGGCTCCGTCACTAATATTTCCTGGGACTGAGCTGTTCTTTCTCGGACAGCATTAGTCTGGATTCCTTATGATTTCTGATCTGTAGTTGCCGTCTGTTTTCCCCAATGGCATTATGCATTTTTTCAGATCAAGACCCCATTCCCCCAAATTTGATCTCATCTATATAGTGAAAAAAAAGTTAATATATAAAATAAACTGTGGTGTGCAGTGAATGTAAATGAGGGATACCTTTGCTCCTTTTTCCTCCTGTGGAGAAACATATTACTTCTCTGACTAATCCTGTTGATTTGGCTGGGGAGCTATGGCCTGCTGCTGATGTCAAGTCCAAGTGGCAGGATCCGGCTGTACAGTGGCAGGTCTCCATGGCCGTTGGCACAAATGCTTTATTCCCCAGCTGACTCCACTGAAATCTCCTGAGGTTACCTCTGAGCTATTTGAGAAGAGCTGGGTTTTCAAACCATGACCCTGACTTAGAAGTACATTTTAAAATTTTCTACTTGCAATGTCCCGTGGCAAAGGTTTACTTTCACTTGGTGGAGCTGGCGGCAGAGAAAGTCAAATGAGTTTTCCTAATCTGGTATGTTCTGAATCTGGTTTGTCTCAAACACAGCCCGAGAGATATGCAGCGCAAGTGGAAAAATTACTGCCAGCACGCAGATGCGTGTCCTCTTGGAGCAAATAAAGCTGACTTTTAAAATAAATGTTAAATCTCATCCTCGGTATGAAGGGAGACAGGCCTGTAGCTCAGGTATGGGGAGAGATATTTTAAGGTGGGCTGTGGAAGAAAGCGCACCACCAAACTTCTGACCCAGCGTACATGTCCCTTTTATCTGCTAAGTCCAATAATAAGCTTGTTATTAGAGGACATCTGTTACTGCCTGATAACATGTTCAGCAAGCAGGAGCACAGCGTTGGTGGGCAGCCAGGGATTTTGGCAGCTGTGGGGAGCGGCAGCTTCGTGGACTGTTTCACACCTCGTCCAGAGCTGGGGCAGCACATCCCTCCCGTGGGCCTGCGGCTGGGTGGGAGGATGCCAGGAGTTTGAGGCGAGGGCTGTTCCTGCACGGAGCTCCCCTGTGCCAGCTGGTGTGCACATGTGCCAAAGCCTCATCCACTCATCCTCCTGCAGCCGCAGCTGGCCCCCTCGGTGCCGGGTCAGCGCGGTGGGTCTCCTGGCATACCTCCAGGACAGGCAGCGGGGCAGCTGGGAGAAATGTGCCACACGCTGGGTTCTGCTTTTTCCTTCTGCATTTCCAGGGGATGCAGTTCACACACTAGTTTCTTGCCCCCAAGCCTCCTTGCCTGAAGAAAAACATTCAAGGAGACTGTGTGAGCTGAATCTGAGCGTCATGAGGTTTTCCCCAAAGTCATTGCTGTAGGTAATGTATATTTATGAGCGGAACAAAGTGGGCTGCAGATACTTTGAAAGGCTGCTTTCCTCTCAGGGTGGCTTAGCATTTAGGCAAGTAAGGAGTGGAGATGCTATCCAGACTGCATTTGCCAGTGGCAGAACAGTCTGGTGCAGGACAGATGGCATCTTCCACCTGCCTTCCTGTGTGTCAGGAGATGCTGATGCTCTGTGGTTCAGGAGATGGTTATCCTTCCAGTACCTAGAGGGAGCCTACAAAGAAACTGGAGAGGGACTTTCTACAGGGGCATGTAGTGGTAGGAAAAGGAGAAATGGCTTTAGACTGAAAGAAGGTAGGTTTAGATTATGTATTAGGAAGAAATGCCCCATAGTGAGGGTGGTGAGGTGCTGGAAAAGGCTACCCAGAGAAGCTGTGGATGCCTCATCCCTGACAGTGTTCAAAGCCGAGTTGGATGGGGATCTGAGCAACCTGGTGCAGTGAGTGGTATCCCTACCCATGGCAGGTGAGTTGGAGGTGATCTATAAAGGCCCTTCCAATCCAGACCATTCTGTGATCTTAGAGTGCTCTGCATCCCTCTGCTGGGCTTTAGCCCTCCACAGTGTAACACAGCTCCATTCCAGCAATGAGACTGTGCCTGTACCACCCTGTGTGCCCTGAGCCCAGCTCTTGTCTGGGGAAGGGTCTTTCCAGAGAAGGAAATCAGGGATAGAAAGTGAGTTTTGAATTTGCACCAGAGTCTGCGCTGTTTGTGTATGAGCAATGCTGACGTCATTTCCAGGGTGACCGTCGGACGCCTGAATTAGCTTGTGGCACTAGAAATACGAGGTGTGACATGAAGTAAAGGCCAGTTTGCTCTCCTGCTGGCGGTCATGTGGGCTCTGTGAGTCTGATGAGGTGCATAGCCTGCATTCACACAGTGTAAGGAAAGCATACAGACACTGGTTTATGGCCAGTGGTGGTCAGTGTTTGCTGGGCTGGGCTGCTAATTGATTCAAATTGCATTTCATGCAGGGGCTAGGACTTTCCAGCTGAATTGTTTTGGCCACCATAGAGCCCCAGATTTCTCTATATCTGATCATGTATCTCTTTCTCAATATATAGATATATTGAGATATACATAGACACACACACACAGATATGTATATGTATATGTATATGTATATGTATATGTATATGTATATGTATATGTATATGTATATGTATATGTATATAGATATGTATATGTATATGTATATGTATATGTATATGTATATGTATATGTATATGTATATGTATATGTATATGTATATGTATATGTATATGTATATAACTTACCAGGCCAAACTGCTCCTCTTGTGCAAGGCATGTTCTCCCGCTTGAGAAGCTTTTGTTGGGTTATCTGCAGGTCTTGGTAAGCTCAGTTTTCCCTGTGTTGCTAGCACCAGTCCTGCTGCTTTGGGAAATCCACCAGTTTCATGTCATTTGCCATGTGAATTTGAGATTCATTAATGCGTTGTCTATTTGTGTGGTTGTATGGGTCTCTGTAAAGACCACCAGGTAGCCCAGATTTTGTTGGACATACTTCAGTTGCCATATACTTCCCAAATAGCCTCTGTTGAGCTGGATTGTTTCCAGGGCTCCTCAAGAGGAATGAGGAGTGCCACATCTTGGTAATAATTTGCTGTAGCCAACATGTGAGTTTACTTCAATGAGAGCAGGATTTTTGCTCATGGATCAAACATCAAAGGATTCTTACATAATGCAACATCTTCTAACATTGGTAAAGTATTAGGTCATAATCATGTAGTGCTCTGATATATTTTATAATTCTATTTTAATTCTGAATGCAGTTCACCTCAGCTCAAATGATTCCCTAGCCTTGTAGAAAATAGTAATACAGGTGACTTACAATGAGTCTTGGTTAGATAGCTCTGAATTTTTCTTGCACGCTAAGTAGTAGTAGCAGCAGCAGCAGGTGCAGCCAACTTTCCTGATTCCTTCTCTCTGTATCACATCTTTCAGGTGGCTGTGAGACTCAGAGAGCCGAGGAGAGAGGATTCTCTGGCAGGTGTGGTAGGCTTGAGCTCGCCAAGGGCTGGGCTGGGCAAGCAGGTTGGCCTTGGGTGAGCAAATCCCACTGTCTGGCATCCCATGCCTTGCTCCATCAGTCGGTCACCCCAGAGGGCAGCGGGAGGCATCGTTCTTTAATGAGTGCTTCTGCTGTGAAATGCAAGTGTTGAAACAGACTTTGGTGAGGAATTTACAGCTCCTGCCAGCATGCCAGTTTCATGTGTTGTGTATAGCAAGGGTCTGCTTTTACATTTCCCTGTGGAGTGTCCAGGACAGATATGTAGGTATCGTTTTTCTGCTTAATTAAGGAGATTTTCTGTTGGTTTCTGTTGCATGTTTTTTACCTCCTCCTCCAAAAATGTAGTATGCTTGGTTCCCTATATGAAGCTTGTTTTTCTAGGCAATAATTAGATTTTCAGATTTCAAATATACGAGCTACTTCTTCTGCAGTGAAAACTGGCACATAGGGAGCAGAATAGGAAGTTTGAAAGTGTGGAGGACATTTCATCCCGGCTTTGTGTAGGGGTAAATCCTCTCCTGCGCAATGCTTTATGGCATTACCCACTTGGAGAAGCCAGGCCTGCAGGTTTCTGAGCATCCTCCTGAGAGCAAGCCTGCCATTTGTCAGCATTTGCACCAGCACGAGCAGTGAAGACTTTTACAGCAAAACCATGCTGATCAGCTCTGGTTCTGCTCCTCACCACCCCTCTCTAGGCTTCCAGGAGATCTGTCTTTCCTGTCACTCAGGATAATGATTCCCCACCGGCAGCACAGAGATCCAGAAATGCGCTGCAATCTCGCTGAGAGTCTGATTCCCCAGCTGGGACTGCTGGATTTATACAGCCAAGCAGTAGATGGTCATAGCACTTAAATTTGTGTGTTGGTGTGCTGAACCTCTAAATGGGCTGAAGGGTCTCTCTTTGTCTGGAAATAACCTTGATTCTTGGAGTGGTGAAATCTGTGGATTTCATTGCATATACTGGTTAAGATTTAACTTGATCTAGCTGTTCAGTTTTAAAAGATTTCTTTTTTTTTGTTTTGTTTAAAGGTGGATTAATAATTCATTCCCAAATTGGTAGTTAGCGCAATGGATATTTAATTGGAAATGTATATCTTTAATTAGAACTTGGTTCACAGATGCAAAAATTCCTTATCTTGCAGTTTTTCAAAAGCACACATATTAAACCACAGCCTTGCCCTTCAGAAATACTATTCTGTGTATTTAAAGGTCTGAATGACCTTTTAATCAGACGTTACACCTTTACTTCCAGCTGATATGACAACGTCTGACAGTAACTCAACCTGATGTGGCAAGAAAATAACTAAAAACCGTCTCAGTCACTACATCTTTAAATCTCTCTGTCTAGCTGTGGTTTTGTGTTCAGGCAGATGGACCCACAGCAGAATATTACATTTAGTTTTCAAGTGAAGACACTGTATTGAGTTTAATATGTTTGCATGTTTGACTGTTCTTTTGAGGTCAATTTAGTCATACGATTGTTTCCTGCCATTCTGAACTCCAGCCTCTTCTGCAGCTAAGCTCTTTATAAATTATAAATCTGTAAACCTTGCTCTCAGCAGCCATCTTACAGCCCACACAGACTGGTGTGGATGGTCTAAAAATTGCATTAGCTCTCCTCAGTGTACCTGGGTGCAAGGGCTGCCGTGCTCTGTCACTGCTTGTGCTCATGCTCACCTCATGTAAACGGGCAGAACAGGGACTGGTAAGGATGGATATGAGCAATTCCTACTTTTGCACCACCAACACAAAGAGAACTCACACTCGTCAGGGTGATTGTATTCAACACACCAGCTCATTGTCCTTGGAAGTTAATTTTCAGATGATTTATTGAAGTGTAACATTTGTGGAGGGGGAGTGGATATTGAATTGACAACAGGTCAGAGTTCTGATAATGCAGCAGAATTATTTTGATCTCTGCTATTTCCAAGTGTAGAAGCAATAAACATAACAATAACAGCTCCCCTTTCATATGGCTTTTACAAAAAGAGAAGCTGTGTACTGCTTGAGCCTGTTTATCACAAACTGGGCTAATTATTCAATAAAAAATACATGCCATACTTATGAGCAGTTCCCTGAAATTCAGAAAGTAATATTCTGACACCAAGTACAATGCAAGTTGTACACTGCAGGGTCCAAGGTTTGTTGGATGTTTATGGAAAAACTAGGAAAACATTAAAAAGGTCTTCCCTGAAACAAAAATGAAAGAATTCTTTCAAAAAGGCACATAGTACTTAAATGTGGCACCAGCAACATCCATGAGAACTTATTTGTTGCAAGTATTTATTTGCAAATTTCCATAGTTTTGCTTTTAGGAGGATTTTTTTCAGATATAACACTACTATTTTGTGGGTAGTTCTTAATGAAACAAGTACTTGTGAGCTGGGACAGACTGACAGAGTGTCATGTTAGGGCTCGCTCTCCCTGCCCTGGACAGTGCAGTCATTAATTCTGGAGGGGAGACATGTGGGTCGAGATGCATGGGTTCAAGGGTGCTTTCATCATCTTTTGACTAAGGAAATTGAGGACAAGAAGTACCTCACAGAAATGACACAGCCTTTGCAGGCTCAGCCCCTTCAGCCTCTCATGTAGGTTGTACTTTCAAGCTGTGAAGAGAATTTGCTGCTACTCAAATGTGTATGGAGGCACCTGCATGCAAGTGGATGTCATTTTCAGGGTGCAGCAGGTGTGGGAAGGAGAGGGGTAGTAGCTCTGTTTACACAGGACTGTTTCTGTGTAAGCCAAGGTCCTGCACATGTGTGAAAGAAGGGGCAGGGGCAGTATGGGCAGCACCCCTAAGTCAGCAGGGTGATTCCTTCACTGGAATGAAGTCACGGATGTGTTTTCAGTTCTTTCTGCATTGCAACCTAAATGTGGAACAAGGTGAGGTTTGAAAATGCCAGCCTCTCCTCCTAAGGTGTCTGAAGACCCAGCAAGCTTTCGGAGTGACAGAGCAGTGCCTTTGCTACTCCCCTGTCATGAGCATGGTCTTGCCAAGGTGTCTGTTTAACCCACAAACCCACCGAGCCATAACTCCATGCCCAGTATGCTGGGTCAAGGCAGAAACCATTGTACAACCATGTGGTTATTCTGAAAGCACTGTCTGTTTTCCAGATATTTTTTCTAGCAATGTTTGCATTTTCATGACTATCTTGTTTACAAACTAAGGAGCAGACAGCGTGTTAGGTGTGTTACATACTGAGTACGATGTATTGCGTGTGATCCTAAAATGGTGTGTGTTTGGAGAAGGATGTTTCTATTAATTGTCAAGCAATGGGAGGCATCGTGTTGTTCCTAGATAACTGAAAGTATGCCTAAAATGTAAAGGAAAAGAACAACTAGAACTCGAGTATGCCAATGCCACAAAAGAAAGCTTAACTTGTTTTCTTGCTTTTTTTTTAGAGAACACCTGTTCCCAGCGCTGAAGCATTCCGATGGTTCTTTTAAGCAGTAGTGTATCTTATTTTCGAGGCAGTCCGAAGTGAATGGCAAGCTAAAGTCTTGTTTTAAGAAACTGCTTAGTCCACCATTGAAGAATATACTCAGATACTATTTTCATTTATGTATAGGGGTTTCCTCAAAAGCAAAAGACAAAAATCTGTGAGCCTGGGGAATTGGCCAGCTTCTTCACATTCAGTACACCGATTCTTTCTTTGATGTAACTTAGCTATACTAGTGAAGTTGTTGTCTATTTTTAAAGTGGCTGTAAAAAAAAAAAAAAAAAAGTTTGGGTAAACCCCTGCTATAAAGTCATGTATCTTTGAAAAGTAACATATCTATACTTCATTTTCAAATATATGTGTTTCAGTACTGTAAACTGTACAGATAGCCGCTTGTATTTTGTGTGTTTAGACACAAGGAGACAATCATGTCTGAGCATCAATGGAGATAAACGGTTTGTACACAACAGTGTGGTTCTGCAAATTAAACCCGGAGCAATAAATTCTAGCTTTAACTATTATTTTGCTAGTTGTTTAGCAGCAGCAGCAGCAGCAACAGCAACAGCAGCACTGTTTTACCATGCATCCTTCCATAGAGATTTGATGCCAAGTTTTCCAGGATAAAAAGATTGTGACACATCTAGCAATTACCTTCTGTTGTGGTGTTGTGAGAGGGGAAGACGTAACACTTAAAATTAATCTTTCAAGCACTATATTAGAATAGTGGTTTGTGCACTTGCATTGCTTCCGAAGGAGCTTTACAGAGGGGTATCTCTCCAAAAATGCTGTCTGATGTCTGACTCATTTTTCACTGTGCTCTGAACTGGAGTGCCCAGCATAGGCAGATGGGCAAAACTAGTAGTTTAAATAAAGGTTGTTCTAGGATACAAACCAGAGTATGAGACCTTAGGAAAAATGATGACTCAGCTTAATTACCCTTCACCTACAAGATCTTATGTAACATTTTCAGTCAATGGAGTAAATATTTTATAAAGTGGAATGCCATATTTTTGATTCAGGTGGAGCTCTTCACAGTTAAGTGAGTTTTTACAGTTGGACTGGCTTAGGTCTCACTTGCACTTGTGCTCATTTGAGAGCCTGGGTATTTTTGCAGTATAAAAATGATGTTTTTTAAAATGCTTTTAAAAAAAGACCACTTCTCCCCACATGTTTCTTGGTCCACTGATCTTGGCTTTGCCGAATGACTGGTCCCTTAAGCCCTTACAAAAATGCTTTGCTGTTCTTCTTCCTGTTCTAGCTGTATGGAAGAAATGTCTACTCCGTGGAAAGGCAGCACACAGAGGGATATAGCTGACATGCCGTAAAAAAAATGGAGGATTCTTTACTTAGGGATACTTATTATCAGTTGCTCATCACTTTTTATTGCTTGGCTTTGTCATACCACTCACAAGTGAGAAGGCCATGCCACCAAAGTAAGTGAATGCTGTTGTGCCATGTATTTAATAGATTTATAATTTTATACAAGATAGGCCTACCAGTAGTTTCACAAACAAGGTGCTGGGCATGGAAATAACCAGTTACTGTTGCACAGCACATGTTAATCTCCTACTGTTTCAGCACTTTCTTCTGGTTTTTGCTAAGTACTTCAGCCTTTGGCCCCTGTCACACTTACTCGGTGAAGCATGAGGGATGGGTTGGGAATGCTCCAGTGTGGGACCTGTGCAGGTGGGGAAGACACCAGCTTTGGCAGGTGTTGGGAACAGCCCAGAAAGTGAAGACCAAGGGATGGAGGCAGAGAAACCTCCTGAAGTCTCATGTGTGTGTCAGCAGGACCGTGGCAGAGCGTGGGTGACCCAGGGTAACTGGAGGGCACATTTGGGCTGGGCTTACGCCTCAACTTAGGGCCAGTGCATGTGTCTGTGTCCTTGCGTTGTATGACGTCACATACATGGCTTCAGAGGTGGAGTGTCACACTTAAAATGCTTCTATCATGGTGCTCCTCTTACAGTTTGTGAGATCCTCAGTTGAATACTCACCCAATGCCCATTCAGTGAGCTTTGTGTCTGTTTGTATGGCAGCCGTGTATAGATTTTTTTTGTGTTGGAGACTTTTTGGTTAGGGGCCTCTGTTACTGATTGCTAGACCAATAACGAGCTCTGCAAGGTCTTCTCTACCAAAGTGCTGATTGATTTGCAAACTGAAGCTTTATTTGCACATCTGGCTGGTAAGCTTGCCTTGCTCCTTGGAAAACTCTCATTGCTCTTACAGAAGCAGAGGCAAAGTTAAGTTCAGGCTACATTAGGTGTACAAAGATACTCATAGCAATGTACTTACTGTCTAATACCCTAATGTTGCATGTCTTGTTGTGGTTCCCTTTTTTGTTTTGTCATTTTGTTTTAAAGAACTGATGGATCTGTATATTGTAATTGTGGTCTTTTACATGTCAATTCAAAATTGTTAAACACACAAACAAGCATACCTGTTAATTATTGAAAATGAACGAGAGGTGATTTTTCTTTGATTTACCCATATGGTTTTCATTTCGGATGTTGTTCCTTTGCACCATGAGGTTTTTAGATTCTGCTGAAACAGTATTTAATATGATGTAGTGTGCATAGAGCATTTTAATTAGTGATGTTTGAAGAAGGAAATCCATTTTCTGGCCTGTCTCTCCCCACTGCCCTCCCCACCCCTCCCCATTTTTATACGTATGTGTTAATCGGATTATTGTCAAGTTCTAATTACCAAATTTGTGCTTTTCACAAGGTCCAATACCGTTTTTCAGTGTGAAAATTTGTATTCTTCTCCGTTCTTCATTCTCACAGTGAAAAGTAAAAAAAAAAAAGGGTGTGGGCAAAAAAAAAGCAGAACTCTTTCTGTCTTCTAGGTGTGAGCGCTAAGCCTAGTGGAAGCATTTTTGGCATACCCCAGATAAACTTATGAAAAATGGTAAGCTTGAAAGGGAGGCTCACATATCCATTCTGTCAATTAATAACAGACCCTCCCTATGAGGGAAAATACTCCCTTTTGTACAGACCCCCTGGTATGTAAGTCCTACAGTTAATGTTGAAGAATGTAAAGTCTTTAAACGGGCTATATCTGTAATCAAATAATGAAGAAAGAAAGTAGTTAAATGAACATACCATTCAGGGTCGAATGCATTCAGCAAAAAGCAGTAGTGGGTCTTTGATCATGGGTAGATGCATAGTGATATCAAACAGTGGGTTCTCATGTAACAGCTAAATGTTTCAGATTTTGTTTTTATTAAATTTGGCAGTTTCACGCTGAGCTCTACTGTATTCTTAGTGAACAAAAGAAGCTCCTATGTTAGAAAGTACTCCGTTTTCACAATTGCAGGGAACTAGGAGGGTATTTTCAGAAACATGGGCCACAGAAATGTACTCCTTTCACAGTGTTCTCCTATTTCTGAACTGTGCAGTTATCTATTAAATTTTCTAATAGATATTTGTGTAAGTTGTATGTATGCTTGTGCAATTATGGAAAAAAACAGTTTTGGAAAACAGTGTATTTATGAAAAAATAATCACTTATGGGGCATGTACAAAACTGTATAAAAACATTCAATTTGCCCAGTAAAGTTGTTTTTGTGATATTTCTGTGTTGTTGAATAAAGGACTTTAGTATTCAAAATATCTCTCTTTTTCCATAAACAGGTCCTGTTTGTGGGATCTTAAACAAAGAAAACCTCTTTTGCAAAAGAGCCCTCAAAATGAGCGAGAAGGTCCAAATGCTGACCTCAGTCTTGAGTATGGGAATGAATGCTTATGAAGTGATGGTACAATAGCCACAGAGCTTATTCCTTCTCAGTTGGCAATTGATGGAAACCCCCTAAGTTGTATAACTGAAGGTAACATCGTACTCTGGATCTTTTAAAATAGCAGGAAAAGTTACTGCCTTTTCTTCGACTAGGAATGTTACTTAGAGATTTTGAGGCTATGAAATGTTAGTGAAGTAGGAGCAAGACTGATTACAGAACAGCCTTAAACCCATTAATGCCGACCTGTGTTGTATAAAAAGAGTGGACTAGTGAGGGTGGTGTGACAAATTAGCAGTTAGCTTTGTATGGAGAAGCATGCAGAGGTGAAATCTCATCTGTAGCTCTTGCAACAAACAGTAGTCCTGAGGATAGATCATCCCGTTGCTGTTGAAGTACTTGGAATAACAAATATGGTTTGTGAGAGAATGACAACATTATCTTCCTTTCTGTTTTACTGCTTCTCAGTTCAAAGTTCAGCTCTCTACCTGTCTCAGAAACTATACATAGCTAAGGAAATGTTTTCCTCTTGACATTTTGTTTCCCAATACAACTTGCCAGCGTTGAAGCAACTTCAGATAGGTGGGAAGGTTCGTGACAAGCACGTCATCTGATTTTGGTGAAATTTGGAACGTCATTTTTCTGCAAATATTCCTTTAATCAACGGAAAGTCTGCTCTTAGGTGCCAAAACAGAATTTTGAATGAGTTTGAAAAATGAGGTAGGTCTTTTAGTCCGTGAGATGCTTTGAATGCCAGCTGATTTTCCAGGGGGAGCCTTGGTGTATCCTTTTGTTTTTTAAAGAAAGCAACGAAAGAAAAAGGAACAGAAGTGGATTTTCCACTGATCCTGCCTGCTCTCATCGAAATCCGTAAGGATATATGTTCTTGGGAGACGTAGACCGCTCATTAGACAAGAGTGAATCTTGAGGTCTGTTTGAAGAGGAGGAAAAGGGCTGCCAGGTTGCTCAGGCATACTCAGTGATCTCTCTGGATTAAATATAGAATTCACAGGGAGGAAATGCACTCATTTCATGAGACAGTCGATTTGGAAGCAGGAAGAGGTCTCCAAGTTCCTATTCTTTTAATGCTTTCTCTTTCAACATTTTTTTCCCCTCAAGTATTGTTTTATACTGGTCTGAATGAAAAACGTCCCTCAGCTCTGAAGAAATACTCGCCCCAGATATGAACCTTGCCGTTTAAAACTACCTCTAGTTTCTTATAACTTTTATTTTTTAATTAAAAAAACCCAAAACAACAAAACCAAGCAACTAAAAATAAAAGCCCAGTCAAGAAGCAGGTAATTCTTCAAAGCCAAAACTGACAAACTTATTATTGAGCCTATTAAAGGAAGGAAAATACCCTTTTGTGTGGAAACTCAGTTCTTCTAGGCTGTGTTGGTTTTGCCACTAGCCAATTGCCATTGACACTAGCACTAGTGTCAATGCTCTCTTATGTATTTCCAAGGAAGAAGTCTGAAATTATGAACAGTCTAGTGATACAGGGCAGTGTGCCTTCTGGGAGGCTCCAGTCCTCCCCACGTTCCCATGGGCTTTACCAGATAGCTCGTGGAATTGGAGGATGTTATATAGGTGGCTTAGTTATAAGTTTGATCTTCACTGTACGGATCTACTCAGTTACCAGTGTGCACTGAGCATGGATAGATGGCCCCAAAATCTATAAAGGAAAGAAACTCTTCTCAGTAATAACTGCAGAACATACAATGATGTTTGAAACCACTGCATCTGTCTGAGGAAAGAAAGATGAAGTGCTGCAGGATCTGCTCCCCCTGTAGGTTTGTCTTGGTTTGCCGTTTGGTTTTTAGGGTGGATATGCTCAGCTGGGTCGCTGGGTGCTTCAGCAGAGCAGTTTTGCCCGAGGCAGGCAGAATGAAGGAAACGCAGGTAGCAAAATGTTATTCTTGCAAGACGAGGATCTAGATTGCCTAAAGAAGCTGTGATGTTCTGGAAGATTTTCACTGCTCTTCTAAGTTCTCATATGATATTAAAGGATTGTCACATTATTATTAATGTAATAATCAGGAAGAATTTGTCATGCTACTGCCTATTCCTGAAAAACAGGTTTTAGAAGTCAGCCTTATTGGGTTAATTTCCCAACCACCTCTGAAGGTGCTTCTTAGTGTAATATGACTTCCCTATAACAGAAGATGCTGTGACTGGGGGTTCATTAGCCTGTATAGGGCCTTGACTCACAGAGTCAAGGATCTCTGACAGAAAATAATTCAGAATTCTGGTAGAAGGATCTGCAGGTGTCATGATGTCAACCAAGCCTGGATTAATTATTTGGTGCAGTCCTCCCCAGCTTGGTTTATGATGTGTATAAGCATCCTACATTTGAAAAGAAAGCACCTTTCTTCCCTTGCTCCTTTAAGTCTGCTCTCTTTACGGAGTTAATCAGACTAACCCTCTGCACCTCTTCAGGAAAGCCCAAAGCACTAGAAGAAATACATCTCTTTTTGGCTAGACATTTTCCTTTGGGAAGAGACAGAAGAGTAAATCTAGGTCAAAAACTCCTGGTGCTTACTCAAATCTCCTAACAGGGGTTTCTCTGCACTGGATGTGTGTGAGCAGAGTCCATACATCAGCTTGGCAACACAACCCTACAGAACATCAGCACTAAAACAAAAGAACCCAGTGGGGGACGTTCCCACTGCCCTCTCCCTGGTACATGTGACACACACAAGTTTATGCCAGGTGTCCAACACCCTTCCCATGCAGGGAGTCAGGTCTGCTATGCCCAGCGGAGAGGTGAACTTCCCCAGATCTGCGGAGCCTGTAGCACGCTGGAGGTTTTTAAGAGAAGGTTTTCACATGTCCAGACAGGGACTAGAACATCTCAACCCACTTGTCTCGTGTTAGCTTTTGATTTATAGCTGTGAGTGTTGGTGGCCGCCAGGCTGTAGGAGAAGGAGCTGGACTATTGAGTGTACCTAGTCTCTTACATGCCTACATTGTAATGGTCATAACTAGAGACTGATAGTGAATTTGAGCAGCTGATATGTTGGCTGAGATAAATGCAAAATTATTACAACTGGTTTTCAACCTTTTGTTGGAGAATTAGTGAGTAAATAACCTGATCTAGCAAAATTTGTCACCCACATTAGGAACTGTGAACTAATTAATGCTTTCTGATACTCTGCTCTTACTTGTTTTGCCTTTTTATCCTGATTGTTTGCATTCCTAGGACTGATTTGCCTTTCTGATGCAATGCCATGTGATCTGCTGATTAATTTTTGTGAGCAATCATAAACTCCAACCTATGGCTGACTCCATATATTTTTATGCTACGCTCCATAAACATTCATTCATTTATTATGATTACTGTGTGGAAACAGACTTTTACAGGCTAATAAACTTGGATTTGAACTGGATGAAGTGTTTCCTGGTGTCACTTCTTTCCTCTTTTTTAAGAAAAAGACCAAAACCACGCACAACAAAAAAGAAGAAGTAAAGGTGCAAACCTTGACTTGATTTAACCAGATCTCTGTAACTATTTCCACAAATGCTGTCAGTACTAGACTTGGAAATAACAACAGCAAAACCTTATTCTCAAGTTGATTTCATTGACAGTGAGAAACACTGCTTCTTAAAAATAAAACAAACTTCCAGGGCTTAGGGCTGGGAAAGAGGGGGAAGGGAAATCGGGTTTTTTTCTTTAATTGGTTACTCTGGTGTCTTCTCTCCTGTAGACCTGCTTTCTTAAACACGCTGACATGCACAGGGCAGCTTCCAGCTGAGACCAATTAAGCAGAGCATTTGCCTCCAGTGTGGCTCTCTGGCTGTGGCCGGGTGATGCTCATTGCAGGCTGTGTGTCGGCGCAGGCACAGCTGGAGCACGCGCGGGCAGGCGACCTCTCAGCACACAGAGGTCCAGGGCCAGCATCTTCTCACGCTCCTGGGGTCTGATGCTCCCTGACCTGCTGCGCCCGGCAAATGTCTGGTCAGAAATGACTCTGCAGGTGGTGGAGTGTTTTCCTTTTTAGGTGGTTCGTTCAAACTCAAACAGCTTGGCAATACCAAGTGTAGTACACAGAAGGAACGTGAATTCTCATGTCATAGCTAAGAAATCTCAGTAGATGAGGAAGCTGGCAGTAATTGATAACCCTTTACATGGTCTCTGCAAGGAGGTCATTGGGATGGAATGGCACTTTGTGCAGAGAGAGGCAGCAAATCTAAAATAGGTTGGCCTGATGTCTGCACACAACTACACGTAGTCCTCTATGTAAAGAAGTCATCATCCTTTCCGTATGTTCATCGGAAGTGTGTCACAAAGGTTATGCATAAAAATTGTATTTTTCAGTCCACTGGAGGCCCAGTCACACAGGTAATCTTAATCTCACCAAAGAGCAAATGGGAATTTAAGAGCAGAAGGAGGGCTCATGTTTTGTCAGCTTTCAGGCCTTGAATGCAAGCAGTGAGATCAAGTGTCACTGAATGGCGTAGCTGGACTGGACAGGACCCAACCTCCATGTACAGTGACCCTGCCAGTGGCACAGCTGTCCTAGACAGGGATCTTTGGGGACCACTGCTCTGGTCCCTGCCTTTCCTAGTTCTGCTGGAAAGAGTGACTTTTAGAAGATGAGGATGATCCCGAGGCAGTCTCACCACAGAGATGAAGCACAAGCAGGATTATTAGCTGATGATTTTTTTTTCCTGTTGTGACCCAGCACATCTTACTTCAATAACGTAAGATAGAATTGCAGCAGCCAGAGAAAACTGCAGCTCCCCAACAAGGCAGAGGAAAAAGCTCATTTGCTCACTCTTTCTTTCTCATCCTTTGTTCCCTTTTCCCCTGTATTTTCTTCCTTTAACTCCTCTCTTCCCTAGAGGAAGGCAGATATGGCAGATGCTGTGGCTCCTGCCAGCAGTCCCCAGCTCCGTGCTTTGTGTCCTGGGACAGTGATGCAGCTCCAGCTGCACAGAGGCTTGAGCTCCTGGAGGCTGGAGCACCTGCAAGGTAGGTATGTGTTTGGTGTGTGGAATGGTGCCCCAGCAAGGGTGTGGGCTGCTGCTCTTCTGCTTGTGCCATTGGATTCCATGGGAAAATGGTGGCAGATACTGGGCTGAAGCAGTCAATGTTGGATTTTTTACATCCCCAGCGTGGCAGGGTCAGGAAGCTGATGCAGATTGCAATGAAAGCAGTGAATATGTAGGTTACAGGTGCCCTAAAATGCTGGTGCTGAGAAAATCTGGGGGGACTTCTGAGGGGCAGAGAGTAAGATGTACTTGATCCATCTCTGACCACAGCGAGGGTTCTGGAAAAGAGGCTAAAGAAAGACAGGTCTTACCTATTTTTTTCCCTAATTATTTTCTTGGAAACAGCTGAGTTGGTTTTGCTAGGAATTTGAAAGCACACCTAGCTCAAGGCAGGCACTGAGCTGGAGGCAGATGTCTTGCCTGAAAGGTTTCAGCCTGCAGGATTAAAGGTCTGAGTAAAGCTATGAACTGCCAAAAATGGGACCTTGTAATAGGCATTTTAGGTGATGTGAACTGCAGATGTTGCCACCAGCTTTGCTAGGAGTAAAGGAGGGAGTGAGAAGGGCGTTAATTCTGCAGTGCTGTGTGGGGAGACTCAGTCTGATTCTCTACCAGCAAGGCTGGAAGCAGCTGGGGTGGGTTGAGGAGTTTTGGGTGGGTATCCCCTTAGCATAAAATACTACTTGTAAGATAGCAAGGAAAAGCTGGGCAAGGAAAGCGGATCGCTGTGGCACGCCAGCCAAAATGCTTCCCAGAGATGCCAAACTGTGCCCCAGGGAGCAGGGGCATGTGCTCTCCTGGCACATGCACTGTGAGGACTACGATTTCTGTCTCTGGCTCCACTGAAAAGAACCAGCAACCCAGTTTGTCAGCGTCCTGGCCTGGTGTGCCAGGCAGGTGCACAGAGGCAGGTTTTATCCAGGGTGGTTGTTCATAGGGATGTGCTGGGAGTGATGGTGATGCCCTGGCAGTGCCATTCCAGGGGGTGGGGTGGCCCCCTCCCTGCTCCCTGCTGATGGGGTGCGAGCCTCTGCTGTGTTTTGATCCAACACTCCACGCTGCTGTTCTGACACTTCACCGCTCCCACTGCGATTGCTGCATTTCTCTTCTGCTTTATGTTAAAACAAGGGAGGTGTTTAAATATTTATTATCGCTAGAAACTCCAGAAGCCAACGTTCATTTGTATAAGCTACTGGGATTTTTTTCCAATTGTCAGTAATAATTCATTAATTATTATTTTAAAGTTGTTGTTCTGCCTGCGATGTGTCACCTTCCTACCAATTTGGCAGCAATCTGCACAAGATGTGGGATGTACAGCACCGTGGTTCTTCCTCCTGTGGGTTGTTGCTACTCCTTCAAATATCTTCCCCTTAAACAAAGTGGGTGTTGGAGTTCCTGGTGTCTGTTTAACTAAAGGAAGATTTTTTTCCTTGCTCTTCCTCCACATTATTGTTTTGGGGGGCCAAGTGCCTTCTTCTGCCATTACTGCACCTGTGGAACTGGGGGTCTGCTCCTGCCCCTCTGCAGGTGCAGGAGACAAAACTCGTGGCTTTTGGCACCTGGGGATACTGCATTTGGCTGTTGCTGCAGCGGCTGCTCTGAGCTGTGCCAGGCCTCAGTGGTCCTTCAGGCTCTGAGCATCAAAGTGGCACAGTTTGGAATCCAGAGCCATGCAAAAGCAATCTTGTCTGGCCATGGCAGGTTGGCATTTTTCTTAGATTACTCTAAATGCAGAGTGTTGCTTGCTTTCCCCTGCTTCTGCCTGCAAATGAGTGGGGAGGCGGCTGGGAAGTGGCAGACTTCATCTGCGGGAGATGGGAATGGGGAACTTGCACTGGGAAATGCTTTTTCTTTTCAACCCAGAACATGATATTTGTCTTCTGAATTCCCTTTTTGCAACACCTTTCCCTTGAACACTTTTGTTACCACTTGTGTGTTTGCCACTTTTGCATAGGACAGTCTCAGGGAGCAAAGCCATTCCCCATCTGAGCCTACCAGGGACATGCCTGTACCTAGTGCCACCACTGCTGTATTCCCATAGGTCACGGCTGAGCTGGGTACCAGGATGCCAATAGCCATGGAAAACAGTAGCAGGCTTCTCAAGGCTGTGCCCTAACTGGGCTGCCCAAAACCTCTTATGGGAACTGGGGAGGAGACAGGGAAAAGCCGCTGGGGTTGGTAATTTTGCTTTCGCCTGAGGTAACCACAGGAGCTGAGCACCCCTGGTGCAGCCCATGGGGCTGAAAGGAGAAACTGCCCCTCTGGGCTGAAACATGCCCAGAAGGACTGCCTTACAGGGTCACCAAATGCAGCTGGCTGGCTCCTGGCTTGCCTGGGAAGGGCAGCAGCTGCTCTGCTGGGCTGTTCTGCTCTGTACAGACGGGGCTTCTCTGCTCCTGGAGTTTGGGGCCAGGGACACCTCCAGGCAGAGAAGCAGAGATGGAAATGTGGGCATGTGTTGCTGTACACGACTGCAGGTACACCTGGCAGCCGCCTCTGTGCCTGTGTCCCAGCCAGCCCGAGCACACCAGGCACAGCCCAAAGACCATCTCTGCTGTTGGACCCATCGGTGCCACCATGGCCCAGAGCATTTGCATTTGCTTGTCACCTGTGTGGACACATGAGTGTTAACAGGCAGTGCTGGGCTGCAGATTAGGTTTGTTAGTCTAACTCTACTTTTTACTTCTTGAAAGACATGCTGTGCAATTTGTCTCTGTTCCCACTCTTTCTCTCCCCTCCTTCCCCTTGCCTTCCTGCCCTTCCCACTGAATGGGTCCATAACCCCCATTTCCGTATGGGGAGAAAAAGAGGGAAAACAGACCTTGATTAGAGCAATTCCATGAGATCTGGCCTCGCTCTCCCTGGAAACCCATGCACCAATAGTGTAGCAATGCAGAAAACCCCTTCTGGGGTATTTCAGCTGGCACCTCCAGCATGCAGCTGGAGCAGCTGGGAGAGAATGCAAGTGTGGCAGCACCTGTGCTCATAATTTTTGGGGGGAGCTGGGAGATGTAAAGCTTTGCCTGCTTTCCACTGGATGGAGTTTTGCCTTTGCCACAGTAGCAGCTCGTGGGAGCTGCCTTCTGGGAGGCAAGGCGAGCTGCGGGAGCGGGGCTGAGACGCCAGGCTCAGCGGGATTCGCCGTCTGGATAATGCACGGCCAGGGTTCAGCTTGAATGGCCGGCTCTCGTTGTGTGGTCACAGGAGTAATTTGCCGAGAAGGGCTGAGATGAATTGCTTTGGCTCCCGAGAGGCCCAGGAGCAGGGGGAGCCCAGCCCCGGCCCTGCGGAGCCTGCGGCTCCCGCCGCCCCTCACCGTGGCGGGTTGTGCCATGGGAGGAGCTGCTCCCAGGAGGTTTGTAATGGGAAAGCAGGTTCGGGGCAGGATCGCCGGCGCTGCCAGAGCTGTGGCAGGGACCGAGAGCTTTTGGGTGGGTGCTTTAGCCAGAGAAGGAGTGCTGAAACACTGCTTAGAACATGCACCTCCACAAAAAAAGGTGCTACAGCTCTGGAGGGGTAGACAGGTATTAAAATAAAACAACCCTGAGAGCATCCTTATCGAATGCGTGCATCACTTGCTGTGCTGGGAAATGTGCTGTCAGTCAGTCCCCCACCCCTTCATCGGAGGAAGGTGGCAAGGAGAGAAAATAGGAGAGGAAAAAAGCCCAACAGGTCCTGTCTGGGTGTGTACAGAGGAAGCAAGCATGGCCACGACCCTGTAGGTGCACCTGGGCTCTTGGCCCTGCCTGTGGCCCCTGCTGGTCTCTCCTCCCATGCTGCATCAGAGCATTTGCCTCTCCCTGGCCCCTCAAGAGAGGAACTTGCTCTTCATAGCCCTTCCCAGTGTCTGAGGAGTCTGGCAGTGTAAGGCATATGGCCACATTTCCAGGAAATGCCCTGCAGGGACGCCCTGCTCTGGCCATGGGCCTGGCATAGGAGAGATGGGGTGTGACACAATGCCTGCGCTGACCCCAAGGCTCTGCACTACCTGGGGCTGCTCTGGGCTCTTTGTTTAAGGTTTGGATGACATTTTTGGTTTATTCATCCTCATACCTGTCACAAGTAGCTTTCAAGCCTCTGGCTCTTACTTGGCCCACAGAGGTGTAGGCAGCACCTCAGCAGGATACCAGAGGAGGAATTCAGGGAGCTGCCATGGTGTTCAAGTGGTGTGGTGGGAACTCCCTGGAACAGGGTGGAAAAAAGGATCTCAACATGCACCAGGAATTGGTAGCTTTTTTCCCCAGGACATGCAAGGAAAGCCCAAAGCTGTGCCTCAATGAACAGGGGTTGCTCTGGGTGGTGGCTGCCTCCTACACTGATGCCTCATCTACAACATGGGCTTGACTTCCAGCTTCATTGCCAGATCAGGATCCAAAGAGGTATTGCTGTCTTTGCACAGGCCACGGTCACAGACCAGCACGCCTCTCCTGCTCCCTTCCCAGACCCTTGGGTGCTGGTTGCTGTGGTTGCCCACCGAGCTGCGGGTGGCAGTGTGCCTGTGCCCCCCCGTGCAGTGGAAGGGGCCATAAACCACTCCCAGGTGGAGAACTATCAACCTGTGTGGAGAGAGAGCACAAGTGGGCTGATCTGCCTGCACTGGTGTGAGTTCCCTTGCAGCCACCATCTGGTTTCTACAGAGTTGATTTAATTGTGTTTCCCCTCACAGTGTGGCTGTGGAATGCCCACCTTCAAAAAGGTCGTGCTTACTGCAAAAGTGATTTTTTTACTTGGGTGCTGATGGTATCTACATTGCATGTGAGTACTGTAGTCAAGGTTTACTTCTGGTTCTGCCTTTATCCAGGAATGTCTCCAAACCAACTGCATTTCCGATGCTGGCAGCAACTAGGGTAGGAGTAATTTGCTGGGCTGGGGTGTCACTCAGCCGTGAGCGGCGTGTGACAGCCGTGATCGAAAGGGACATTTATTTGCCTTTAGGATGGAAGAGACGTGACACTTCTTGTCAAATCCCATCTTTGCAGATGTGGTTTGTGAGGCAATAAGGCAGAGGTCATGGCAAAAGGTCAGACAAAGCAGCGCTCTGCCTCGGCCGGCGTTTGTCCTGGTGCTGCAATGGCGTGAACACGGCACGGGATAGTGGCAAGCGTGAGGAGCAGCTGGTCCACCTTCTGCAGCCTGCTCCTCCTAGCAGCCCCAGTGGTTTTGTCAGTAATGGCTCACACGCTGCTTTGATATATGAACACGTCATTTTACACGTTGGTGATATTTTATACCACCAGAGTTACTCAGAAGACCACGGGGTGCTTCATGTGTCACTCACTGGCTTGGTGGAGCCTCACATGGATTTTTGCTGCTTTGGGGGCCTCTTTGAGAACTGGAGGTGGGCAACCTCTCTGAAGTATAGGTGTGAGTGTGGATTTTACAAATGTATTTAAGGAATCCTTTTGTTTAAATATGGACTCAAGTCTGTAGTTGAGCTCTGGTCGTCAGCATAGACTAAAGAAAAGCAAACTAGAAGTGACCATCGACTGTGGACTGTTAGGGACTCCCATGGCCTACTCTGCTGCCATTAATATAAAGACAGGAGACTAAATGGATCAGGAAAACAGAGATGAGGGATTTCCATACCCAGGGAGGGGAATTTTTCTGGGCTACAGCCTGTGACGCCTGCCACATCTGGGGCATCAGGGTTAGGTTCTGGCTCTCATTCCCACCACTCCTGCTATTGGCAACACCATGGCCACTGTGCAAAGCTGTGGCACGCATGCAATCCCTGCCTTTTCCTTCTCCAGCACTGCCTGTGCTGCTGAAAGCTGCTCTTTTGCAGCATTCACAGAAAAACCAAATCTGCCGCTTGCAAAGACCCACCCCGCTCCTGTTTTCCCATTAGCAAACGCACATAGCCAGCACTTTGCACCCTTACACCTCCTTGGAGATGCAGAAAACACATAGGTTGTTTGTTTTCACATATGCCTACCTAACTGATGGGTTGGGAAAGGGGAGGCGGGAAGGGAACTTCAGCCCCATTGAACTGTTGGGAATTGCGTTCCTTAGATTAGAAGTATTTGTATTATAAATACTGTGAGAAGCTGAGGAAGAGAGTGAGCTGGCTCTCGGCATCTGGGATAAAACCACCAGTGATGGTGGAGCCCTTTGTGAACATTTGTGTTTTCCCAGATGCAAGGGGTAGTTAAACCAAACTACACACCTAGAATTTAGTTCTCGTGGCTGTCAACAGTGTTGCCTCCATGCTGGACCAGGACCTTAGGCAGCAGAGCCAAGATGTGCACATATCCCTGCCTGGTCCTGTTTTCCAGAGGAGCTGCTGGAAAGCCACTCCCTGGGTGTAAATACCTGCAATCTTTGCAGGTGGATTATTAAATCTAGAATTGAGCTTTGCTGCTCTGATCTATTTATATACAGTGCGTGGGGCAGAAGTATATTCAGGTGAAATTTTTCAGGGACTAGAGAGATTTGTGGCTTATTTATGGCTGAGCATAAGAAAAGAAAACAAACAAAACAGTAGGTTCCAAAAACCACCCTGAGTATTTCTGGGGGGGTTTTTTGGTTTTTTTTTACTTCATGTCTGTGCACCACACTAATGCTTAACCAGAACCTGAAGCAGACCCAGAAAAGTGTCTGAAAAGCCACGTTCATATTTCTCAGGTAACACTGATGGTTTTCTGTTTCTGGGAGCAGGGCTGCATCCTGCCGGGTCATGGCACCTGTGGAGAAAAGCACAGTTACTACGTAAAACAGAACGAAACTGATCCAATTCCATCTTCCTCTCATTTCAAGGGGTTGCTGTGAAATTCAAATGCGTAAAACCCCCTTTTGGAGCCTTTTGCTTTTATCCTGATGGACAGGCCTGACACAGTGTGAACACTCCTAGGTTAGAGATTTCTCCCTATGCTTCACCCCAGACCCACATTCTTAGTGGTGGGCTGCTGCCCTGCCCCCCACTGCCTCCAGCTCAAGCCAGACAAGCAGTCGAGGCCATTTTGGAGAGTTGTCAGGTGGATTGGGCCATGCTAAGTGAAGTGTGCAAGGAGGAGAGAGGGGAAAAGAAAAATACCAGGGCTGTGTGCCAGTTCTTCAACCTCTGGTAGGGTGACAACCTCGCAAGGGCAGCAGAGCTAAACATGACTAAAACGGATCCTCTGGGGTGGTGACTCTCCACTTGTCATCTCCAGCACAGGGCTGAACTCAGCCTGGCCGCCTGTAAAGCTGGGGGAGTGGATGCATGGATTAGTGATTACCTTTCCCCTAATAAAAAGGGAAAAAAAAGGGAGAGCGAGCCGTCCTTTAGCAAGTTATTGCTTTTATAGCCGCACCTCTGTGCACTGAGCTGAGACAGCTTCCTCTGTGCATTCAACTGAAAACAAAGAGTGAGAAGGAGAATGAAAGAGCAGGATGCAGCCTTCCCCTCAGCCGGCTCCCTGACCCGAGCCTCGCTCCGCTGCCTGCCTGCCTGCCTTTATGGGGGGACACCCTGCCCCGGGTGCGGGGGCTGCGGGGGGCACCCCTCCAGCTGCACACTCCTGCCCACCTTCAGCACCCTCAGAAGAGTGAGGGGAAACCACAGCCGGGGGAAAGAATGCATGAGACTGAAAAATGCTCCCTCCCTTCACTGAGAAAAGCCAACAACCCCCCCAGAAACCCACTGAGGATCACTCAGGCAAGAACTCCGCTGTGCACAAACCGGTCTAAAATGGAGAGCATTGCGGAGCCACAGTCTGGTGTCGCTTAGGTAAAATGGGTGCATTATCTGCAGTAATACAGCGATCTCGCTCTTTCACCTCGGCGGCTCCGCCGGCACGGAGGCGATTGCACAGACAATGTGCCATCCCTCATTCCCTCCACTTTTAATTCCTCCCCCCTCCTCCCGTGAATCTATGCAATTTTCCGTTAATAAAAAAATAAGAAAGAAACTAAAGCTCTTCCTCAGAAATCTAGACATTAGCATACTCGCCCTAATACTTTAATCCCCATCATTGTTTATAATCGGGCTACACACAAGGTTACACACAGTGCTGACTGATTTATCTATACATATATATATATATATATTGTTTTAATTGAAACGGCAACATTTAGGTTCCACCTTAACAGTGCACCTTAAAAGATTATCTCGGTTATTTCACAGGCACCGAGCCGGCACTAATAGTCCAAGGCAGATATTGAAAAGCAGCACAGGGCCAGGCAGATCTATTAGAAATTCCCATCCACGCGCCTCATACATATTGATTTCTGACACCAAGCAGCAGTGAAAGCCCCCGTGGGAATAATATATTTAGCAGGGTTCGCTGCGAGGAGGTCACAGAGTGCATACAGATTAGCTACAGAGGACCAAGGCACTAGTGTTGGAGCCAAATGCTAGATTTTATATCATTTTAATCTGAACTTTTATAATCCTTTTAGTTCTTCTTTCTCTGGATGGCAGAGGAAAGGCTCCTCCGCATGTATCATGCATCTTTTTTCTTTTCCTTCTTTATTCCTCCTATAAATGTGCAAATGCTGTTGTAATGGGGAAGAATGTACCCTTAGCATTAGCAGGAACAGGCAAAAACAGATTTGGGGTTTATATATAGGTATGTGTGCATGTGTATATATGCTTTTATATATATATGTGTGTGTGTGTGTGTGTGTATGTGCCTGCTTGTGGATAATAATGGTCATTTTGGCTGGAGACATCTTTATTTGAAGGTTTCCTTCAATGAGGGTGGTGGGAGGGGGTCTCAGTAAATCTCAGGCTCCAGTTTTAATGTGCAGAAATAAAGAACTGCTCTAAGACCTTATTTTCTTTCATTTTTAGCTTAATTGAGCAGAAGTCACATTTACGCTGTTGAGCCTCAGAAAGCAACAGCAACAACAACAACAAAAATACCTAAACAGTTTTAATTACCTTTCTGCCTGTGCTGAGAGGGAGGAGGTGCCTGCTCACCACGCGGGCTGGCTGAGGCAGCGGGGTCGGGGGGCTGGAGGGGTGCCAGCACTGCAGAGGGAAAGGTTAGAGTTGACACACTTTGACACGAGAGTGAAATGCGCTCCGACAACAAAGAAACCAAGAGATTGCAGCTAAACAGACACAAAAGCTCACGGGCATCTTGCAGGCGAGAGAAACACACTTATTCCAAATATTTCCTTTTTTTTTTTTTTTTTTAATTAATTTATTTAAAGAAAATTTCTCAATTCTTCCCAATAAACAGTATTCCCATACTGATCAAACCCACCTGTCTCTGGCAAGGGAAGTCATTCCTAAAAGCTGTGTGACATGCAGACCCTCTACTTTCAGCGTTCCCGATCCTGGCATGGGGCAATGAGAGTCACCCCCCCACCCAGACCCCAACCTGCCAGTTCTAGATGCTGCAGGATGAGTATGGGTCACTTCCTGCCTGGGAGGAAAAAAATAATTTGAGTCTTGTTTTCTAATTTTTAAAATGAAAGGGAGGAGCAGCTTTTGACACTTCTGTTGTCCCTCAAGCCAATGAGGTGCTCAGCCTTGGGCTAGGAGAGGCTGTGAGGACTGCTTGAGAGACATGAGTTGTCTTTTTTTCACTTTTTAGTTCTCTGAATGAGAGAGAGGTGCCACCCTGCCAGAGGTGCCCTCCTGTGCCTCAGACAATGAAGCAGCAGTCGAGTTGTCATGAGAGAGGAAACCCATAAGCCTGCAAGAGGTTGGGGAAACGAGAGGAGGTAACTGGCTCACCGTGCTTGGGGGTGGGGTCCCTGCTGTCCTTGACCATGCTGGGGCAGGTGGGGTGGCCCTGTGTGGCCCCAGGCTCTCAGTTACCTGTGGGGCACTCTGGGTGCTGCCTGGCTGGGTCCCAGACCTCCACTGAGGGGCTGTGGTGGCACAGTCAGGGTGTCCTTGGGACATCCCAGATAAAGGGAGAGGCGTTTGGTGCTGCACAGAGGGGCCACGTGTGGGTTTGGTGCAGGGTCAGGCACCACTTTCCAGCTCATGCACTGTCCCCATGGACTTGCTGCCAGTGTCATCATGCCCAGCCATCCAGTCATGGCTCCAGTGCCAGTGGCCGGAGCAGGCTGGGCATCGTCCCCAGCTGCAGCACAAAGAGCAGCTCAGTCTTTCCCACCCATAACCTGAACTTACGTGCATTTCAGTCCTTCACATGAATTTGGACGCTGTTTGCAAAGCATTTCTGATTTGAAGAGCAAGCAGCAGTACGGTCCTACTGTTCAGAGCTGTCTACTTGAACACAGGATTTATTTCCAAGAAGTGAGTGTCTGCTCTATTCTTGATGGGTGACACTAATCACCCCTTTGCTGCCTACCTGCAGTCTCCATAGGCACCCGGCTGCAAACTCTTTGGCAATGGGTGCTCCTGATTCCACACGTCCTACATGACCTCACTGTGGACTCCTTGCAGGCTCACTTGCTGTTGGTCTTGTCTTTGGGTGCCTCCTGGGAGCAAAGGTTAAATCTGCTTTTTCCTTCATTTCTGCAGTCAGAAGAGTCATAAGCTACAAGGAACATGCAGTGTCACTAGAAAGCTCTTCTTTGCTTGCCTTTCAAAAGTGCAGTGGTCTTGAGCATCGCAGCATCATGCTTTTGTCTTCTTCCCTGCCAAACCTTCTCATGCATCAGCCTTATGGCCCTCCCAGGGACTGATGGCTATCACCTATCTTGGCACAAGCACCCATTCAGAAGTGGGGGCTGTGCAGAGCCTGGCTTTCACCAGAGGTCTGAAACTACGGTGGCACTCGTCTGCCAGCTTACACAGGGGCACTCTCTTGAAAAAACCCTTTCCATCACACTTGTGCTTTCCAGGGGCACAAATCCTGTCACAAATTCTGTGGCAATGGGTACTCCCAGTCCAAAGGCTGCTGTGCTGCAGTTAATGCACCTACCTGTCCTAAAGGTGAGCCTTAAAAAAATTACACCAATGGTCAGGCCAAGAAGGTTGTCCACTTAATCATCAGGGCTTAAGCTGATGCCAATGCTTCTTAGGGAATATGGGGCACATCTTCCCACCCATGCACTTCGTGGGCTGCTGGTTGTGGTCACTTGCAGTTCACCACCTTCTTGTGAGAGGTTTGGGGGCATTAATGATTGCTTTGCTGTGGCTCTAGTAAAACACTGAAGTGCTGTACAGAAAAGAGGTCTCTTCATAATATTCAGCCTCCCATTCCATAAAACTCAGCATTTCTCATGACTTGTGCTTGGTTGAGCCAAGTGCTGGCATTTTGCAGAAGGGTTTGGTGGGAACTGTCCAGCCCAGTCCTCTGACATTTTGAAAAATGGTAGGTCCATGTTACATCTGCATTTCTGGTGAGGTTATTCCATTAAGCTGCTGCCCAGAGCCAAGTCCCACCCACAAATTCTTTGTCTGAGTGGGAATTCAGTGCTTGGGCACAATGTGGGTCTTGCCAAGGACCTCACTTATTAACTAAAATATTTACAACCCCCCCAAGATAAAAGTTTGGTGTTTATCCTCTCTTGTTCACTACTCTCTGCTTTAAATTAAATAAAATTATAGGTGAAAAAAGCCCCATGTTTGTTGATCTTAAAAATACAGGGTGAAGAGTGCCTGATGCAAAGCTTTACATCAACCAGAGCTTGATCCATATCAGCAATGACACCGAACAGAAAAATATATTTTATGTTTATATGCCACCTCAAGTACCTGGCTGCACCTTTTGTTTTACCCAGTATTCCAGTCCAACATTCACCACTCAAATAAGGTTGCTACTGAGAACATGGGACCTAGCTCCTCAGATTTTGATTTTTTTTCTTCGTTCATATTTGAAGATCTCCATCTCAGTGGTAAACACACCCAATATACTGAGGTGAGGTCATTGCTGGCCCTTGGCCAGTCTCTTCCATACAAGTGCCCTGTTTCCTTCTGTGTCTGGAGGAAATGGCTTTTTTCCTGTGTTTTGGTTGACAGGTTCCATGCTTTATCCTCCTGCCTTGATGCTCCCCTAGAGCACTCTTCGTGGCTCCTTAGAAAGAACCATGCAAATCCTTGAGGGTGGCAGCTGTCTCATTTCCTGCAAGCATTCTGCACAAGTCCTGTGCAATACTTCTCTGAGGCTGCTCTTGGACTAGCAGCACACCTGGAGAGGTGCCTCAGGAATGAAGGTGAAAGGTAAAGACTGGTGGTGGTGGGTATGGTCAGGAAGCCCCTGCTACTGTGGCTGGGAATGGGACCTTGTCAGTAATGAGAAAATCTGTATTCAGGCCCATTATCAGATGCTATTTGGGAATTGAAGCCTGTCAAGGAAAAGAGGCTGCTGAGGTCTAAGCAGGGTGGGAAGGCTGGGTGCATGTGGGGTGATTGGAGTGCAAATGGGCAGCTTGGATGATGTTTGTTCTTGTTGTGTCACTGTTGCCTGCACAGCTGGTGGGTCAGAGGCAGGCACAGGCTTTGGTGTATGCTGGTGCAGCCAGTTCTGCAGGGGGAGCTGATAAGTCACTAAAAGAGCCAGAACTGTTGGGCTCAAGGCCAGGTTAGATGGGGCTTTGAGCAACCTGGTCTAGTGGAAGGTGTCCCTGTCCATTGCAGGGGAGCTGGAAACAAAGTCTTTGAGGTCCCATCTGATCCAAACCATTCTCTGATTCTATGAGCTGGAGTATGTGGTTTTGAGGTAATTTCTGTCAGCAGCCCTCACAGTGTTGTTCCACATTTTTGTGAGGTCACTTTTCCCTGAGAAGCTGACTGCCAGGAGCAGACCCAGCACCAGAATGTGTGGTTCTGAGGTACCTTCTGTTGTCACGGGACACCTGATGGCAGGGTGTGAGCTGCGAAGCTGGGAAGTCACTCTTCCCCAAGTCTTCTTCATTGGCACATCCCTGGAGTTCACGACCTTACTCATGACAGCAGCACCAGTGGACTGGCCAGCTGCAGCACTGTAGGTCCCAGGGTCTGCATCAGCTGCCTGCACTTGTAGAGGGTCATTTCTGGCACTGCAGTAGCTCTTGACATGCAGGCCAGTTTGGGATGGATGTCTGTCCTCCGTCCCTGCCAGGCCACCTTGGGGCTGTGCTTGCCAGTGCCACACTGTGAACCCAGACATGCCAGCAGCAAAGAGGTCACTCTGAAATTCAGCTTTTTGATGCTGTTGTGCTTGGAGTGTGTCTGCATCTCTTTTTCCTCTCTCCTGTTCTCTTCTCCTTCCCCCCAGTTTTAGAACCCGGAGGTCTGTGGGCTGCGCTGAGTGATGGATGGTTATGAGTGGCACTCCAGGATGTACCAAGGCCCTGGTGACACAAAACAGGGACCAGATGTGGCATTGCCCTTTGGAGAGCAAGGCCAAGAAAAAATGGCAATAATTGGCCGATGCAGACTAACCTTATGCTCTCAGAGGTCTTTTCCCGGTGAGGCAAGAATTAATAAATCCTTCTTCATCTCTTCTGATGTGGTGGGAGTTTAATGGCTGCTTCCTGAGACCAGTTCTTGGGTGACTGGTTTCAACTAAGATGGACAAAATTCCCTCCACACTTGCACTGAGGCAACATTTATTTCCTATCCAGTAGTGTAATTGATCTCAGATTCAAGAGGCCTAAGCTTTTCTGACATATAGATAGGATCTTTTAAGCACCACATTCCTGAAAGATGGTTTTAATTGTCAGAGATATCCAATATTATCTAACAAAGCCAGTCAGGTCACAGCTCAGGTCTTTGAGGGGCTCCATGCTTTTTGTTGGAATTTTGTGGGGTTTGAGTGTTTTATTTTTGTATTTTTGATTTTTATAGTGCAGAATACTGTTTTTATTATTCCCAATTAAACAAAATATTTTGTTTTTCTAAAAGGTAGTCTCCATTTGAGATTTCCCCCTCTTGGAGAGGGAGTGCCCAGCAAATACCATCAGAGTCTGTCAAACTGATTTTTAATTTCTAAGTCTTAGGATAATGCAGAGATGTTCCTTCCTAATGCAGAGCAGTGTTGCTGACATGAACACAACAGCCTGAGTTTCTGTGCTGAGGAGGGGAGCAGGCAGCAGGGCAGACAGGGCTGTGTAAGTCCCTGCTCCCTCAGACCCTGGCTTTGGAAGGGATGCACCACAGCTGGATTCACATCTGGCTTACACTTAAAAGACTGCACACACGCCAGCTTCCTCCTGTTTATACAGCTGAGTTTTAACACACTAAGTTTGTTCTGGGCTTTTGTTTCATCATGTGGTAAAAAGCTGCAGCTTGGTGGTATTTCTTTTGGCAAGCTACCTCGCAGGCTGGGATATTTGAAAATGAGCAGTGTTGGTTCTGGGGGAATGTCCTGTCCACATGGACATCCTGCCCCTTCTGGAATCAAAGCACCAACTTGTTTTAAACCCGTATTTTTGTCTTTGTTATGTATTTATACACAACCATACATTTTTATACATCCATATATATATGTATATATTCTAAGAGAGGACAAGGAAACATCTCATTCCGATGCAGATATGTTCCACAGGTATCTTAGTTCTCATGATGACCAGGAAAGGGTGGCCCACTGTTAAATGAAGTGGGAAAGCCAGCAATAGGTGATGTCAGGAAGACAAAAGCACTTCACACCTTTCTTATTTTTCTTCCAGCTTTACCCATTTATTCACCAATGAATGTTTTTTAGGTTGACAGTATTCATCTCAGCAACAAGGAAGTAGAATTTAGGGTGGAAGAAGAATACAGCAGGATATTTTCCACAAGAACAGATCCAAGGGAACTCACAGAAACAGTCATTCAGCTGTTGGCAATTTTATTTTTTTAGAACCAGTGGCAACCAGGGGAGGTTTCTGAAGCCTGGGAGAGGATAACAGGAATGCCCATCTTGGAAAAAAGGCAAAGCAAGGGGACCAAGGAGCCATAGACCAGTCAGCCTACTTAGTGCATGGAAAAGTGCTGGAAGAAATAATTAAGCAAATTATTTATGAGCCTCTAGAATATAGCATGGAGATAAGTAACAGCCAACAGGGATTTGTCAGGAACAAATCATGTCAAACTCACCTTATTTCCTCCTATGACAGGGCAATAAGCCATGTGGAGAGGCAATGAATACCATATATCTTCACTCAGCAAGGCTTCTGGTGCTGTCTCAAGCCACACTCTCCTGTAGATGCCAAGGGATGCAGACCATGGAGTGGGAAAAAGCCACTGACAATGAACCATCACCTCTGTGCCCCATCCCTGTGGTGGGATGTGTGGCAACAGGGACAGCTGGAGAAAAGGTGAGGTACTTCAATAAGGAAAAGTGCAAAGGTCTGGTTTTAGGTAGGAATAAATGGTACACATCCCTGGTCAGGAATGCTTAGCAAAACAGCAGATCAACAGGCAGAAAGGATCTGCTGGGGTTGGAGAGCATCACAAGCTGAACATGAAGCACAGCTGTGGAAAAGCAGATGCCTCACTCGGTGAAACAAGGGGTGAATCTCAGGTGAGAGAGACTTTCTGCACCACCCAGTGTTAACAAGGGCTCAGGTGGCATTGTCTGCCCCAGTTTGAGCAGTGCTTTTGGAGAAAAATATGGATTAATTGACAAGAGTTTACCTGAGTGCACTGAGGATGGTGTGTGGCGTTGGGAGCATATCCTGCACAGGAGAGTGGAAAGAGCAGGATTTATTTATGCTGAGGCTAAATGGTACGTGTGGGAAGGTGGGGGGTGAGGTGGACAGGACCAGACACCCAGGCTGTGCAGCAGGAAGGGACCAGGAGGCTGAAAATGAGTGAGGTTAGTGGTAAAGGTGGAAAGCGCTGGGAAGAAACTGTGTGACCTGGAGTGCGGTGGGCTTGCCGCTGCAAGGAAAAGTTTGGGCACAGCTGATCCCATAAGTGAGCGGACAGGGTGGTCCCTCTGGCTCCTTCCAGCCCTCATTTCAGAGGAGGGGAGTTAGGGAGGGGTGTGGTTTTGTTTTCCTGGGCTTTGTGCCCACACGGGATGCTCTCCTGAAATCAGAGCAGGCTACTGCTGCCTCGTCAGCATTCGGGATACTCGCCGAAACGAGACCTGCGTTAATCAGCACAACGGGGACATAATTAATTATTCTCAGCACCTTCTCAATGGAAATGTTAGAAAGGAGGGCTAAGCTGTCCCCGCTGCTCCCCTGTAATCCTATGCCACGGCTGGCTTTATTGGCTCTAAGGGGAAAAGAGGCACATTTGCTTTCCCGCTGATACGGCGTTAAGCATGCTCACTTCACAGGCGCGTGCAGATGAAAGTGTAATTGCATGGAAGGTGAATTGATTGCAATTAACCTCGGGACTTGGCCTCGGGCTGGGGTGTCCCACCTTCCTCCCTGGGAAAGTGCCATCAGGGGCATAGCACGCGGCTGATGAATACATATATCATGGCACGAAACACGCATGTTACAGGTGAAAGTACATAAATCATCTAGGAAAACACGTATTATACCGAAATGATCAAATTATAAATGAAGCACATAAATCATGAGATTACACCGTTGGATTGTATCAGGAACCATAAATTATATAGTGAAGCCTGAGGTTCACTGAGAGGTTCATGGAATAATGAAATGGGACTCATATAACTTAAGGAAAATGTCGTTATCTCCATGAAATGGAAACGCAAATATCCAGCCCGACCTCCACGTATTTTTACAACATCTTCTATCAGGAAGGCTCACAACAATAGGGCCAGTTAAGCACAATAAGCCCCAAGGAAGCCTCCCCTGCCGAAGCAAACAACGATTACACATTAAAAAGCATGTTCGAAAGATAAGTTGGTAAGGAAGATAAAAAGTCTCCAGCAGGGCTGATAGTTGGGCGGCGAAGCTGCTCCGAAGGTTGGTGACATGCAAGCAGGCTGAAAAAGCTTCTCTGCTAAGTGCAGAAAGTAGGAAGAGTTATTCTGTGAGCAGCCGCTTGATTTCCTATTGATGGAGAGCGCGGGGTGCTGGGGATGGTGGGGCGCTCAGGATGGAGGCTGGAAATGGGCTCAGCAAGGCACTGCCTGGCAGCTGTAGCAAGGCAATTAAAAGTTAACATGAAAAAAAAATTCAAATCGATATGCTCTACAATTGGAAACCAATGGTGTTCAGGGGAAGAAAGGGGAAAGGGATATTGAGTGCAGTCATTTCATACCTGATCTTCTGCTGGTTTTTGCTTTTATTGGTCTATTTTTCCTTCCTTGCTCGCTCCAAAAAGCAATTTGCTTTTTTGCCCCCTCCCCTAGATTGGTTTTTCAAACAGATACAATTCAGCAGAGGAAAGGCCAGTCCAACAAAATAGAAACCCCTCATTTATTTTTTTCAGAACACAGCTTTGTTGTTAATCAAGCCAGCCATCAAGAAGGAGTCTGGCTGTCCTTTGGCTGCTGCCGGGATTTGATGTAACAGAATGGATCAGGGTGCTGGGTTTTTTTCCCAGTCAGTCAGTGTGTCAGTGATGTCAGTGCCATAGCGTGACTCTGGGATTTACATCTGTTCCCAGCATTACTGAGCGGGGGGATATGGGTGGCACACGTATACCAGGGGATTCCTTAGTCGTAAACAAAGTGTTTGACCTGTTTCATTCCTCAGGGCACGAGCTGGAGCCAACTGAATTTATGTACTGGGAATGGCTGGTTTATGGCTGACCCTGGGGGGGCACTGACTCAACCTATTTCTGGCTGAAGATGTTAATAAGGATGCAGAAGATGTCTCAAGTGGGCAGCAAAAGGAACATTTAAGGGAGAATGCTTAAAATGTTTTGTAGTACACAGACATAATTTTTAATTAGCAGGCACACCAGATATAGTATCCACTAATACTCAGTAGTAAAATCCATCTTCAATAGCAAAACTGTCTTCAGCTCGGATGCTCAGATCCTGTAAGAGAGGGCTCCAACTCTAATTTATTTTTCAGTCAGCTTGGGATGGAAACCTGGGTTTGTATGATGGGAAAATAAATACACTTTTGAAGAAAAAAATGGGGTTTGGGCTGCTAATCCCTGGGAGGGGGAGGGCCATGCTCAGTCTCCTAACAAAAATAAGTTGGTTAAAAATAAATAAATGGTTGAGCCTGCTAGGTGTGAGCATAATCATTTTACTATATGATCTATGCGTTTCATTAGTTGAGGTACACATTTCGCTATAATAAATGTGCTTCAGCAAATGATCTATGCATTTCTTTCTGGAATGTATGTGTTTCACCAGGAAAGGTATGTGTTCATCAGCTATGAGTAATGCTCCTGACGGCGCTGCATTATATTGCTCAGCTGGTATCAGCTCAGCACTGCACATCCATTCCCCCACAGCCGCAGATGCCGATCCAGCAGGGAGGGCTGGAGGGCCCCGGGGAGACGGAGCAGAGGAGGGAAGCGGGAGGGTCTGTGTGCAATGCCCACCTGCTGGGCACCCATTAGAGGTGTGAAAAGAAGGGGAGGTTGTAGGTGCAGGCAGGAAAGGCTTTGGCAGTACACGCAAATGCCCATCGGGAATGAAGCGGGGGATGCAGCAGGAGGTTTGCCCATCCGCTCTGTCTTCAAGTCCTCAGCGGTCCTTTCTAGTCACCCAGCTAAGAGTAGGATGATTTCTTTTGCTTCCAAAGCTCACCCAACGCGGTAACATCCCCCCGAGATTTCAGTGGGCCAGCCCTGCAAAGGCATCTGCATCACCACTCCAAATTTTGAACTTCCTCGTCTTCCTTGGCATTGCCACTGCGTTTTGGAAATTGCCCCTGCCAGCACCTGAGGCAACTAAAGCTAAGTGAACAATTGAGAAAAGGTTCCCTAACTGCTTGATAATCAGTCCCCTCCCCCAGCAAGGCTCCTTTCCCATTACAGCATTGTTATTCACTTGTAATGACATCGCTTATTACCGCAGAATACATATTAGTCTTGGCCATGGGACTAATGATTTGTATCTGAGCCTTCATTTTAAAATCACTTTTCATCAATACATCCATTTTTATAGATACAGCTTTATATAATTCATTACACATATTTCCCTTTACTGACCTATTTTGCTGTACCCTGCATCTATCACTGTAGATGCTATTCTGCTCTTCTGAAAAAATCCTGCCTTTTCTACATTTCTCTTCATTAATATGCTCAGGAGCTGTGGTCACATGTATTTTTGTATTATCTTATAGTTTCCTCCCCTCTGTCTGAACAAAAATGGTGATTCTGAAAAGGGCTGTAAAATCTGAATGAATCTGAATTAATTAGGAATGCTATTGATGTTACATAATACCCATTTCAGTTTACCCGGTATATATTTTCTGATTAGTTCCACTTGCTTTCTCTTCCTCTCTTTCTCAAAAAAAACCCTAAACATTTTCATAGTGTGTCATTTGGTGGAGGCAGTTTTAAAGGAAACCATTTCTGATGGAACTAATTCAGTGCTGAAATAGGGCTGAGTGTAGCTCATGCTCCAAACTGGGTCAGCCAGGAACACTGGAGACCATTAGGAGACCTGAAGTATCTGTTTTCCACGAGGGAATAAATATTTTGGGTCAGGTCCTCAGCAAGTCTAAGTTGGAATAGGTCACGGATTTATAAGCAGCTCTGGCTGTGTGTTGTTACATGCACCTGTCTGTAATGCGCCAGTCACCGAGCAACAGGATCATCATTAAGGGCCTCGTTAAGAGTGGATAATGATAGTCCCTTTTGCCTGTGAGTTTGAGAAGTGGAAATGTCATGGACGAGCCCGCTACTCTGGATGCTTTCATCACTCCTTGGTGTCTGTGTTGGTGCAGTGCCTGCAGGCTCATGGGAGGGAAAGAATCCCGTGTGCTGGGCTCTGCATGTGGTTCTGAAGGACCCAAACCAGCCATCCTTCAGGGCTTCCAGGGAGGGTGAGAACATGTGCCCAGGGCTGGAGCAATGAGCTTGGAGCCACAGTGGGACGCCCCACAGGGTCTCCCATCACTTTTGCCCACCAGCTGATGCTGATGCAGTGCCCCAGCAGGAATTTCTCCATGCTCTGCAGGTCCCTGCTGGTCTCCAGCTGGAGCAGAGCAGGCTTCCTCCATCCCAGTGTAATTTCTGAATGGTGCCTGAGGGTAGGACATGGCCATGCCTAAGGGTGTCCTCAGGTCCCACGCAACAGCTTTGGGCCCGTGGCTGCAGAGCTCACTTTGGTTGTGAGGGGGGCTGGAAGTGCTGCTGCTGCTGAACATCGCAGTGATGGACACACAACAGGATGCTGCTGGTCTGCAGCACCCACCCTCCCTCTCGTAAAAATGGTGCACAATGCCCTTGCTTCCTCTCCAACACTACAACACCTGTCTTATCTCCTCCTTCAGCTTTTTTCTCTGTCCTATTTTATTCTGGGATTGTGGGGCACGTCAGGATACCTGCCAAATATTTGCTGAATCAAGCCTATGATTAGTCTCTGATTCTCCATACTCATTTGCTGACTGTAAATTTTTGCTCAGACTCTGGGACATACTTTTTTAATTTGCTGCGAATTGCTGTATCCTTTTCAGATGTTTTTGCTACCATAGCATTATGGTTATGAAATGAAGTTCAAAGAATGCTGGTGGGAGGAAGATAGACTGAAGCATTACTTTGGCTTGTAAAATAAGGTGGGGGGAAGGAATCCGTTTATACAAACGACCACAAATCTTAAATTACTCTGATGTTTTGGTCATCACTGGCAACCCCAGTGGGGACATAAATCAATTTTCGGCAGCTGCAGACAGCAATCTGACTCAGGGCCAGAGCAGCTTGACTGGAGAGACACAGTAAAAGTTAGGGGGCTGCTATCACAGGAGGTTTCCTGTGAAGGTGCAGAGGGATGGGAAAGGACAGGGAGGAAATGAATCCATAAAACAATATTCCAGGTTAGCCTGTCATTTTCATGAATTCAAACATATATGCAGAGCCTGACATTTGCAAACTTGATGTGCTCCTGCCTGTTTCCAATCTCTAAAACAAACACAGCATGAAGGAGGTTGTAGTTGTCCGAATCCACTTTGTTTGTTGCAGTCAGCTGCTTTTTATTAGAACATGATTTAATGTGCATGGCAGGAGTAAAAACTACTAGTTTTATATACTTTTAATCTCAAATGGAAGCTAAACTTGGTTTTCTAAAATGCTAAAAGCAGCTGTGGTCTAATACAAGATTCTTGAAGGCTGTAACGTTGGGCTCTTGTCAGTGTAGAAAATCTTTGGTAATGGTATCCCAGATTGTCAAGCTAAAGTGTTCACAATGAGAATTTATTTTGCTTTTTAAGCCATGGTAAAAATATTGTGAAAACTATAGCTCATCTGTTTCTTTCTGCAGTTTCTTTTTTACCTTATATTAAAAGGTGAAATTTTTGGAGTTAATCTTGGAGCATATCTTCAGTGATTCTCAAAATAGTCTGAATTACTAGTGTGTTGCTCTTATCTTTGTTTCTCTGAATCTTCAAGGAACTGCCTCAAACGGTGAATAATTATCTAATATTTGTCACAGGCGGTCTTTCCTGCAAACCCATTTTCCATGTGTGATAATCACACCCAGTCACAGACATACAGCCACAAAAGTGTTGAACAACATACTCGACACATCCATGTAACAGGTGATATTCTCATGCCAAACGATTTCAGAGTACTGTCAGTGCCAAATACACTCCTGGCCTTAAATGCTCTTTCCCCCCTTGTTGCACATATAATCTCTGCTCTCCCTGCCATAACTCAGTGCTTGGAGTGGCTAATGACAGCTGATGATGGTGATGATGCATTTTAATACATCTACCAGGCCAGTACAGGTGTAAGATCCTCCTTGCTTCCTATTCATTCCCCCACATCAAACAGAGGGTAGGCAAAGGCAGTGCTGCATTTTTATTTTTTTTTATCTCAGAATCAGTGACACAATATCAGACATTGGTGGGGTTAAGGCAGAAGCCCATTGGGAGAATTTGTTTCTTGTGGAAATGTCTGCGGAGCTCCTTTCCATATACTTATTCCTGCCATTCCCAGTGGGTTGATGCCTCTCAGCAGAATTTTGGATTTTGAATCCTGTAAAACAAAAACCAAGTGAAAACCTTGGAAATGGCATCAGCTGTAGGGCAGTTTCCATGTGATATTTTTGAAACACAAATACAGGCTGACCATCCTATACTTCAGTCCTATGGGGGTGAGTGGATGGAGAAAGGAGATGAAGAGACCAGGACTGTTCACCAGTCAGATCAAACATTTCCCTGCTGATATCACTGGCTTCTCTATTTTCTTTTATATTTAATAGTATGGAAAATATGAGGTATTTCAGACCTCCTTTGTGAACTACTCTCACACATCATTTAGAAGGACTGATTACTAAAACTTTATTGATTGCACCTCAGATTTTGATAGACTAATATCACAGCTGAAAACTGTGATTTATGAAAATTTTTGAGCAGTAAGTAATACTAATAGGACAGGGGATTGGGGGAACAAGCCCACAGAGGAGTATAAAAAACCCCTATATTTTTTGCCCGAATGAAGAGTATGTAGGAAAATCATGCAGTTGTGATTGTTGTCAGCAGAAGAGATTTGAGAAGCACACATCTTGGGCTACTACAGGTAATAATTTGGGCTTCTCCACCACTACAGAAAAAGCCTCCATGCACAAAACTCTCCACTTGTTGTTAGAGCACGACAGTGTCTGAACAAGGAAGAACCCGTGAGGTTCTTCTTTCAAAGAACCCCTTTGAACTCCAGAGAGGGGTCCTATTGGGAAACCAGTCTATGCTCTCTCCTGGTAGTCTGCTGGATGGCTTCCCAAAGGAAAAATTGCCGGCAGATCACATGGGTTTGGGGGCAAATGTCTGGAAAAAGTTCATCCTGACAAAGAGTATTCCAGAAGTTCACGTTTTCTTGAGGGCAATGATGATTCCAGAGGGCTGAAGTGGAGGAGCTAAAGGGCTTCAGAGAGCAGCAGTTAAGTCTTCATGACTTAACTTTCACCATTATCCTAATTATCATCACTAAGGGATTACTCAAGCGAAACTTTATTATTATCATCATCATCATTAATTTTGAGGCAGGAATTGTAGACATTACGTGTATGTACCCTGCAATTAGGATTTTTACAAGATTTAAGCCCTCATCAAGAGGACAAAGCAGAAAAATTTTCTGGGTTGCTAATCTCTAAAGCCTTTGGGACCTCATATCGAAAGTTCTCTTGCACGTGATAACCAAGAGTCCTTAATTTCACAGTTTTTTTAAGGGTAGAAAAAAATCCCAACAATCCACAGAGTCTGGTCAAAACCTTCAGGCTGCATATTCATGCCAGCACAGGAGAGCTCTTAGAACACCCCACTTGGTGTCTGAAATACTCTTCGGAGCATGGAGCTGCTCCAAAAACATACGGTTATGTCACAGTAATCAAGTACAATCAAATCCAAGCTTCCACCTGCAGTTTGCCAGTGCATTTAGATGGGGTTTTGTATAAGCAATTGTGTCATACCAGTAACATGGATTGATTAATGCAGGGAACAACACGATGCTCCCTTAGCCTTACAGCACTGTTGCTGCCTGGGTTTGCTCCAAGAGGAACCCCACATAATTAACATGACTCTCACCCTTTCACTTTTAACATGCTTCCTAATTAAGCTCTCCAGGATCTGAACTTCACTTTCTGGCTGCAGTGGCTACAAAATGATTTATCCCCCCATGATGGTCACTAGCGGCAACCTTGCTGTCAGGAAAGCACGCTGAAGCATTTAACACTTTGAATTATTTTATTCCTTCTCCTCTCCTGTTTAAGTAGGGAGGGCTGGTGCAAAACCTTGCATTTCAAAGCCAGCTCATCAATGTGCAAATGTATCCCTAGGCCATCTCTTACCCGTTTGTGTGTAATGGACATACATACATAAGGGATGATAAGGGTGCATATAAAAAGCCTTTGACCTGTAATTAGCCTATCTTACTTTTTTTAAAAAAATCTTTATGTCACTCCATTTGCAGATTAATTAAACCTAATAGATGTAATGAAACGAAAAGGGAGCCGATCGCTTTGTAGAGATTTAATATTGATTTGTACTCTAAACCGGCTTTAGTGTATTTTAAACAATTATTGCCAATAGATAAATTTCTGCAACAACTCTTTTATATACAAACAGGTCCTGTTGAGGTACAAAGTCTACCCATGCATATAGTTGATATCTAACCCCCCCCACCTCAGTTTGTATTTGCACAGCACCTCCAGCTCCTTAGCTGAAAGGTGCTGTTTATGCAATATTATTTTAATTTCACATGACAAATGTGCTACCATGAAGCTAAACATTCATCATTACCCAGGCGTGCTTTCCCCCTCTGTGGGGAGAAGCAGTGTCAACTACTGGCACAGCCTCTCAGCAGATAACACCAGCTGGGGAATAGCAGTCGTGTTCCACAGAAATCCCATTGCTGAAAAAAAACTCACAGTGGATGTGCCCAGGGGCCAGAGGGACCTGAGGTGCCATGGCTCCTGAATTGGGCTGGGATTCTGCCTTCCAAAGCCGCGATTCCCTGACTGGCTCAAATCTCCGTCGCGGTGCCAAAATGGGAAGGACGTGGAGCTGGCAGTGATGATGAGAGCTCACATGAATCCCCCGGGCCTGCAAGCAGGGTTTCCTAATTGTCAGCTGTGCTGCGCCAGGCTTGTTTAAAATAATTAGAGTGCAGCGGCTTAAACAGACCGGGGAGGGTTGGGGGGGGCTTTTTTTTTTTTTTAATCCCTCCATATGGGTTTTTATCAGTTGCTATCAGCTCCCTGCTCATTTCTGACACCATCACTCTGCCAGGCAGGGGGATGGGGAGGGGGAGGGGGAAGCAAGGTATTATATTTTAAGTACACGAACGCATTCAGAAAGGAGGAGGACGAACCAGCCCCAATGTATGCGATGGATGGAAACAATACAGCTAGCACACCCAAACTGTATTATTAAAAAAAGGGGGCTGGGGGGGAAGAAAAATCTGCTTGCTCCTCTTCCTCCTCTCTTTCCTCCAAGAGGGCTAGCTGAAATCTTTCTTAATTACCGCTTATTTCAATGACAGAATTGTAATTTATCATTTAGTTGTAATTTGACATATGTTCACACCTTTGCCATTTCCAATTTCCTCCTTCACTCTAATTGTCTGCCTGGCTCGCCTGTCACGCGCGCCTCCTGGGATTAATTCGAGCTGTCTGTCTGCGGCGGGCTGGCGGCGCGCTCGGGGCTGGCGGCGCGGTGACAGTGTCACTGCGCGCACCGTTTAGCCGAGGCATTACCCGGCCGTCACGCTCCCGCCCCGCCCCAGCCCACGGTGTTTATTGTTTAGCCCGCTCTTGCATTTCTGACTTTTCGGGCTTTTATTAGACGCTAATTACGCTCCCCGGCTGTCAGCTGAAAGGAGAGGAAACCTTGCCGTAATTAGTGGGAGGGGGCCCCGGCGGCGGGGATGCGGGAGCCGGTAGATGTCTCTCGCTCTGCCTCGAAAATGCACACCGGCTTTAAATGCTTTGCCTTCATTTTCCTCCGCGGCTGTTTATGCTCCCCTGTCTCGCTGACGTGGCCTCAATAGAGCAATTGCAGCCTCCTTCCCGGCTTTTGGGCTCCCCGACCCTGCTCTTCCCCTTTATCACGCTGCATTCTGCTTCAGCATCCTCTTGAAACCACCTTTCCATGGCCAGGTGCTGCTCCACCGGGGCGCAACTCCGCGTGCCGGGGGTGGATTTGGCGCAGGGTGTGTTTGTGTTTGCTTGCCCAGCATGGCAAATAGCGGGAAGGGCCCTGTGTGCCCAGCATGAGTGTGCACCCTGGCTAACAATTAACCTGCCAGAGGCTGCTTTGGCCACCAAGGAGATGTTTGGGCGCCTGTCCCCATGGCTGGTCCCACTGTGCTCATGCTGATCCCCTTGTCCGTGTACATCCGTAACCGTGAGGCCGGGCCAGAGGGGCTGCTTCTTTTCATCAAGAGAAGAGAGATTTCACCAGCGTTGCGAAGTAACACCTAGAATTAGATTCTCAGCCACGCTTTTCATGGGCAACAGCTGAATTGACACTGCGACTTGCTACCTAGCCCCCTTTTCTCTGTCCCACCCAGATTCCTCCCAGAGGCTGTCCTGTGGGCCTCCAAAGCACATATGGATGCTATATGCATCCATACATGGATGTTATATGCATCTTGCTCCAGCAGAGGATCTGACACAGCGGCAGCACCCGAGGGGGACCACACTCAGAGCTCCTCTTATAGATAAAAATGACTGGAGAAAGACGTTCAGTGTACTGCTGCTATGGGGTTTTTTAAAATTCTTTCAGCCTTTGCCTGAAAGGACAGAAAACATCCATTCTTTTCCCCTTTTTCCTAGGAGATTTTTTCCAGAAGCATAGGTGCATGGTCTGTTTTTGCAAATGTTTCATGTAACTCCTGACCCCTGTTGGGATCAGCTAGAGAATTGGATGGGTAAAAGTGGGACAGCTTGTGGGCTGGGATAAAGAGAGTTTAATAGGGAAAGCAAAAGCTGTGCATGCAAGGAAGGCAAAACAAGGAACTCATTCACCACTTCCCGTTGGAAGTTCAGCCATCCCCAGGAAAGCAGGGCTCTGTCCCATGTAACGATTACTTGGGTAGACAAATGTCATCACTCCAAACGTCCCCCCACACTCCTTCTTCCCTCTGCTTTATGTGCCAACATTGACACCATTTGGTGTGGGATATCCCTTGGGCCAGTTGGAGTCAGCTGTCCCAGCTGTGTCCCCTCACAGCTCTTTGTGCACCCCTCACATCCTCACTGGTGGGATGGAGTGAGGAGCAGAAAAGAGCTTAACTCTGTGCAAGCTTTGCTCAGGAATAACAAAAGCATTCCTGTGCCACCAAGACTCTTTCCAGCACTAACCCAAAATGCAGCTCCATACCAGCTACTGTGAAGACAACTAAGTCCCAAGCAAAACCAGTGTGCTGTCCACTGTTTCCTCCACATTTCCTTTTCCTCCACATGCTACCCACGTAAAGATACATAAATCAAGCAAAGAGATAAACTGCCTATTCCTGCTGTTAGGTGAAGCCTGGAAATGCTGAACAAAACAGTTTCAGACAGAAAAAAATCCCTCATATATTTGTTAATTTATTCATTTTCCAATGATTTTAAATGTCCCACCCATCAGTATCTGCATGAAAGAGAAACCTACAGAAGCAAGAGTAACTTGGCCACCACTGTCCCCTGCACTGAAAGTGTGCATGCTGATGGAGGTGAATTTTGGAGCAGGCTCCTCTGCAGTGCATCCTGCAAGCCCTGTCCCCACACACAGCCTCTAAGAATGGTGAGCTCCATATCAACCTTTATTTCCATCTGCTCTTGTCCATGGTGTAGCTTTAGGTAAGGGCTTTAAGCCCAGTCTTGATGGTTCAGGTGCCTTAACAGACCCTTTAAGTGTTTAAAATTAAGCTAATGCCCTGAAAACACAAACCCATCCAACTGATACAATCCCTCCCTTTCTAAAATTAGCCTGAACCCCTTGGTCTGGGCCATCCTGAGCCTTTCTAGGCATCACCTTAGCAACACACCACAAAACCAACCCAAGCGGAGAGTGCAAGCTAGAGGTCAGTGCATCTTGGCACTTTCAAATCCCAAAGGAATTAATTTCAGAGCCAAGGGACACTGGGAAAAAAACCAACCTAAACCACCACTCCAGTTTAGCTGAGGGCAAAAAAAGCAGTGGTTGGCAGCACTGTGAGAGGCTGGAAAGATGCTGCTGTTAGGAAATCCCTGGCTCGGGGCCGTTTGCCTTCCCACAGTGTTGTGAGTGGGCAGAAATTCTCCTCCAAGCCCAGGTACACAGAGCAGCTAGCACAGCACTGCTGGGAAATATTTAATGACTTGTAGGAGGCAAGACAGAATTTATTTACATTTATTTAGATTTTTTTTCTCCCTTTCGATGTCTGCTTGCAACACCATTGACCTTTTAAAATTATTTCAATACTTACTGACTTTGTTTTCTGTGTGTTACCATTTTTACGTTCTAGCTTCCTGCCTTTTGCCATCTAGGATGGCCAGCATTCTCAGGCATTTTTGTCTGAACACCAGGATTTTTCTGATGTGCCTGCAAACTTTTAAGAGCCAGCATTTCTGGCTCCCTTAGCTGCCAAATTGTGAGAAAACACCAAGTGCCTCAAGCTGGATCCTAAAAAAGATTTTCCAAATACTTACATGCCCCAGCCTTAGTCTAAAGACTGGGGTATGAGGTACTTATGATTTAGTGTTAGAGCTTTTCTATATTTATGGCCTATTTCATATATCAGAGCTATTTAACTGGAAATGGTGTTGGAAATCAATGTACTCATTAGAAGTCAATGCTAAGTGCTTTTGAAAATTCACTTTCTTTTGCATTTCTCCTAGCTATCAATTTTGTTGTTGTTTTAAACCTGACTTCCCAAGGCCTTATTCATTAATAGATAAGCAGTCATAAGTAGATTATGAGCATACAGGAGGCTCATCTTCCACGCTGGCATACCCAGTGCACTTCCCACCTAGAAATACATCTGATTTTTCAAGGGTGGCCATCTCCTTCAGCTCACAGAGGGTCTCTGGAAACAACACACTTTTGCTGTGTCAGTAGTGAGAATGTCAGACTCCAAGAGGAGAGGAAGGAATCAGTCCAGACCCCAGCTGGAAAACAACCTTTCAAGTAGTTGTCCTCTACAGTACAGGCTGCAGTGCTCTGTACCATCAGTGGGGAGGGTCAAGGGGATAAAACAGGCTGAAAAATGAAATTCTGGGGAAGCAGAAGGAGTCGCTGGCTTCTGTAGAGGGATTTTTTTCTTTTTTAATTATTAGCCTACTTGTTGGGCATGTATTGTCTCAGCAGGGCTAGTCACTCACTTGTGTCACAGAAACACACGGATGCTGCCGCACTGACTGGTCCTAAATCAGTGTGGGGTCCGTCCCACACAGTCACTACTAACTCAAGCCCCAAACCCTGCTAGTCATTTACAGTTCCTGTATGGCTGAGAGTGTAGTTACACCCACTACACCCCATGAACGTTCCCAGAGCTGGCAGGAGCAGGCTCTGCTTGAGCAGTGCTCCCCGAGTGCGTGGGGTGGCCCCAGGCCCCCCGGTCTCTCAGGAGCAGTTCAGGTGTCTTCTGAAGGACTTCCCCAGAACCATGCAGGAAGTTTAGTAGCAGTGGAAGGCTACTGAAACAGTAGTGGCTGGCTTTTCTGTGGTGCTCCCTGAAGCCTCTCTTTAGATGTCAACAAAAACCTCTGTTAATCCTGATGCTACTAACTAAACAAAAGAAAGAGGAGGAGACCCCAATAATGCTTGTCTGAGAGGCCTTGCAGGCCCTTTGCTCTACCCTTCCTGAGCTGGTAGTAGTTTAGTATTGCTCTAGCTCCTACTTGAACATGGTATAGTGCTCTTCTTAGAGATGCTTGATCAAGAAGAGATGAGGAAACTCCTTGTCTGTCTTCAGTATGCAAGTTTAACTTGTTGCCTCCCTAGAAATCAAATCCACTTTTGTTTAAAAATAAAATCTCCAACCCAGCAAACATAGTAGCTGTCTGCAGGAGTATGAAATACTTACAAATAACAGAGAAAAAAGCTCATTCATTCATGTATGGAAAAAGAGATGAATAAATTTTCCTTTGAAGGAAGCACTCTTGTCAATCCCTTAACTTTCATATAGAGTACACATACCAACATCCTGATCCCTAAATGTAGTGTTCTGGGAAACTGTAGGTAGGAAAAAATCAAGGCAGTGTCCTCATGGAATTTTTTTTGTACACTAAAATATAGTGGTCACCACTGGTGCCTGCTATAATATTTTTATATGTAGAAAGTGGCAGGCTATCACACTTTTTATATATGCATATATAAAAGTGACAGGCAGAGGAATAGGATGCGTGAAGGTGTAAGATATGAGTGTCATAGGCCACAATCCTTTTACTTTTATTGTTTTTATCTCAGTGGGAAATGTTTTCTGTCATTAGTTTAAAAATGCAATACAAATGTTCTCTTGAGGCCTGAACACACAGAGAAAGCTTTCTGCTTTCACATGCAGGTATTTAGCACTGCTGCTCTCTGCTTGTTAGCATTTCAGGGGGAGTGATGGCAAGCTGTGGGGCTGGTTCTGGCTGCGGGGGCCACATGTTCCTGCTGTACAGCTCAAGCACCACAGACAGGAGGGTGGTCACAAGAACCTGCCAGGTAAAGCTTCACAATATTTGGGGGCTGGCTGGAATGCTGTTTCTAGCCTTGTAGTTTCTGTTCCACGGCATCTTTCAAAATTTTGAGAAGGAATGAAGAAATAGAGGAGACAAAAGGAGGTGATACACCGAGGGATGCAGAAGCAACACCAGCTGTCCTTCTTGTCCAGAGCACTATCTCTGGCAGCAGCAGCATTGGAGGCTTTGGGAGAATGAATGGAAATGCCTCATGCAGGGAAACCTGCTATATGAGCTCACCACCCACCTTCAAAGACAGCCATATTCCCAGGCACCTTAGATCCAGCATTTGCCCATGGCTAGTGTGATAGTTGAAATTTCTGTGATAGTCCTGGTATCCAGAAGGTCTTTGCTCCTGTTCACCTCAGAGCTTGCAAGTGGCTGTGGCTGCTACAATCATAGAATAATTTCTGTTGGAAAAGACCTCTAAGATCATCAATTCCAACCACCAACCTAACACTGCCAAGCCCACCACTAAACCTCGTCGCTCAGTGCCACATCTGTACTGTCTTATAAATAGCTCCAGGGCTGGTGAGCACACCACTTCCCTGGGCAGCCTGCGAGTGTGCTGCAACGCGTGGCTCTGGTGTGGCAGCGACGCTGCGCGCTGGGCTGCGATGTGCTGTCAGGGTGCCACGGGGACAAGGAGGCATTTCCAGACACAGAGCTACTGAGCTTTGTCAGATTTGTCTTTTGGACCTGGAAATTATATTTGCACGGAAGCTGAGTATTGCAGGCCAAGGCCAAAGGGGTTTAGGTTAGGGGAGACATCCCAGGGGTCCCACAGCACAGCTGCAGATATTTAATGACGTTTCTGCGATGTTCTGGACGTGCCTTTGTGTGTTGTGCAATACCATTTCCTTATCTGGGATACCCTAGTTAGAAATATGGGAGGTCTGCATGTATGTACCTCTCTGAGAGCATGGAAATAAATATCCCTTTATACACACACTCAAATTGAAATGGTTTCCAGCCACCCTCAAATGCTGTGAGCTGCAGCTCCGCATCTCACCTTAGACAGCAGCGCATGACCTGCATCAGTGCATCCCCTGTCTGACAGGACCCTGCCCTCGAGCCCACCGTGGGACAGATTCTGCTGGGGGGGAAAAGCCTGCCAGGTCAACGAAGGAAAGAAATGTCTGGGGACCAACAAGGAAAGAAACTCTGGAGGATCTGCAAGGAGCATTCAGTTCCTCTGACATCTGTCACTGTAAGTGCTGGATTTACACCTTGGAATTTGTTTGGGGAAAAAAGTTAGGGAGCAATAAACCTGAGCAGAAAAAGAATTGTTATCAGAAAATTATTTGTAATGCAGCCCTTAAAATAAATATCGCAGCTATTCCTGTGCTTCACAGTGTCATTTCTAACTCTAAGAAGTCAGTGTGTAAATCTAATGGAGTAGCTATTCATAAAAGTTCAGCTTGAGTAATAAAAGTAACAATTTTCTGTAATGATATTTTATAGATTTGAATAAGACATATAAAATATTTTTGCTTTTACAGCATATGTAAAGAGAGTAAGTATACCATGCCTATAAAACAGGGATTACTTTTAAATTCTTAAAATATTTCTAGAACAAAGTAAATAATACTCATAATTTTTTACTGAGAGACTGGTGAAAAGCCACATAGCAAACTTTTCAAATATTTATATGAAAACAATTCTCCTGCAGCTTCAGAGAAGACATACCACACTTACCTCTCATCTTTTAATAAAGGAAATTCACAGGCGCTTTCCCCTTCCCATTGCATATCCTTCCCTCTGAGCCCTTCAGCCCTGTCCTTTGCCAGTGTGAGTGTGTTACACGAGAAGAGAAGCTGGGATTTTATCCCCCGTGGTGTAGTTTTCACAAATGCCAACTGAACGCTGCAAAAAAAGGAGATATTTCATCGAGTGTGGAGGAGAAGGGAAAACACAAATCAGAAAGGTAGGAGGCCTGAACTTGTGATTTACTTTGTTTTGAGTCTGGAGGGAAAAATACTAGGTTTTAATGTGGTACTGTGAATTGTACATGAAGGTAGGTGAGATCAGAGCCTACCCCATCAGACCTGAGAGTCCATCAGAGCAGGGCAGTGCTCGATGCCACCCTCCAGGTCAGAGGGACAGTGGTGGGTGTTGCCATCCTGCATCCTCCAGGATCCAGCCACCCTGGCACAGGCACCTGGGACCCCGCTGTGGCAGTGCCCCAGGGCAGTTCTGTCACATTCCATGGTGGGGCCATGGAGCACCGCTGTGGTCAGAGTCCGGTCAAGCCACATCCGGCAGGTGGGACACTGGGAGGGTGGGGTTTGCAGAGTGAGGGTGCCCACGCAAGGGGAATGAGTGGGCAGCTGGGCACACCAGTGCTTTACAGCCACGGGGGAGTCACCCCAGCACAGAGCTGGAAGTGTAACCTGTAATCCTGGGAAAATGCAAAGCCTAGTTAATGCAAATATCTCTAGTTTGAAAAGCCTTATGAACGAGACCAGAAAATGTGTGGCATGCATGTGATTATTTCTAAACCTACTTCAGTTTGGCTTCTCTCAATAAAATATGTTTCCAAATTGCTTTGTCTAAATGTGATTTGGGCTACCTTCAGTGAAAAGCCCAGGAGTGCAATTTGATTAAGTGGTTAAAATGAGCCACAAAAGGATGGCCCCGTGTGGGGCTGCAGCCTCATGGCCTGGGTTGATGCTGGCTCCCAGGCGCTGCCCGGCACACCGGTGCACAGCCAGCCACATCCCCTGCAGCTCCAGCCTTTCCACAGGGAACCACATCCTGTTTGCTTTCGATCACAGCCCAGCAGGAGCTGAACAAGCCCATGCAGCCAGCAGCCTTGGCCTCACCACCCACCAGAGCCTACCCCGACGGCCTCTCTGCTGCTTTGATTTGCCCATTCCCTGCCCAGGTGCTCCCTGTGGAGCCAGCAGCTCCGGGCATGGCTCGGAATTGCACCCAGCTGCATGGACACACCCTGGCTGTTACCATCCAGAATGTGGGATTGCACATTGGCTGCTACCCTGCTCCGACATCCCTGCGTGTGCCAGCAGGAACGCACAAACACCCCTGCGGCCTCACACACACACACCCACACACACACACACCCACACACCCACACACACACCCACACACCCACACACACACTCTTTCAGATCTATTTGCTTCCTACAAGTCCTTGTAGAGCACGTTGAAAAAGGAGACTTAAGGAAAACTAATGTGTATCTTTTCATTCATGTGCTTACATATATACACACCCACTAGAGATGGTGTGCAGCTATGTCCATTTGCACACATCCACTTGGCAGTAAATCTTTGGGTGCACAGCACGGGGTACAGCCATAAATACATATATCTATAGGAAAATGAAACCCAGTGTGATTCAACACAGAGAGTTTATGCATACTTCTATTGACTTGTCAATGTATCTGCATCTACAGCTTGGCTCCTGTACCCAGCTCAGAAGGAGTTGCTATCACTTTGCCTTCATGTAAGCCCAAAATGCAGAGTCCTTCCTGCTGGATATCTCTAGACATATGGCCTGGTCATTATACAACCAAAGCTATGATTTTTGACGGCTTTTTGAATAGGAAAACGTATAAAAACCTTATACAGGACCCACTCAAGGACTGCTGGAGTGTGTCAGCAGTAGGCAGGCAACAGATAATAACAATAAGCAAATAATCTTTTGGGTTAAGCACCAGGTCATATTTTTGGGGTAAATTCTAAACAATAAATATTGGGCAAGCTGCTGTGCTGTGACAGAGGCTTCAGTTCAGAGTTAGTGCTATTGAGGACTTCACAGCTTAAACATTGGCTAGGTCTGATTTTTAATTTTTTTATTTGACAGTTGGCATATTTCTAAAAAGTCAGTGCACATTTTTGAAATTTCATTGCACATCCATGCATCATTACCTGTTTTCTTAGAGCTCGAGGGAGACGATATTGTTGGGGGTTTTCTCTCATGTAGGGAGGCGAGGCAACGAGGCATAACAGAAGTGAAGGATGGCCTTTGGGAGAGCAGCATTGCTTTTCTGAAGCACAAGTCTTTGGTCCAACTGAAAGTTCAAAACAAAGGAGAATCTCTGTCTCTCTCCTTCTTTCCAGCTGTACCTTGGTAATGAAAAGGAAACAGCAAGGAAAGGGAAAAAAAGCTAAAAAAAAAAAAGTAAAAAAAATATAGACACTTACTATTTTTAAAACCTGGTCCAAAGTTGAAGATTCTGCTGAACTGAAGCAAATACTCTTCAGAAATGCCTGACTGCAGAGCCAGCCTAAAATGTTCCAGGAAAACAAGATAGAGGAATATTTTTACCAGTAAATACTGGAGTTAAACGAGACTGGCTCATCTCAAAGAAAATGATGGACAAATGCTGCAGGGCATGCTGAAAAAAATAAAATGCTTATCCTTTTTCCCAAACCCATTCAGCTAGGGACCATTTTGTGAGCTGATGGAAGTTCTCTGAGGTTTTTCCTTTGCCCTTGTTCTTTTTTCCTTTTCAGTAGCAAACCAAAAACATGTTAGTGTCTCTGTTGATGGCTCTTTCTTGCACTGAGAACTGCAGGTCTGGAAGACAGCAGCTTTCCTCTTGAAGGCTGAGCTTTATTATGTCAAGGAGTGTGGATGGTATCAAGCTTGAAAGTTATGCTTGAGCCTTCATCAGTCATTAAAAGGTCAGCAGTGACTGGGCCTAAAGGTGGGGAGACAAGGGAAAGCCCACTAAGCTGGGACCTGCAGGCAACTCTCGCAATTCCTTCTCCCAAGGCAGCTATTCCCAAAAACTGGTTCTAATTTAGTAGATATTTTGGCAATATTCTTTCTCTTTAGGCAAAACTGAGTTAGGTGGGGGAGGTCTGGGTACAGGTTCAGACTCTAAACCAAGGTGGAGTTTTGAGGGGGCAGGGGAGTGTCCGTGTTAGCCAGCTTTTCTCTAACCTATTTTCTTGTTCTGAGGTCTGGCCCCACATCCCTTCCTCCTGACAAGGACAAAAGGCACAGTGGTAGAAGATAAAAGACATCCTGCGGTATTTTACAACTGGGAAATATTTTTGCCACATTCTTCTGAGTTCTCCAGACTTCAGGAAAGCTTAGCATAGCTTCTTTTTTTTTTTCCTTTTGTACATCTGGGCTGAGAAGACACCATTAACCCTTTGAGATCTCCCCTTGCTGCCAATCAAGGGGAAAACAAATGATTCCTTCCCACCTGCTCCTGGTCCAGGTGTTTCCACTCGTGCATCGCGGGCAGAAAGCTGAGCAGGCATCAGGCGGGGCGGTTCTCACCTGCTCCTCGCGGCTTTCCCGGGGCCATGGCAGACAGGTGCCAGATGCCGGGCAGCTCGGGAGGCCGCTGCCGCCGCTGCCCCGCTGAGGGAGGCTCTTGGAGCGCAGGCTCCACGTGCTGCTGCCTGCGTGAAGGTTCGCACAGACCCGCGAGGTGCCCGACCGCATCTGGCCCTCGTGCGTGCACATCTGTCTTGCCACCCTCTGATTTCCCTGCCGGGGCCAGGAGCAGCCACCCTGCTGCGCCGCGCTCCCCCGGGGCACGGAGGTGCTGCAGGAGTTATGTCGCGCACATGCCGAAAGCCATTAATTAAATTAGCGCTCCCGACAGGGGCTGCAGAAGCAGCTGTGTCATCAATCATCGCGCCGCGGGCTGACACGCACGCAGCATCACATGGAGGGGAATTTTTTCTTTCTAAAGGCAGCTGAGGGCTGTAACCACGGGTCCCGTGCAGGAAGGTGGCACCGTGGGGACCAGAGACCCCCCTCATGGACCCCCACCAGAGCGGCCCTGATAGCGTGCTATGAAATGGAGATTGGTGGATCCCAACCACGTGCAGAAAAAGCAAATTTCTGTTATTTACGGACTCTGGGCCACCCAATAAGGAGCTTCCCACCTGCCCCCAAAGAACTGGCTTTTAGACAGTTAATCAAATGAGAACGGCTAAGGGTAGTCACTGCACCCTTTGCAAACAGCAGTCCAGACACAAGAGCAAATTCTCTTGTCAGCATGACAAGAGAAAATGGAATGTAAACTTGCTAAACAGCCAACATATACTGGCTTTTATTTATGTATGTATACACACACACACACTCACACACACAAACACACACACACATATACACACACACATACACACACAAACACATACAAGTTTTTCTGTCTCAGACCAAAGAAAGAACTCCAGCATGTTTAAATTTGGGATCCATTTATAACATCAAGTGCTCCCCCCTTTCTTGGCCCATACTGGCGGGGAGAAACAGCCTTGCAATATTCCCCATGCCAGCTTTTCCACATCCAACTCTCAGAATGCTACCTATAGAGGAAAGACAAAGCTTCAGCAATTTTATTCAGGCCTGTTTCACAGTGTAGGTCATCTCAGCAGAGTGTGGAAACAATAGCACGTGCCAATCTCACAGCACAAATACTGACCCACAAATAATGAACGCTCCTAGCAACCGTGTACAGAAACAGCAAAACTTTTAACTAATTTTTGTAAAAAAAAATAATTTAAAATATTAGTTTTGCCCCAGTGAAGGTGTCCTGCATGTAGATTATCTGCAAAGAGAAAATTGTTAGATAAATTATTTGTATTGAGTAATTTGATCGGCTCTCCTTGGAAGCCTAATGAATAGGTTATTTTCTGCAACAGCTGCTGTTCAAACTCTCAAGCTTGAGCCCACGTGGTCTGGCTGTTCAAAGGGAATTACTGTGCTGGCTTTTTTAAAGTAACTTTTTAAAAAGCAAAACTAGGCACAATCTATTTGTTGACAGGAAGGAAAGATGGGCAGGAGAAGATTTAAGCGGGTGGTAAAATTACTGTGAAGGTCTGAAAATTATTAGCAGAAAAGATAATTGTGTGAAGCCGCAAATAACTTGTCTGTCACTGGGACTGTAAGAGACCAAAGCTTCATGGCTGTAATTCAGACACATCATCTGCATTTCATGTATGCTGCTGTGGAGAGGAAATGCCTCCCAGATGGGCTGTGAGGCTGGATGGCCCCGGGAGCTCTGCTGCTGGGTGGGCTATGGCCATGTAGGCACCTTGGTCTGGGGCTACTCCTCTCTGGTTGCCTACTTCATTTATACAAGGCCAAGTACCACATGCAGACATGTGCCAGCGGAGGAGTCTCAGAAAAGTAAAAGACCTTGTAATGGCTTTTGGGGGTGTTTGGAAAGGGTTAAATGCATTCTGCACTCGTGCAGCAATTTGCCAGGCATGACATTTATTCCATGGTCTGCATTTGTCCAGAGAGAGCCAGATTTCCTACTGCATTTGTTAGTGCATACTTGTTTGAAGTAGGCAAAGGCTGACCTGAACCTCTTTTATGGGTGATATTTGCTTGCGTTTTCCTCTGACTAGGTCTAAGCAGGGTACAGTGTGATCTGCCAACCATAAAACCTGAGTTCTTCCACCAGCAGAGTGAAATAAAAGCAGAGCTCTGTGTGCCTGCCTTGCTCCTTTGCCCTGTCCTTGTGTTGCCTGTTTGCCCTGCCCCATTCCTTTGGGACACTGTGCTGGGATCATCTTGCAGTTCAGCACTCAGCTTCCACACGCGGCACCTTTTTGCACTCAAAAAGTTAGACTGGAGTTTATTTCATTGTTCTCTGAATAATCTATTCAGAAACTCGGTGTTTTGCTCTTTTTTCCCCTCTTCTTGCCAATGTAATCAAGAGGAGACTTGTTAGACATTATGTTAACAATGTTCAGTATGGAGCACATGTTGAGGTGAAGTGAATGGTGCCTCAGGTAGGATTTGGCTGTGAGTTGCCTTTGCCTTGTGTTGTGTAGAAGTATATTTAAGCAAGCTGCTGCAATTGAAGACACTGAGAATGGATGCATGCAGGCATGCATGGTTAAGGGAAAGAAATCTACACTGAAAAACCAGAGTAAGCAGCCAAGGACACATTTTATAATGAAGGATTTGCTGGCTAGCTCTCTGAGAGGTGCTCAAAACTGTGAGGACTGGCGCGGTTAGGATGCTTCAGCCCTGAGTCCAAGGCAGATGCTGCCCCTTTGCTGGGTCATCTCAATTTCCACAGGTGGTTGAAGGAGCTGGTGGGGTTAGGAGTGCAGGGCAGGAGCTCGTGTCCCAGGGCCGTAATCCTAGACTGTGGTGTCACTTTTCTTTTGGGACAGAAGCCAGGCCCCTGGCACTGTGCAAACCGAGGTGAACGCCCTGGCTTTGTGCCTGCTGCCGCTGAGTGCCGGCTCTGACCTCTCGTGGCTCAGTCTGCTTAGAAACTGCTATTCTGTGGGATGTGACACGTCCATCCCTCTTCTCACCTGGCTTGTGGGGACAAACCCCCAAACAGCTGCCAAATGGAGCTTACGTGTATTTTGCTTTTGTGGCTTCTTGTATTTTTTGGGCTGAGCTGTGGAGAAAGCCCTGTGTTTCCCCACTAACTGGCTGCAAAGTGAAACCCTGTAATTTTGGGGGCAGAATCTACTTTGTTTCTCATGAAGGTAATTTAGCATTTTGCAGGAATGTACAGAATAGTTCATGTTTCATCTGAATTAATGAAGTGTGCCCATTGATTTCATGTATATTGCTACTGAAAGCTTTCTTAATTACGAAAAACCCTAAATCTTTCAATTTTCTGAAAAGACATGAATCCAAAGGGGGTTTTATGATGAATTTTGAGAACCTTAATCTCAAGAAAAATGCAGTTTTTGATGTAGTTTGAAATTGTCTTCCTGCCAGTATCAGTGACTGCATTTTGGTTGAGCACAGCCTGCCATCAGCAGCCAAGGATCTCCAAGGTGAGCAAGGAGCACAAGTCCTGCCCTACCTTCTCACTACATTATTTCCAGAAGTAATCTTTTTGGAAAAACAACCTCCCATCCTATCCTTTTGGTGCTCCTTCTGTTAAGTTGCTGCAGAAAGATAGCAAGGAAGGTCTTTGTGACTAGCAAAGCACCGAGTCTCGCCACCACCCCACCATTCTGTGTAATCAACGATGAGCCACAACACAGAAAACATTGCAGCAGTGGCTTGGCTTTTTAGTGAGGCTAATACAAGCTCAGAAACCATCCTTAAAGATGCTCCATGCTCAGATGGCTCTGCTGTGACATGCTGCCAATCCAGGGATAGGTAAACCTTAAGGCTGAAGGCACAGGTGCTTAACATTTGGAGCAGGGCAGCATTGTGTGACTTGAGGGCAGATGTAGCCACAGGTAGAGTGGTCCTTGTCACCACCACCAACTGATGTATCCAGCCATGAAAAGGTGAGCTTCTGGGCAGTAGGTTAGGACAGGCATCTGTAATAAATGTCAGGACTATGCTCTCACAGATGGTGTATTTAAATGGGTATTCATAAACAGGCTTCAACGTGGATTTTGGAGCTACTGTCCCTATTTGGTATCCACTAATACCTGCCCTCCAACTGATTGCAAGTGTAACGTGCTGAGTCTGAGATTCACATGACTGACGCACCAGTTTACAGACACTACCAGTTGTGAGTTGAAACAATATTCAGATCCAGAGGTCATTTATCCAAAATGAGCACCTGGATATTAAAGCATCACATGCATGTTATATTTATCATCTCTGTTGGCACATGTGTGTGACACATAATAATAGCAAAAGCAGGTTGTAACAGCAGGTGGCACCTAGCATACTCTGTCACATCAGTCACTTTTTGTTTTTTCTGTGCATTTGGATTGATAGATATATTTTCTAGATAACTGGCATACTCTTTTTCAGAGAGGAAGCAATTCTTGCAATACCTTTCCTAGCCTGGTCTCTCTACAGTTCCCCTTTTTATCTGGGATAATTAAGATTCATGTCTCTTTCCTCAAAAGGGGTTTCTAAGGTCCCTATTTACACATGATACAAGATCAATGGGCTAATAATTAAGGCAGTGGTGTGATGCTATTTCAGGTCTGTTGCCTATTTATTTGAAGCAGCTGTCTATGAATGTGGGATGCATGGTACAGAGGTTGCCATGGTTAAAAACCATGTTTACTGATTGCTCAGTAAATAGTTACACAACTTTCTGTGTAAATGCCAGATAGCACACCAGAGTTTCCTGGGGCAGTGTCACTTAGGCACAAGCCTTCTCCCCAGTTCCTGTAACTGTACTGATCTTGTTTGCTTGCACACACCTTTATGGAGTGAGGCGAGAAGAGAAGGAAATGTGCCACCAAGAAAGGACTGAGTTTGTGTTTAGCCCAGAGAGAGGAGGACTGAGAGGAGGTGTGAAGCCAATCTCTGCAGAGATGAAAGGCCACCACAAGGTAGCTGGGAATAATCTCCTCCTCTCTGGTGCCTAGGAGAGGAGCACCGGTCTTCAATCGCTGCCTGGAAGAATCGAGTTAGGTGTCAAGGAGAGACTTTGTAATGGTAATGATGGTGAGGCAGCAGCCTTCAGAGGCTGTCAAATCTCCATTGCTGAAGATCTTGAAGAGCAGATTAGATCTAGCTTTGGCAGGAATGATATACTGTAACTAATCCAGCCTTAAATCAAGGAAATGGGCTGCATGACCTCTTGAAGTACTTTGTAGCCCATAAGTCTCTTTATGCCATTAATACTTGGAGGCAGAGTCTGATTAAACTGTGGTATACACCAAATGCTGGAGCAGTTGCTGTTTCTTCCAGTCCTAACATGGTGAGAGGACCTAGCAGGGCTCTGTGGGAAACAGGTTGCTCTGAAGGAGGATGGTACTAACGTGCCTGTGCTGTGCAAGTCTCAGCTTGGCTCTTCAGAGATGGGCAAAAAGTCAGCAAGGAACAGCTGGGCTTTCCCAAAGTTGTATCCAAGTGTCCACTGGAAAATCCCTCTCCTGTCATCTACAACAAGTCTACACTTCTTTGCAGAGCACTGGGTACCTGGCCAGTGCCAGCAGCATACTCATATCCTCATGCTCCCCAGGGTGGACGAGGTGCCCTGCAGCCTGCTTTGTGTTCCCCTGGCATGCACATCTCATCAAGGAGCAGGGAGAGTCTGGCCCATAGCATGGCCATTCTTTGTTTTCCATGAACCCACTGAATAATTTATTAAAAAATGTAAAAATGTTAATGTGAAAAAAGGTGTCTTTTTTTCACTTTCTCCCAAATGACATACTCTTCCATTTTCAGTCATGTCTTATTTGCGTTTGGTTCTCCAGATGTAAAACAGACCCATGGGGTCAGGCAGTACAGGTTTTCTATTTTTCACATCACTGCACCCACAGAAGGACAGAATTTGGTATCACTCACATTATGTGGGGGAGGAGCCTTCCTATTCAGGCTGTTTTCAAGAATGTAGACTTTTCTTGCAGGAACACTAGGAAACACCTCTCATTTTCTGCTGCAAAGAGCTGCTGCAAGCTGGGGTAAAGCTGCAGGCTGTGAATGGACACACTTCCTCATAACATGTTCTTCTCTTTAAAATGGGAAAGCTGCGAAAAGCAAAAGTAACCAGTCAGGATTGCACACTGTAAAATGAATTAGCAGATAGCTGACTTCTTGAAATGGAAAGGGCTTGCTTTTCACAGGGCCTAGATTTACTTATCTGCCGTGCAAGTACTTGCATAATAATAGCCAATCTGCATATGATAAATGAATAAAATGCATCTAAGTGTTGAGGGTGCAAAGAAAAACACTAAGCACTAGATATTTGGCTCTCTTTTATTTATCTCAAATGAAAACACCAGTGGAGGATCTGTGAGGAAATTAGTAACACTTAGTGGAAGAGAAGTTTTTGCATGTGTGATGGCTTCCCAGATCCTTCCTGTGGCAGCCACATTCTAGCTGTACATCCCCTGAAATGAGAGCCTATCCTGTTCCCAGTGCTTTGCAGAGCTGGCTTTATATGCAGTCACCTTCCTTTCAAAATAATAATCCAAAGCTTACAGAGCTGCAAATAAAACAGCAACCTGTGTAAGCCAGCATAGAAATTTTTCCTGAGTCCACAGATGATCAAAATGATATTGTTGGAGAGCATTATTTAAGTTCTTTCCTGTCAGCAGTTACTCAGTAGCTGTGGTGTAAAATAGTTTGGGCAGATGTGTGGGCCATGGCACTGATGAGCTCATTTGTGTGGCACGGGGAGAAGGGCAGCAGGGCAGCCAGGCAATGCTGGGGAAAAATCCATGCCCATTCCTATCTTTGTGTTTCCCAGCTTCCCCCAGCAAAAGATTTTGATACTGCAGTCTGTGCTGGACTGCCAGATCTGACATCTCAGCTGGCTATTTTTTAGCAGTGAAGTTGCACTGATTATGGCAGTAACTAGAGGCTTGTGGCTGGTTATATCCCTTGTTTTTCCTAAGTCTCTGTTGGGTTTTGGAATCTTTTTTTAAGTCCTTGCTGCAAAGTGTGGCGGAGCTGCTCTCTGCATCGCAGCCACGTAGCTCAGATAGATCCATCTCTAACACTGCAGCCACTGCAGAGAAAGCTGAGCAGGAAAACACTGGGTCTTTGTTTCTATCATGGTGAGAGCCTCACCACCGGCTGGCTGCCCATTTCTAATCAAGCAGTAGACATGACAACATGACATTTTCTGCCTTACTTAGCTCCAGCTCTCATTCCACTCAGAAAACACCTCAAAATGTGGATTATTCATACGCTGATCCTGAAAGATGCAGCAGTAATTATGTAAACTTCATATCAGCTATACATGGTGTTGGCTTTGTAGCAAAACAAAAGCAGAAAGGAGGTAGTTGTTTTGTGGGATTCTTTCCCCTCACATCACTTGCCAATACCCCAGGCTGGCCTGATAGTCAGTCTAACTGAGTATGGTGTTTTGTTCTGAGAGGCTGCGAAATTCTGCCTCTGGAGATCATAGTCTAGAAAGAAGAGCAGATAGAGGCAAATGAAGGATGGAGAAGAAAATCTTAGCAATTAACTCTTGTAAATATCTGTACCGAAAAAGCTGTGCTCACCCAGTCAGGGAACTGAAAAACCAGGTGAGCTATGGGCCCAAGGAAAAACAGTTAAATATTAATATCAAATACTTCAAGGAGTAAATGAATAGCTTACTAGCAACTCAGTCTGGAATATGTTTGAATTGCTTTTTAGATAATTTTGAACTGTGGATGTATTAATGGAAGTTGTGATTGGTTTCAGGACAATTTACAAGCAGGCAAAAAGACTAAATTCAACAAATTGATTCTTCGCTGCAAATAGTCTAACCAAAACTAGTTCTTCAAGATAGGGTTTTGAGCATTTCTCATTTCTGACAAATAAACGTGCTAGTGTGCTATTGCATTGTTTATCACCAGAAAGTTTGACTTCATAAATATTGAATCATAAAATTGAGATTGCATGAAATCTTATGCATGTGCAAAAAAAGTCATGCATCACCTGGACCCCCTCCTTTACTGCTCTTTCAGGGTGTCACACTCTTCCTTGGAAAGGGGACGAGACTGGGTGAGCTCATCATAATTGAAACTACATCCCATTCCACTTGGACTTCTTGCCAATTAGGTAAATGCTGACATTCATTGTGTGTCCCTTGCCTTAATACTATGACAAAATTATTTTTTCAAATTCTGATTACTTTGAGAAGACTGGGGGGGGTTGGATTTTTGCCCTACGTGCACACTGAACCCTGCTGTACCACTGTTGGCACCCAAGTGCAATAGATTAGCTGAACACTTACTCTGGGTTCATTGTCTCACAAGTCTGTAAGGACAGATGGGTTTTGCAGAAGTAGTTCCATGTGTGGTGTCACTCACCTAGTCTGTGGTGACTTGCACAACATTGGGTCTTTCTGCTCAGCAGGCAGTTTTGCCTTGAAGCTTTAAGGAGTAAGACCATTTATTGGAGGGCAGTTGAGTAGTATTTGCTTGAGGTGAAAGCCTGGTTTAGGGAAATGTAGTTGGTTTGGTCAAAAGTGTGAAGAATTATTCTTGCCAGTAATGTCCTCCCCTGCAGTGGAGAGAAATGAGCATTTAGAGCCTGAAGGGGACAAAAGGTGTAGGCACTGAAGCTGTATATTTGTGCATCTAAGAGAGTCACAAAGTCAATGATTCAGCTTCCAAGTTCAGGAATCAAAAAATGGATGGTATGTCCATGACACGTCCTTTTCTTTCATATAATGTGAAAACTTCAACCCCCTTTGGACAATTTCAGCTTGATGGCAACATACTGTCTGACTTCTGTTGAATTGGATTTTAGTCAAGGAACATTATGTTTAGATATAACACTGACAATAATTGTCTTGGCTGGGTTAGTAATTACATATAAATGCATTCTCTCATGCTCCTATAATATTTGCATGGCTCTGTTTGCACTGCTGGCTGTGTTCAAAGAGACCTTAGGGCTGCAGTATTGTGGGGAGGAATAGACTAGCCAGTTCTTACTCAAAGGTCAAGCTTAAGCCATGAAGGACTATGATTTTCACTAACTTTTATCCCACTTGCTGTTCCCTTTTGGCAGCCCGTGCCCAGAACCAGGCCTGCTGATGTTCTGTGGGCCTGCTCTCAGTCCCAGCATCAGTTTTGGAAACAGTTCACACCCCTACAGAATTGTCACTTGGTGTTGGTTTGGGGCTTTTTTCCCCTAGGCTCTCCAAATGTACTAAAGTGTCATTAAGACAAATGGCAAACATTTCTCCTTTTCTCACATCTGTCAAAACTTCAAAATCTACTTTCATGACATTTCACATAGCATTTTTTTACATACCACTCAAAGGACATGGAATCCTAATGAGCCTTGCTTCCATCATTTTCATCTGCCACATTCTGCTGTCCCGGTATAATAAATTAACAAAAGAGAGGGGGTTATGTAACAAGTGATATAAACAGTTGTGGAGTGAAAGGAGAGGGAAAGAGAATTGGCCTGGTACTCACATAGGGTTTGAAGACACTTTTTGAAGGAAGTAACTATACATTCCTACCAGGAGGGCATGTCCTGAGCCCCTGAGCAGAGCATTTCCTCAACCCTCCACCGAGGAGGCTGAGTTGCTCAATAGTAGAGCAAGTACATAAGACTGAGGAGCAGCTTTGCATTTCCAGTGTTAGGAATCAAAAGGGGACTTTATTTTTGGTCATGAATTTAAAAAGTAATTTGTTGTTTCTGCATTTACAGACTTGGTTTGCAAATGTTAACTGGTGTGCTTGCTTTCACTGTTCGTAAATGTGTTAATGGGAGATTAAGGATACTGCTTTTTCACATCAAACACAAAAGGAAAAATAAACCAAAATTAGCTTAAGTGCCTCCTTTATGGAGGAAAAAAGAAGTGGACAGTAGTTTTTTTAAATTCAAGGCTACAAGGTCAGTAGTGCTGGCAGCTCAGGGTCTTCCCTGTTAACCACTACAAAGTAACAAATAGTAGTCACCTCATCCCCCATCCTCTGGATTGGGGAAGGACATCTTCAGATGGATTGGCTGACCTGTAATAGCTTGGATCACAGCAATGTAGTTAACAACACTCTGAGCAAATCTCTATCAGTTTGTTGAAAGCCACCCATGAGCAAAAGACTGACTTTCAGTATGAGGCTCTCCTAGCACCATTCTGAAAGCACTCAGGAATCATGTGGGACTTCTGTTGCCAGGAATTTTATCTTGGTTACAGGATACCAGCAGCCATAGTTGTTGTAGGATGGTCGTATTTCCGTCTTCAGGATACTAACTAGTCCATTTGGATATAGACTGCATTGTTAATATGGCAGAAAACATGGAACTCAGGGTTGGCACTACCCAAATTAACAGAAATAAACTGATAGTGTTTGTATTCAGGATAGAAAACACAATCACTGAAATGCCCAGGCAATGGCCTTTAGGCGCTGGTCAATTGTGTAGTGTTTCTGCTTTAGACCAGAAGTACTATCAGAAAAAAATCAGAAATACCACTACTGTCCATGCTACCAAACCAGCCAGTAAGGAAGACTACATCTTGTTAGGTCCTTGTAAACTTGTTTCAGGTTTAACCTGGTGTGTCAGGACCTGTACACACACACACACACACACACACTTCTGTACACTCATTTGTTATAGCTCTAATGCACCACGTCCACCTGAGCACTGCAATGTGCTGGGTGGCAACGTGGCACTTGCCCTCTGTGCTCCCTCACAGTAGGGCAGGAGGCCATCACCTCCAGGTGACTTCCAGCCTTGTGGGACTGCTGCTGCCTCACAGTCCCTGCCTGAACCACCACAGCCATTGTACATGGCCTCACAGGTCTGCTTTATATGAGACCTGCAGCCTTCTTCCTGCCTGAGATGTGATACATAGACCAAATTACCTTTCACTGCCTACCCTGAAGTCAAAGTTCAGCTTTCTCTCGCAGCATCAGCCAGCGGGAAGCCTGGATAATAGTTTGACATGGTAGGTGTCAGCACAGAGAAATGTGCTTCTGCCTCAGTACAGAGCCTTACACAGGTTTTCTAATATATTTTCAGAAAGTTTCCAGATGAAGCAGATATGGCAAAAACTGATGAAAATTTGATTTCACTTGCAGCAGGGGAACAGGAAGAGGAAGATGGGTTAATGTGCTTCAGAGAAGAAGATCGTCCAGGAGGAATGCTGATGGGAAGTCACCTGCCCTACTTTCACCTTTCATGTTGGATGCTATCTTTTACTAGATTGCCAAAATCTTCATTCACGAAAATAGGAGCTTCAGAGCACTCAGACTTCAGCAAATCAGTGTGTATTTGGGGAGCCTAAATCTGAACTAAGAAGAATAATTTTGTGCTTTTCATACCACTGGCAAAATGTAAATTTCATTGGTGCAACGTTCACTCATTATCGCTGAATCAAAGAGCAGTCTCAGTTCCTGCTGGCATCCTATTTAACAGAAAAATAGAAGTCTCTTCTGTTGCAGACATACATTGCTGTGTGAATGGATGATGCTGCCTCAATCTTCACGTCTCACGTTCGTGTTGATTAGCTGCCCTATTTTAGGACTGTTTGCATTATGCAATAGGCTAGTAAAATCAGTAGTGTGCAAATAAAAGTAGGTCTTTTCCTTAAGAATTAAACACATAAAACACGTGATTAAAATGACAGAGGTTTATAGGAATGGGGAAAACTGCATGAACTAGGTGAGACACCAGGGTTTGAGGTAGATGAGCTACACTGGTGATAAATGACAGGCTGAAGCACACAAATGAAAATAATCAGAACTCCTGAAAGTGACACTGATATATTCTGAATGTCACATTGCTCGCCCTAAAAAGGCTCCTTAATTATAGTTGCTCAAGTCTTAAAATCAAAATTCTCAAAGTGTAGAGGTGGGCACCATTTAAACTACATAAATCTTGTTACTGAAGATGTAAATGGGAAGTTCAGCTCCTAGATAATTAGCAAGACTTACCTCTGATATTCAATTATCTATGCATCTATGTAAGGCTAACAGTTTATTAAAACCATTATCCTTTTAAAATACTACTTTCTGTTTTTTCTTGCCTTTCCAATGATTGTAATATTAAATTGCTTTTGGTTGTTTTTTTGCTTATGAGCCAGTTACCTGTTCTTCCCATATTGCTGTCAAGGATGGCAACCTGTTCTGGAAATCTCCTCCTAATTATCAGCCCTTACCAAGGATCTGCAAATGAGGGCAACACCTGCTAACTGAGGTCTGAGTTCAGCAGTCCCAGTGGAGCAGGAGCACCTCACATGGGGCCAAGGAGGCAGGAATGAAGGCACTTTGGAGGTTTTGCCACAGGGGTCGGGATGGCGGCATATCAGCTGTCCATTGTAATTTGGCTGGCAAAAATGACTTTGGCAGCTTTGTCCTCTCCTTCCCCTTGCCTGTCAGAAAGGGGACCCATCCCCTCAGGCATCACTAGAGAAATCCCTTACTTGGATATGGATAAACAGGGGAAATGTTCAAGCCAAAACTCAGTTCCTGAATTAAATGAGGGAACTCTGCCCACAGTAGTTTGAGTGTCCTGGAGAGTGCAACCTGGGCCTTTGTCGACTTTGTGAACTGCTGGCCTAGCCACTTCAGCTAAAAATAAATCTTTCCTTGAGAGCTTTTCTCCCACACCTTTCTTTTCAGGAGCTGGCACTGAATACAGTAAGAAAGAAAACAATCCAAAATGGGGCAGAGTTTCAAGCGGAAAATCTGAAAAGCCCTCTTGAGCTGTGGCCACACACAGTCACACGCTCTCAGCTGTCCTGGGATCCTGCCCCTGCCAAGTGTGCTGCCCGCTTTGCTGTGGATGTTTTCTTTATTTTAGACAATACCAACACATTCATTAGTAGACCCCTGAAGAATGATTTTTAGATCCAATATCACTTCAGTCGCCAGCTTTCTTTCATACCCTCCTACGCTTTTTCTACGCCAGGCATTCCCAAAGGAAATGGGTTAGCTGGTGTAGGGCTGGAGAGGCTTTGCTGTGCTGCCAAAACTGCTTTGGTGCTTCGCAAACAGAATCTCCAGGATCATCTGTCTGGGCTGCTCTCCCGGGATGCCTCCCTGGTCATTCTGCAATTCCCTGGTTTTCCACCATTCTTCAAAAGGCAACTCACCTCTGTGCAGCCGAGTTCTCAAAATTCATTGCCATTTTGAGGAATGGCCAAATTATTGTCATCTTCAGCAAAACTCATCATCTGCTTAGGAAAGTTCAAGGGATGAGTATGTTGATTTAGAGGCATTGTGGTTTTATAAAACATGTTTTGCAGTTATGAAAAAATTAATAGCTGTCACAAGTGATGATTTGGCCAACAAAAAGGTCCAATTTCCTTAAATAAGCTATTAGCAACAAAAATCTGTGACTGGCTCAATTCTGTGATTTCCCTCAATATTTACTGAGGAAAAAGCATGAATTAAAAATGAAAATAATTTAGTGCTAAATGAAACTAAACTAAACTGTTTCCTTGGCAGATTGACGTGAACAGATTAAAAAAATGTAATGGCAAAAATTGAAGTGGTAAGTTAGTATTAGTAATTTTTCCTACACAAAAATAAGATATTGAAAAGTATGTGAAATGTGAGGAAAAAAATGCTTTTTTAGTATTATGGTACCCTACCACATTGCCCAGAAACAGAGGATGGGGTTGTCAAAGGCCTTTAGACTTACATTTTCAAGAACAGCTTAATGTTCTCAGAAAATGCTATAATTTACTACTAATGAGCAAGAATGTAGTATTTCAAATGTTACAGAGAGGTAGATGTTTTGAAAATTGTACTGTAACTGTTCAAAAGTGGATGGCTGTCCCCCCTGCACAAGGCAGAGTAACTGAACTGCTCGCCCCCATATTCCTTTACACTGACACCTACTTCTCTGTGGCTTCTGACTTCTAGATGAGGCAGTTCTTGCACAGAGAGGGGAAAAAACAAAACTCTTCCTTGAATGTCTGCTTTGGTAAAGCACTGGCTTTACTTGTCACCAGTGACAGGTGTTAAAAACTCAGGAAAATCATTTTGGATGATCAGCATCCCAGGATTCATCCACATCTCTGGCTCTGTGACCAATGCATGGTATTTTAATTTTTTTTTAAATTTAACTTTATTTAGCTACAAACCTTCTCTGCACCCACACTTGGAGTCCTGCACAGCAAAGTAACACAAGAAATGGCTTCTCTCCTGGACAACCAACAGCTCCTGTTAGCTGAGAAACCTGCAGCCATGCATAAGCTTATGCTCTCTCCATCTCTCTCACTTCCTCTTTTTAAAATTTAAATATCTTTCTTCTCTTATAGTGCCAAAAGAAAAATTCAGTCAGAGCTGAGCCTTCACACAAAATACAAGAGGTTTGCTGGAGTCTCCTGCTGTGCAGGGAAGAAGCATCAGCTGATTGATCCGCCATGTCATTTTACCTTCTCCCAAGATTTCACAGCCTTAAATGTCTTTTGTCTGTAAAGATCCTAAAGCATGGGTAAATATGATTGAGGTTTTACACTGGAAGAGAAAAAAAATGTAAGCTTTAAGAAAAAGCTGTGTGCGTGTGAAAGAAGCATTAGCTGGATTCATAGGTGTCATTTTTGGATTTGAGAACATACTAGCAATTTTGGAGGCCTGGGGGTGAGAGGCTTTGCATGTCTTCCCGCTTCTTTCCGATGAGTCTCAATTTACCACGTTTATGTCCTTTTTATTTGGAAAATGCTTGCTGCTGTGTATGTTGCACATGCCACGCTGCATCCTTGCAGCCACGGTTCTTTGTGCTCGGCGTTTGCAGATGGATGGCTTTTTCCATCATACATCATGGCTGTGACAGCAGACTGATGATCTACAACTCCAAGCGCTGTCGCTCTGATGATGTGGCTGTGGCTGTAGTAATAATGTGAGCCCACTCCTGGGACAGCAATGCTGAACGGGTTTTTTTTCAAAGGTGAGGCCAAAGGCTTAAATCCCTTCTTGTTTCCTATCTGTCTCCCTCCCCAAAGCTGTTTCAAGTCCCAAATCAATGGAAAAAAAATAAAATTAATCCGTCTTCTGTGGAAATATCATCACTGATATGAGAGAGATCACTGATTTAGATGCTGGAGAGGATATCACAAAAGCAAGCTTTGTAAATACAGATTTGGGCAGAAATGCAAAGGAAAGCCTGACTTTTGGATTTCTTACCATGGCAGGTAAATATTGTCATATTGGAAGCAGAACAAACTGTTCTTTTCTGTAGCTGCAGTTTCATCGACTCTTGTAGTTTTTCCATAGGCTCATATCTCTAGTGTTCATTAAAACTCCAGCCCCTGGAAGCCAGTAAGTCTCACATCTTCCCAAAGTAAATAAACATTACTTTCTTCGAAAGGAAAAGTAAATTCTTCAAATTGTGACATCAGTTACTCATGGAGGTTCAGAAACAAAAAGGTCACAGAAAGAAAGCACATTTTATTATTACAGTATTTCCTGGGTTTTAAACAATTCTGCTGATTTAGGTTTGAGTCATGATGCTTGATCACTTGGGGGCAGCAATAAAACTGAATTTAGATCCTCACCTGGCACTGGCTTTCTGTCTCATTGTGGGCTGGCACCTGGTGGTGCCAAACTGGAAGCCAAACTCTTTTCTCTCCACCTCCCAAGTGAATTAACCTGTTTTTAGCAGGCTGGATGGCCCCAGCTTTAGGACTGCCTGTGTGCATACAGACCCCCATCCCCACTGCTTTCCCTGCCAGCCAGGCTACATGAGCCTGTGGAAAACTCCATCCAAAGTCCAGAGAAGTGAAAGAAGACACATATTGACTGCAAGGCTCAATTTAAGCCCAAGCTTCATCCATCACACAAAAGTTGAGAGAACTGCCTGTGCACACTGACAGAAACAGTGCAATGTGCTTTGTTTAGTTGTTAGTATTATTTTATGTTTCATTATTTCTGCTTTATAAAGCATAGATTTCAGCTAGCACTGAAAGGTTTTAAAAAGTGAATTCATAGTTGATCTCTGAATTAGTAAAGTCATTTCATCTTTTCCCTGTGATATGAAACAAAAACTGCATTGGTGGACATATCTGCTAGTGTTAATCAAGTGACAACTCTTTGCAGAGGACCTTATACACATGTGGCACCAAAAAGGAAGAATCATCACAGGTGATCTGACCCCAGCTCTGGCTGAACGAGGGAGGAAATCCTTGCATGTCCTGTAGGCAAGCTCCTTCCTTTGCAAAGTTCCTGTCCTAATACTGTAGCAGGAGTATAGAAAAGGTCAAAGATGGAGTTTATGTGCCAATGAAGCAAATTGCATCTTGTGATAACTTACTTCAATAAACAGGGAGAGTTCACTGAACACCATTGCATTGGTTGCCTATGGTCAAGATGCAACCTGCTGTGTTGTGTGTCAGCTCCAGAGGAGTCAGATTTCTTCTGATCTATCTGGTTTACAGCCTCAAGGCTACTTCCCCCTTGCCCTCAGCTGGTGCAGGTCAAGCCTTGTCCAAAATGTCCATGCACACCCTCAGAGAGTAATTTGGGATGCATAGCAGCCTTATTATTTCCATGTGTCATCTGAGGACTGTACAGAAAGACCAGAAATTGCTCGAGTCTGGCAGCAGTCCCTAAGTGCCTGTCACAGCCAGGCATGAGGGGGACCATCTGCAAGGCTGTCACTTTCCATCCCTGGTGAGAAAATGCAGTAGGGAGCTAAGGACAGAGTGCTTGGCAATACCCATCAATACTGACCCTGCTGCAGCAAAAACTCTGCCCTGTCACTGAGATACTCATACCTGAATAGTTTCTAGCCCTCCCATGTAGTCTGTTCTTTCTGGGGTGCCCATGAACCTTTCAGGAGAGAAGAGATCCCCAGTGGGGAACTGGTCCATGGTCTCTAGCCTGACTACCAGAGGATTTCTTGGGTGGTTTCCCCACTGCCTCTGGGGGCCTGGTCACTCCTGGCATCTCTACAGTGGTGGCCACTGTCTGTGCTTCTTTGGCAGATTGCTCCATTTGGTGTTTTATCATGGTGAGTTTTCCTCAATATTTGATCTAATTTTTGCCTACAGGACTTAAAATCCATTCCTTACCATTCTGTCCTCTCTGACTAATGAGAATTGGCCCCAGTCTTCTTTATAATGTCCTTTAACATGAATCTGGACAGTTATGTGTCCCCTCAGCCCTCTCTTCTGCATCCTGGACATGCCTTTCTCTCACAGGTCTTATTTTCCAAATCCTTTATCACCTCTCTTACTTTCCTGTGAGCTCTTTTGGATTATTCTTTAAAAATAAAATGCTCCCTGCAGCAAAGGCAGTGCTCTACTGCTGTGTGCCATTGCCTCTGTTGCTGAAGGAGAGCAGCACATGCAGCATTACCATCTCACCTGGTCTTCCCACAGCTCTGCTATTAACCATTTTATTGCTGGGGCAGTTTGTCCAGCTGGCAGCTTGTCCCACACGCAGGTTCATGTAGGGTTTGACTGGCTGGGTGCTCAGCCAGGAGTCATATTTATGAGTTCCTGCAAGACAGATACTGCTTTGCAGGCAGAGCCCAATCCCTGCCTTGAGGGAGAGCGCTGGGGAAAGTATTGCAATCTAGGAAAAACACTGCCCCAGAGAGGCTCAAGGCAACAAGTGGCTCCAGGAGTCGGTGGCCCTGCTCCTGCAGGGGGGACACCGGCCACGCTGGATGCCAGCCCAGGCAAACCTGGCAGCTGTGCTAATGCCTCCCTGGCATATCTCCAGGGTGGCAGGGCTGCAAGGCATGACAAAACTTTCTGCCTGTGGCTGCTGGCAGGGAAGTTGGCTCCAAAACAGCACCGCCTGCACGGAGAGTTCCCATGCTTCACAAAGCACTGCCCCCCAGTCGCGGTGGCGGTGCCCAGCAAAGCGCATCTCGGCTGCCTGGATGTTGTGTCTGTCAAAGAGCAGTGCTGCTGGCACCTCTCTCAGGGCCTTACTGGTGACCTCTGGATACCACAGCAAAACAACACTCTTCCCTGAATTCTCTATTGCCATGCTACAGTGGTGCATTTCATTATTCCCTGTGCAGAACATTGACTTCGTTGACTCTCAGCATATTTCTTCAATTTATCTCCTAAACACCGTCGTTATACTTTAATCCCGTCCTCCTTGATATTTGCATATCCTCCTTGCTTTGAAGGATACCTAAATAGGGGCTTGCTCTTAAAAACACAGACAGATTTGCATGTCTGACTATGCCAAGAGCTGCTAATGAAAATACCAACGAGCATGGGGGAATAAACTTGCCACCTGTGGAGTCTTGTTTGGCATCCTCATTCAGCCTAATAAAGAATCATTCATGTTTAATTGCTACATTTGATTGTTTAATTACAGTTATTTTACATGCCATCTTGTAGTTTTGTCTTGGCTTCAGACACTATCTGCCACCTTACTCTTTTTAAATAGAGAATTATACTATAATAGAAAATTATTTTGGTCAAATAATTAGAACTAGGTTTTTAAATTTTAATCAGGATGTTTTAAAAAAAAAAAAATATGTTCCTAAAATTATTTCTGGTTGATGTTGCTGTATAGATTCAAATCCAGGCTTTTTTTCTGTGCAACAGGAATTATATTAATAACTCTCTCAAATGCTCTTGCATGGCCACAATATGAGTAGTCTCATCTTCTCACTGAAGTTTTATCAAATTATATTTACTTTGTTTAAATGCCAATTCATTTTAACCACTGCAAGATGTTTTTGTACAGGCTTAACTTGGCATAAAATTAGTTTATTGCAGGTTCACTTAGCTGGACAAAGTTCTGACTTCAAATCAATACAAATCTGTCTGAAACTTCAATAAGATGTTCTGCTTGCAAACCTGGCACCTGTATAACTAAATGAATGGAAAGAAAACCAGGAAAGCTCTTCTGGTTCTTCAGCTGTGCCTTTTTGATGCTCTCATCCTGCAATTAAACAGAGAGGAAGTACCTCCCAGTGCAGTACCCCAGGGCAGAGCCTTGCCTTGGTAGCTAGTGGGTTTCTCTTGGCAAGACAGCCTCCCTGAACTTTATTGCCAGAGTTGATGACTTTTTTGGGTTAATGATGGACTTGTCCTGGGCAAACCTTCTTCATGCACTCCTGAATGGCAGTCAGGCTCCAAACCACCCACCCCTGCCTTTCTCTTACCTTTGAACAGGCTGAGCTCCATTTTAACTAATGTGCTTAAGGACTTCCTTCAGGAGCAAACACCCCCAGTTTATTTCTTTGGTTTCTGTAAACTGTACTGTGTTCCCCACAGGGCAGACATGACCAAATGGTGAGCAGTCCCCAGCTCCCCTCTTTGCTATCCAAGCAGGGAGAGGTGTTCTCTACCCTGCCCTGAGCTCCTCAGGTTTTCTTTCTGACCTTGTGCCTTGGCACATGTAGGCTCTCTGCTCCCAGACCACCATCCATCTTGCTGGTACATGCACAGTTGTCCTTTTTGGTCTCTTTGTGCTAAACTGCCTGGCGTTTAGTCAGTCGCCCCTCCCACTGGTCTCTGTAGAAGCAGCTGAAGAGATGCCCAGGCCATTTGAAGGTCTATGCTTTCTATTATATTTGCCTTGAATTTTATGCTCTTTCTAAATCTTCATCCCAACAGCTGACATCCTCAGACTTTGCAGACTCTCTTCCCTTGGGCAGCAGCATTCCTCAGTGTAGCACCATCTTGTATGCCACAAAATGTAACCACACAGTGCTCCTCCCCTCCTACATTCAACAGTAAAAGACCAGGTGACTGCAAGTACCACACATTGTGTCTTGCTCATCAGACAGCAATTTTCTCAATGCTTAAGCTCCCCTCTTGGACAAGCAAAGACAAGTGGCTCTTTGTATGCCCAAGCAGCAGCAGCGGCAAAGGCTGCACCGATCCCTCTTGGACTGGGCTACAATGAAACATGGCAACTTGGGGAATGTTGCCCATCACAGTACTCTGCCTTTTGATGCTCATGTCTCTTAATTTCAGGCACCAGCATGACTTTTAACCTGGGCCATTTCTATGTGACCAATATAGGCACTAGAGGAGCGAGGTCTCCCTTTTACCCTGCTTTTATTCCTGATTTTCTGTTGCCTGAATCTGTCTTTGTGCTGGTTGCCCAGGTGCTATGCCCATCAAGAAGGGAGACAACTTTCTCAGACTGGTCTTTGAACGTATTGTTTAATAGGAGAAAACTTTTGAATGACAGTATTCATTTTTAGTGAAAAAAAAAATATGGAAAAGTCAACTTTCAAAATATATAAAGAATGAATAAATTCAGGGCACTGCGCTGCACGAGAGTTCTCCACAAGAAAGAAAGAAAATAAAAAAAAGAAGGTAAGGGAGCCAAAGAGCTGCAAGATGATTTAATGATAGCTGTTTACCTCCTTGGAGGCCCTAAGGGATTTCCCTTTGGACACATCTTGAGCTTGTTCCCAAGAAATTCTTCCCCTGCTTTTTTTTTACCACTGTCTTGCCTTTCCCCTTCTCACCTCATACAGTTAAGAAATGATGAGCCACCTGAGTGCTTTTTTTCAGGATAATTTCAGCTACTTCTTTCTCAGTTAAGATTTTTGAAAAGATCAGGCTCATGTACTCAAATCAGTTTGAAGTGCTTTGCAAGGATGTGGCACAGGAATACTAAATCATTATTCAGCATTTGACCAGACATGAAAATAATCCGCATTTATAACTAGTTTCTTAAAATGCCCAGCGTAATTGCTGAAATACAGAATAAGAATGTAGGAAACAACTACTATTTCCACAGACAAGGAGCATCTTACTGAGACAAAGCTACAGTGAAACAGGCAATTTTCAGGTCTTTTCAGCAAGCTTTCTACATCCTTTCTTGCCTTCACACACACAGAAAGCCAATTTTCCATGTCCCTACTACAGGCAAAATGGGGCAAGATTTTAAAGATATAGCTCCACTCCATTTGACTGCAGCAGACTAAAAGAAAAATGAAGTTCAGCACTTAACTGATCCCTCCGCAATATTTCAGAGTAAATTAAAAATCAAAATGTCAAGAGGTTCAATATGTCAGTGGGCCTTTTGACAGAGCAGCCACTTTGAAGCCTAAATGGGAAATGTGCTCTTTTTGAAAACTAAAACCAAATGTGTGCAGCTGCTGCTCTGTTTCAAAATTTGGGGCCTTCATCTTTGTATTTCTTTTGCACTAAAATTAGCAAAATATTCTGGCTGCTGTTTTACTTATTCTCAGAGCAGGAAGACTCCATTTCAAACAACTGCTGTTTATCAGGATGGCTATTCTTCATTATCTGCATCGAGGTAAAATCTGGGAATCTCACAGTCTGCCTGCTTTCCTTGAGCAACACTATATTTACTGCCCATGATACGTGTATCTTTGCCTGGCCATCAGCAAATCATTTTCTGTTTTGCCATCTTGGTTTGTATTTGTAGAACAGGAAAGATAATAAATGATAATACTTACCTTCTTCACAAAGATGTGGTGAAGATTAATTAGTTCTTTTTCATACAAAGATTGGCAATAGTGATCTGCAGGTTTGCAAAACCTGAAGTGATTGCTATCGCTGCTGTGTTTGACAAAGAAGCACAGTCAAGGACAGGAGCTGGTGCCACTGCAATCATTTACAGGACAGATGATGTATGTGGCCTTGAAGAAAACTCCCCAAAAACATCTGCATCTGTACCTAAAACTGGAAGGAAATGCATATGAGGACACGCAGAAGTTGGGTTTGCAGCACGACGCTTGCAGGATAGCAATGTGGCAGCCCTATCCCTTTGCATTGCAACAGAAGCAGTGTTACCATCTAGTTGTAAGGTCTCCTCAGAGCCTGCAAGTACAGTTAGCTGACACAAGCAAGGGTGTCTGGGGGTCATGAAGACATTTGCCACCCTGCAGGGCTCCCAGCCCCATCGCTGAGGCCACAGACATGGGGCTCTGCCCAGCATTAAGCTGGTGCTCTGCCCTGAGGCAGAATTTGGTAAAGCTCAGAACTTGCTCAGAACAATGCTGGGAGCAAAAAGCTGGATTTGAAGATGCTTCCTCCTGCCCAACAATCTGCTCCTCACCTGGCCACATGCCCTCTGCTCTCAGCCAGGCAGCGTGGGCTGACATGGACCTCACACTGGAGTCCACCTCAAGCAAGGTGCACCTTCGCCACTTTGACCACAGCACTCCATGCTGGGTCTCTGTTACCCAGCAGCAGGAACCCACTGCCCCTCACTGCAAACACTTCAGTCTGCTGGAAAAGGCATGTGGATAAGCAATCCAAATTGCACATTCAGTAAGTGTGGAGCACATTAAACTTCTCCCTCCTGAGCTTTGCATTGGAGGCAGTGATAGACTCAACTTCTCCCACTCATGTACATCTTCCCTGCAGGTCTCTGCGTACACGTGCTGTGCTCTGGTAAATTGACAACTTCTTTGCTCAGCCTGCTGCCTTAGTGAGATCCATGCAGGCTGTCCAGCCAGCAGGTTGGGCTATTTTCATAGTGATGCGACTGCTGTGGAATGCATTTTCCCCCACAGCTGCCCAATTTGTTCTCTAGGTGCTTTGGAGCACGCCTGGCTTTCAGTCTGAACTTGCTGCAGATGGGGCTGTCTCTGTACAAACTGGCTGGAGGCTGTTCCAGCCTTGTCCTACACGTTCCCCCTGTTCCCTACAACTTTCTATAGGCTCCAGCTGTCACTTTTTGCTTTCCTCAGCTGTTTCTTGCCACCCTGATAGTTGCCTCTGACCTCCTGGGCCACTGCACTACCTGTGGCAAGGAGGAGACATGTCCAAAATGCAGTGAGATGATGCAGAAAATCTGGAACTCCCCCTGGTCAAAGAGTGGGCTGTGGCTGCTGATGGCAGTGACCAGAAGCTAGTGATGGCCAGGTTTAGGCACTGCAGGTTTCTGACAATCCCAGCAGATGGGATTTCTGTGGCTGAAGCTTCATTCCTCCTGCAGCCAAAGTGGCACAAGCCACCAGTCAGAGATGGCTGTGGAAGATGCTGGTCCTTGCCTAACTGGTGACAGTGTTTGTCAAGTCATCTGGTGACACCTGGGTACGTTTTGGAGGGTAATTTTTCTGATTTGCCTAAAATCAAAGCATTCTTTCGAGGAGAGGTGAATTTAGCAGAATATGTGTAAGATCTGGGATAATGATACCACAGTTGCCAGTGCTGACCAACAGGTCCCTAGGGCAGGTGGCTGGCCCATCCTTGAACAACTGGGTATTACAGGGCCCCTCAAATGCTGAGACTTTACTCTGTGCTTCTTTACTTACAGCCCTTACTGCATAGCTACGTCAGCAGATCACTTGCTCCTCTGTCAGCCCTGGACAGACTGCAGCCATCTGAAAAAAAAAAAATGCAGCCAACACTGACTGGTTAGCAACTCCTTCCAGATGGTAACAAAAGCAGCACAGATAAAACTTCCATGTTCTGTAAAAATACGTAATTCCTAGCAAGGTTTTTTCGGCAGCAGAGATTCAGTTACTGTGGTGGACTTGAGGTCAAAGTCTACAGGTTAGATTGTGCAAAGACAAAAATTCAAGCTGTGGGATTTCACCTCCATTTGGGCTGAAAGGAAGGATGTGTTTCAGGCAATTTGCATTGCAAAGTATATGCAGGTGGCAGTGCAATATGTTATTACTGAGATTAGAATTTACACTTATAGCCCAAATTGAGATTGTATTTGTCTGAGAAATGATGGTACCTTGGAAATAAAAAGGCTAAACATCTGCTAATTTAATATAGACTGCGTCCAGTAAATATCCTTTTGGTTTCCTATTTCCAACTAAGATTAATTTTCTGATCAAAGAAAATTTGATCAGAACTGCATAGACAGCGCAATAGCAGTGATATTACATGGCTTGAGGATGTGTGTTGTACCTTTGAATCTCTACAGGAAAGGCAGCCAGGAGGGGATGATGATGGCTTGTGGTAGGAGCTCTGCAAGAAATAATAACTCCTCTTTGGTTTTGGAATGGAGTTATTTTTATGTATTTCTTTCCTGCTGTCAATCAGAGAAATCCTTTCCTCACTTTGAAAGCACAGACAGTTTTATGCCTGTAAAACTTTTGGGATGCCTTGGTTGAACCCTGTGCTAGCTACAATTATTACTATTTTGGTTTCTTTTATAAAGTCCAATAGAGATGAACAGTACTACACCATCCTTTTGGTGTTATAAACTATGTTAACAAGATTAATCTCCATTCTCTCATGTTTCTGCCAAGGGACAGTCTCCTTCTCCTTCCCCTCCCACTTTCACCTACTCCTGATAGATCAGCTTTTGCCATCACAGGTAGCATCCCACCCACACAAGTTCTGAATGGTTTCTGGTTAGCCTTATCAGTCATTTTGCAATATTGCCTTCCTCACTCTTCTACTACCATACATTAAATATTCACTGCTCCACAATGCTTGTTAACTCCATGGTTTGCTACTAATATCTGGGTCTGAATGGAGACATCTTACTCCGAATATTCCCAGCACCATCTGCTGCCTTTCTTTATTTCCATTTCTAGAAAGGGTTTTTGCTGATATCTGAGAAGCAGGGGAGGAATCTAGATATGGTTGACACAAATCCCAGAAAACATTTGTCTGTTTGTCTTATGCACTAATTAGCCCAGACTTGGTCAAAAGTGTTCTGAACTTTTTTTTATTTATTTTACTCATTTCTATAGCATCTATCACCATGACAGCCATGTGCTTCAATGGCAGGAAATTAAAACACATAATGCAGGCAGCTAATCAAATGCAGAAGCAAACAGAAGAATTTTGCACAGAGCCCTCAGTGTCGCTACGGTCCTGCTTTGACAGACAGTTTCTCTTTCTGCAGGAAAAAAAAGATGTTTTGTTTGTTTCAAATTCCCTTTTCCCTTGCAAGCGTAAACGTGAAATTATCTTCTTCTGTTGGGATGTCTTATTTATTTTCCTGCTAGTGGCTGTGAAAGCAGATGATGTTTAATTATTTGGGGGTTTTCATTCACAGCCTGGACAGTCCAGCATGGGGATTATGGGAGGACTGGTGCAGACTGACCCGTGCTGTTGAGGTGCAGCCTGGTCTTAGTAGCTCAGTGCCCCCATGGCCAGACTCTGCCCCCACCACAGCTGCCCAGGCTCCACCAGATCTCCCTTCCATGCTGTGTCAAAAGTGTCTTGATTTGCTTTGTCCTCCGGGGCTGTGCAGGAGTTAGGAGGTCTCTGCACGTGGGCAAGGGGCAGAATGCCATCTCAAGGCTCCTGGGGTGCAGCACACTTCTCTGGCAGGAGCAGATGGAAGGGCAGCTGTCCAGCTTGTTCCCACACACCAGGCCACCTGTTCAGCCAGGCAGCAGGGCTGGTAAGAGGTTTCAGCAGCCAGGAAAACCTGCTGAGCAGAGAAGAGAGGCTGAACCTGCCCAGTTAAATGGGGATACCAAGTCAGCAAGGCTCTGCTTTATTGCTTTGCCTTTCGGGCAGCAGGTACCAGCAGGGAAGGACTGGGAGCTTGTTTTGCTGGATAGGAGTCACTGAGCTAGTGAGCTCTTAAGATTAAATAATTCGCTTGATGAGGAAAGACTGAGGGACTGAACCAGGACAAAAACAGGAGAGTTGTGCAATGGGACCCAATTGAATAGATGGATGGCCCACCTTGTGGTGGGTGCAAGGGGAAGCCCAATAGGAAAACAGTTCCATGCCAATCTCTCAAATCTTGGAAAAATGGGGGCTTTTTTCAGAGTCCAAACTAGATCTCGTCTGAGCTTCATGAAGCTTTTTTATTTTAGCAATGTTTGAACACGAGTCTTACTGTAGTTCACAGCATCTCATGATTTTCCTCCACTTCTCCCTTTTCAGGCTGCAGCCAATTCATGACTCTGCAAGTTGCAACCCTCTGCCATGGTCATTGCTCACATGCAAACCTAAATCCCTCCAATCCAAGCCTGTGGCAGTGATGAGTCCGGAATCATCAGCTCAGCTGGTCAATGGCAACATGTGAGTAGCAGAACTAGGGATAAAACTCTGCTCATCTGATGCTCTTCATTTTGGACACTGGGCTGTGTGGTGTGATGCTCACCTCTCTCTTCAGCACACGAGGTTTTCCTGGTGTGAAGTGGCTAGCCTGCAGTTAGGGCATGTGTTTATGACTGTATCTACATGCTGTGGTGAGAAGCACAGTCATGTGATGGGAGCAGTGTTTTGGGCTTCAGGTGTTCAGATAATGGCTATACTTAAAATTATTGTTCAAAAAGGAAGCTTTTTAAGAAAAACATGAAAAAGAATGTATTTCAAATAAGTGTAACATGGTTTATTCGTAGTAACAAATAAAATTTTTTGGGCTGTTTTTAACTTTGACAGGAACCCTTTGAGCTGTTCACATTAGGTATTGCATGTGTCAATCACAGCCTGGCTGCTGGTGGAGACTTCAATTTGAACTTTGCACACTTCTCTTTTACACTTTCATCAAATCATCATCTATAAAGGAGTTTTCAGATTATTTCTTTTGGGGGTAATGGATTTTACCAAACCAAATATTTGTATTATTCCCCTTACACCTAAATTAGTTTTTATTGTAGTCTTTTGAGTCAAATGTTCAAACACATCTACCACAGCTACCACATCTATGAAGGAGCATCCTATATGGGAAGCTTTCCTAATAAGCTTTCTTTAGTGTTAAAAGCTGAAACGCATTTTTTTCCTGACCAGCACCAATAAAATGTCTGCCACATGATTTGCATGAATCATGTAAAGCTTGAGTTCTTACCTGAACCCAGTTTTGTTGTTTTGCTCCTGCAAGCTAAGTCTGGATTTCATAAAGCCGTTGAGAAACTCATCTCTTAAATCCACATATTAGCATTAGCAGTCTAACTTATCTCAAAATAATTACATTGCTTCTACCTCAGGTTGTAAACTTGGGTGTCTTGTTAAACAGCTGTTGGGTTTCATTGTCCAAATTAACAGAATGATGCAATGTGCACAGCAATCAGGTCTTCTCCCGGGTGTGAGACGCTCCACAAATCTAAGAGACTCATTATTTGCCCATCCATTCAGGTACATATAGGAGAAAATAATTTACCACACTGAGGAATACATTAGTCTCTTTTTTAGTTCTCCATCCATTTGAGTTATTTACTTGATACTAATTACTGGAAAACACTCACAGTTTTGTGGAGCTGTTCTACCCAAGTAGCATTATTTCCTGCTGTAAAGGGCACAGCGAGGTTAAATACCAAATTCCACTTGATGTGACTTTTGCAGAGATTTTGGGCATACAGAGCCACGAAAGCACCTGAGGCCGTCAGCTCCTCTTGGCATCCATAATCAGGAGTGAGCTGATTGCCTTTCCTCTTCATAACCCTGTGTTTGAGTTGCAACTCTCCAAACTATTTCATGAGATAATGCCTTGGTGAAACTTTCATTTTGTGTACATAGCCAGACAGTCTCTCCTTGCTTTGAAAACTGATTTTATATCATAGCATTTTTCTCTTGTCTCTGTTTCATATTTCAGGTGTCAGTCTAGAGACTGCTGTTTTAGAGTGTTCTCTTTTCCTTGCATGCTTGCTTTAAAACACTTTGTGGATATTGACTATTAGGTGTTTTAAATGGCTAAAATAGAGTACATTGATGTAGATCCAACAGAAATGGATTTGAGACTGCAGCAACCATGGCAGCTTCACATGCTAACATGGGTATCATAGCTAAGGTATCATAGTTTCTGAAGTAGCCAATGTTAGCACCTGACTAGTACTCACTATTGGTCAGATTCAGACTAAAGTCTGTTTCAATTTTTTTCTTAATTCTCTTGGCTGCAGATACTTATAGTTTTCTGTTCTTGGAAACAAATCAAAGTTTGTCTTCCAGTCATCCGAGGAGAATAGCTTTATGAACCCTACAGTAAACCTGTATGAACATAATCACACAGCACTTTTTAAAAATTAAAGCAATCCCCAAAAGCTTTTTGCTTCATAGGGAATGGGTGGAGCTCACAAGTGCCTACTAAGGGTAATGGGCTCTAAATTTCATCTCTATTCTTTGATCCACAGGGGCAATTCCTCTCAACCTGATCCCAAACTCTGCAGCAAACTGTTATATTTAAAAGCCCTTGGGAGAGTATTTCATGGAATGGAGATTAGAAAGCAAGAACTGAAAACTGGAAAGTGCTTCGTGGTGTCTCTTTAACAGCTTAGGATTGATTCATTTTAGCATTTGTGTCTGGGTTGTATTCACTGCTGCCTCATAGATCAATGGCACGACGAAGTCCCAGCTCTTGTTGATGCAGCATATGGGAATGGGATCCATTATCTTTAGTTCCCAGGACTATAAAACGTCTAATAAACTCAGCAGCAAGAGTGCCAGATTTGTGCAGCACTGCCAGCTGCTCTAGCCTTGTTGTCTATTAAGCTATGTTTTTGGTTTCATTATTGATGGAGAATGCTGATTGTCAAGCAAATTACGTCACTTTCAGATCTGAGGCACTTCACCAAGGCATCAATGATATTGGAGGGTTGAACGAGGTTAAAGCTAAGGGAAAACCAGTCAGAAAAGATTCCCTGTCACCTATGGTGAATTCATGGTTCACCTGGCTTACTTCTCCTTTGGAAACCAGGAGGCCTCCAAAGTTGTGTCTGGGGGACTTTTAAATTAATACTTGTTGCAGTGGAGAGGAGAAAATGAAAATTTTGCATATCAGAGCAAGAAGGAGACCCAGCTGGGAGATATTAGGGCTCATAGGAGGAGCAAAGCCACTTGGTGGAATCCCATTCACCCTAGTGCTCTCCTACCCCATCCCAGTCCTGCCTCCCCCTTTCTCTTCTGCCAGCCAGGATTTGGAGCAGAAAACAGGAGAAATATTCAGTTAACCACTAATTAAAAAATATTTGCTCATTATCCCATAAGCCTCTTTCTCCCATTTAGCTTCTTTCTCCCGTGTCAGCATGACTTGTAAAGGTGACTTCAGCTGCTGTGCCTTCTCTCACAGGGAGGAAGAGAAGGAGGGAGGGATTCATGCTGCAATGAGAAATCAATTTAAATTCACATGGGCACAGTCAATCCTTAATCAAATCAGCAAACTCAGGCTGGCTGCAGGAATCTGAGTAGGAAGTTCAAATACCTCACTCCCAAATGTTCATTCTCTATCACAGAACTCACATCAGGGTGTCCCTGAGCATTAATCTGCTGCTCCAGCACTTTTCTCAGTCTCTTCCATAGCTACATTATAATTTGTTCCCTAGTCTACATTATAATTTGTCTCTCCCCTATTTTCCACACTCACCATTCTGTAGCTCTTGTTATACCTTTGGAATAGATTCCACAGTCACCCTAAAAATGATGCAAAACATGATCTTGCACATGAACATTATTATGGTAGCTTGGAAGAACAGCTTCCTACTCTGCTTTTCTTGCTCCCTGTGCATTGTCACTAGGGGCATGTTGCAGTTCCTGACAGTATTAGTTTTTATTGCTTTCTTTACTCCTCTGGGACATGGAGATCAAGCACAGCTAGGCAACATTTTCAGTCTCTAGTGTCTTTAGTTTAGGCACTTCAAAATCAGCAGCAGACACTCAATTGGAAGCTAATATAAGCCAGCATCCACAGCTCCCATTTAATCCACTGACTATGGATGCCTTTGATCATTTTCTAGATATTATTTCTTGAAAAGAGAATCCTGTATCCCACGGGCAGGATCAGCTTCTGTATCTTGGATATCTTGGACAAGGGAAACCAAAATTTGTAGTATTAATGCTGGCATAAAAGCAGAAGGAAATGTTCCCTTGAGTCCTACCTGGGCTAAGGTCTGTAGGAGTGGTGATTAGAGTAGCTAACACACATGCTGGTAGGAAGGCTGCTCTTGGCTTGCAAGTCTGCTGTCACTGCCTGATGCCCGCTGGCTCCTGACAGCCTTCCTAGGGCATTTCCGAAGCCTCTGTCTTTGCCATCAGGAGCTGCAGCACTGGGAAAAACCTGCTAAATGCTGTTGTGTTCCTGCCAATGATTCTGCAAAGAGCAGAAAGAAAGAAGCTTGTGAGCCAGGAATTTCTTTTAAAGAATGCAGATCAGAGGTTTTGTGCAAACTACTTTCTTCAATTATTTAATATTTCCTGTAATTACTGAGTACTTAAAAATATTCTGGGGAATAATTTCTGGGCCCTTCTGTTGTTTCCTTCTATTTATTGCCACAAAAGGTCTCAGCCATTAGAAATCTAAAGGATGACTTTCATAAAAATGAGGGAGATAGCAACAGCGTGTTTGACAAAAACACGAATTCTGCTTGAAGAGCAGCTGTATGTCCTGATTAGAAGACACTAAGAGGTGGAGGATTCGTTACTTCCACTGATACCTTGATCAGAGCTTTAGACCCTTCTTCTTAAAAACGTATTCTTACCATGTCAATTTGTCTTTCTCAAGATTCCAGTTACTGGGTCTTGTTACCTCCCATGCTAAAACCCTTCATGGTTCCCACTGTTTCGTGAAGGTAATAGCATATTGTAATCAAGTCACCTTTCAATCTTTTTTTTTTATAGGCTAAACAGATTGTGCTCTGTTTTTTACTTTAGAGCACTTTCTTCAGCTCTTAAATCATTTTTGTGGCACTTGCTGTGGGGTTTTGTTTTCTTTTTCCCTGTGCAGTCACCAATTTTGCTATAGCCTTATTAAAAAAGATAAACTCTGGAGCTAGGCATTATTAGGAACTGGCCTCATCTCAACTACATACAACCTGAGAAGCCCATGCCTAAATCTGCTCACGTTCCTTTCTTTTTATCTAGAAATTATTTTACCTTCCTTTAGTGCAGTTTTGCCTTCACAAACCATGTTTCAGCTTCTTCTCCATTATGACCTTAAAGCCTTTGCTGCTATTGTGGGATTACCCTGCTTGCCCATTTCCAGGAGTGGCTTCCACTCTGCATCCCTACCCTTTACACCGGCCTGTATTTAGATACAATTTGTTTGAGTGAGCCTACCTTACCAAATGTTGCACCATCTTCTACATGATTTACAGTTTCTCTGAAGCCCATTTTTCACTATCCCCGGTGTTATCTGCAACCATATGTGGGTGTGGCCCTGTGACAGAAATGGAAGGCATTGCCCTCCGCTTTTAGAATCCCTTGATTTTTCAATTGGGTTTGCATGCTCAGGCCTTTGCTTTGCTGCTCAACTCCACTTTATGAGCATGGCAGGATGATTTATTAAGGACTTCAAGAGGGAGACACAGGGTCACAAGCCGCTCTGCTCGTGCAGGGCTGGCCAAGCCCCCTCCCCGTCTGCTCTGTGAAGCCACGAAGCCGCAATTTGTACAATGCGGTGGTGGCGCAGAAAGGCACTCACCCATTAAAATGCTTTCAGTGCTCGTCCCTGTGACTTAAATAAGGCCTCTTGGTTTTCCAGGCAAGGGGTTTAGGGATGTCTGTCTCTTCCTCTGTTGGTTTGGTTTGGTTTTTCTTCCTTTGCGCATTGTTATTCCTTACATTTCTTAAAGCTCCACAAATTGTAAGCTTACAGTGAAGGCATGCTGGTAAATGATTTATAGAGGGTCCTACAAATCATGTCACAGAGAGTGCAACCCCTTCCCCCACAGCAACAGTCATCATTTCAGAGCAGCACGGTCTTCAAGGGAGCTAAGCTGTCCTTTCCCTGCTGAGATTTAGGAAGCCAAACAGTAAAATGCAGCGAGAAGTGAGAGTAAACAAGCCACAAGAACAACCTGGCATTTAAGTTTCAGCAGGGATTAAGGTGGCCTCAGAGAAGCTCTTGCTAATCACTAAGATTCTATTACACCATTAACACCCATCTGTATATTGTTTTACTGCTTTTACAGATACATAAATATATAAATCCCCAATATGGACATATGTCAGCAAGGAGTTAAAATTACCTGAAGGATTAAAAAGCAAGCAAAAATCCTCATTTTTAATTGTGGTCTTGGCTATACCCACCTAGTCTAACCTCAGAGTGGTTGGAGCAGACCTGACAGAACAGTTTGGCTCTGTGACACCAACCTCAGGACTTTTCAGCCAGAGAGCTCTCAGCGCCACTCCACAAAGACATCACATACGAGGCTCCAAAGGGTATGTAGCAATGCCCATGGGTACAAAAAATGTTTAAAAACCCCTCAACTCCCCCAGCCTCCCAAACATGGAGAAAGAATATTCTTACCCTGCTGCCCCCTTCAGCAGCTGGTGCAGCTCCCAGGCATCCCACATGTACTTTGGTAGAGGCTATCAGCATAGGAAGTCTGGGGATCCAGCTTGGTCTTCTCTGGCTCTGGAGTACGGTGAATATTAAGAGCTTGTAAAATTGCCTATGCTGCTGTCCCCTTTCCCTCGTTCTCTGTGTTGATGACAAAATCACAGAATAATTCAGGCTAGGAGGGACTCAGGGATCATTTAGGGCAACTCCTGCACAAAGCAGCACCAATTAAATGAGGTTGTGCTGAGCCTTGTCCATATGGAGTCCTTACACTGCTGAGGATGGAGACCACAGGTTCTGTGGGATCCAGCCTTTTGACTTCCCTTCCTGTGAAAAAATAAAAACTCAAATATCTAATCTAAATTTCCTGCATACCAACTTGTATCCATTGTTGCTTCTCCTATCCCCCTGTACCTCTCAGACGAGTCCAGTTCAGATTTTAATTTGTCCAACCTTCAGGCAGAGCTCCAGGTCAAAAAAAGCAAAGACCCATACCTTATCAGCTCTGTTGATTTTAGGGCTCCCGAAGAGTTAATATAAAAGAGCCTCACAAGGAAACCAGTTCTGCTGCCTAGAAAGGAACAATTTTTGTGCACTGAAACAACTGGATTAACACTGTAATTTAGAATATTTTACCAAGGCAGTTGCCAAATAGTAGAAATGAAAAGTTTTTTTGTTTTTTACTAAATTAAAAGTTCCTCTGGGGCTGGGAGGGTGAATGTTTGTCACCAAGCTCTGCCCTCTTAAAAAAATCAAAACATTGCTGAGCTACAGACTAATGCCTTAGCAAGATGCACGATCTCCTTAATGGAAAAGTGAATTCTAGCCACTGTGATGCTCCATCTGATGAGGATACTTAGCAGTGATGGTGTGGAATAAAGTGCTTTATTATACTACGGTGAACCACACTGCTAGTGCTGGGGATATGGTTAATGCAAGGACAGAGGAATTACACAGTGGCTGTTTTGACTTTGTGATTTCCTCTTATGGACACATAGCCTCCAGGCCAAGCGCTTGGAGAGTTTTGTGTCATGCTCTTTTCTCCAATTATTAGCTAGGCTTTTCCTCCAAAGTACCTGGTGGCAGTGGCCCATTCACAAACCCAGCATTTACAGCAGGGAATTCAAGGGGCTTGCCTCCTCCATCCAGAATCCTTCATTTCAATCCCATTTTCCTTTAATGACCCATTAGCCATTTTAACACATTAACTGATGTCACCTGCAAATGCAGGAAACAGCCAAGTCAACACCTCCCGGCGTGGGATTGCCTCTGGGTTTTGTTAGCACAGCGTTCATCCTCCAGCAGTGGCTCCTTTTCCCTCCTTAAGATCCTCCTTCGCTCCCTGTGCAGATGCTCTGTCGGCGAGGGCAGTGCGTGGTGCCGCTGAGGGCAGGGCCAGGCTGCTCCCGCAGGAAAGCGGCTTTGCCAGTGTCAAAGTCTGCTGCGGGAGGGAGCGGGAGAGGCCAATTCCCCAGGGAAGCGCACAGCGCAGCCCCATGCATTCAATTACAGCGCCCTTGAATGGCAGTTTATGAGAAAGCCTTGCTGTTTCTGTACTGCTGATGCTGGCTTGGGGTTGATTTGCTTTTTTGTTTGTTTTTCCAGGGGGACTGCCTGGGACAAAGGTATCTGAGGGAGTAGAGGGACAATCAGAGGTAAAGTCTTGGGTTCCAGTTATACACCTGTGCATTTTACACATTGAATAACGGGGGGTAAATCCAAATATTCAACATACATTGATATATACCTACACACATACCTATAGAAAGGGACTGCTTTGTGCCACAGCCTCTCCTCCTGCTATGTTGAAAACCCACTGAAGCCCCAGACAGAGTACGATCTCTACTTCACCGTTTAAATCTCTCTTCCTGTCAATCCAGAGACTGTTTGTTTTCCCCACCCCTACTGAACCTGGCTTGTTATGTGGAGCTGAGTTATTGCAATGGTTCTGGCTTCAAATCTGTCTTGGTATTGTCCAGGCAATGAGGAAATGCATGCAAAAATAGTCTCCTAGGAAAACTGACCGTGGAAAATTCAGCTTAAGGAGCATTAAAAGAATTTACTGCTGTCATGTGGAAACCAACAGGAGAAATTACATCTCCCACAGCAAGCTCCTTCTGGAGGCATTTCCGTTCTGGTGAAGGGAGGGAGTGTCCACCTGAGCGAGGCCATCTCAGAAGCCAGGAGCTCCCTGCAGCATGCAGCCATCCTTGCCCATCCACCAACGCCTCCCTTTGCTGAGCCCACTTGAGCGCTGTGGAAATCCAGTTGAGGCGATCCAGCTTTGGGAGGAAAGTCAGCAGCTGCTCTTTGCTAGCAGATGTCATCTCCCAGCTGGTGTGAGGAACACTTCCCTGGAAGGCAGGGTGCTTCGCTCTGACCCCACCCCTGTGTCTCCTGCAGCCACAAGCACTCTGCATCCAGGGCTTTCTCAGTGTCCCCTCTGCCTCCTGGTAGTTTTCTGGTTGTTGCCTTTTGTCAGGCAGAACGCAGGATTTGCACTCCCCATTCACCCAGAGAAGGTCTCAGGGGACTATTTCGTCTACTTTCATCCAGGCACTTCTGTTTCCTAGCTCCCAGCCCAAAACTCAAGGCTAAACCAACACTCAGGACCACTGCCTGAGAACTGCCTGAGAGACTTGAGCTGGCCTGCTCTGTGTGGGCAAAGAGTCTGGGCAGGATGGTGGGCAGGCAGCCTCTGCCAGCTGCAGCCTCTCATGGCTGTGTCCATGCTCTTTGAGCTGACAAGGGGGGAAGACAGATAGGTATTTCTGCAAGGGTTTTTTTTGGCAGGGTTTTCCTAAGAAGATTATTCTGGTATGCATGGCTCTGGGACTGTGCACTGCTCCTTGCATAGCTGGCCAGGGGCAGAGACCAGTACACAGCCCTGAACACTTATTGTTCCCTCTGGCTGGCATATAGGTACCCTGAAGACTCGACAAGTTTGGATGCAGCCATTTTTTCCTGCTCCCTGTTACTCTAAAGTCTTTGCAATTTTCATCTTTACTTTTTTCAGTCTGGAGCTCTTTTTCCAGCTTTACGTCATGCTTTCCATTTTGGAGATGTCAGATGATCTGTGATAAACTGACAGTATGTGCAGGAGCAGTGAGGAGACGAGGTCCATTTTAATGAGACTAACTCTACTGGGTAGTGACAACAGTGCCTCAACAAGCCTCTAGATCTTGTTTCTCTTTGCAAAGTGTCTTAATGGCACAAAAGGATTTTTACACAAGTAAGGAAAGGCAATTCCCAAAACAGATTTCTTTCAGTAGCCATTGAAATGGAAAGTTACCAGAGAGATTCGCGTGCTCCCCTTTAAGAGGTAAGCACAATCAGAAATCAGTATTCTCTTGGCTCCTGCAAACAGCCTGAAAATATTTCTGACTAAACAGTGTGTTTGCTTGGGATGCACCATTCACCCAGCAGATCCTGCATGCACTCTCCATTTCCTCTGTGGTCATCTGTAAGAGTCTGAACAACCAAATGCAGTGGGGTGAGAAGGGAGCAAATAGAGACAAAGCTGGTGAGGGAGGACTAAAAAGTGGCTGGACTTCAGTAAACAGAACCCTGCTAATAAATATGGAATTAAATTCTCAATATTATCATGCAGTGATAGTTACTGGGGCTTTTACCATCTCTTGAGAAGGCTATTGGTACAAACCCTGCCCACTGGCACTGAGAATTAATCCCATGAGCACTCCTCCGGTGGCAAGGGCAGAGTTTGGGTGCTCATGAGGCAGGATGTGTGGAGGCACAGCACAGCTCAAGGCAAAGGCTGAGCACCACAGTGCTTTCCATCCCATTGTCATTTCATGACAGGACTCAGGTGCCCTTCATCACCTATGTAGCAACATTATTCCCCATAGATGTAGAAGTCAAGTCAAAACAAAAATTTTGCTACTGTTACCACCTTGTATCTAGCAGGTAGGTAGGCAACAAAGTGCAAAGGCAATTTGGTGTGCATTCAGGGCTGTATTAATTTTCTGACTCCCTGTGGAAATTACTGCTCGTTCTTAACTCCAAGAGAGACTCGATTAACATGGCACGTGAAGCCAATCTTCATGGCTAAGTTATTAGTCTTTAGGACAGACTGGGCTCATACTTCATGCTGGTTGCCAATACAATCTGAGTGAATTCCAGAGAAGTAATCACAGCTCAAACAGGGTCAGCTGTACAAGGCCAAGGCTATCAGTGGCTATTTCCTGAGGCTTGCTGTGGTCAGGAATGCCAGTGATACCTATTTCAGATCAGAATCCTGAAAAGTAGCAATCAGAAAGACATCTCCACTTAGGTCTTTACTTAAGGAATTTCCTACCATAGGATAGAATCGCGAACTGCAAAATGATTATGTACAAACCTTCAGGAATTAGGCAATACATAAAATAATTTATTATTATTTGGACAGCTAGTCCAAGTGGCAGATAAAAGCACTCTTTAAATGGTTTATTTTTAACCTAGACACCACTTACTTAATACGTTCTGCAGCATCTACAGAGAATAATTTTTATGGAACATTTTCTAAATCTTGCTTTCCAGGGAAGTACTTTTTTTTAATCTAGTACTCTTTCCTAAGCTATTTTTGGACCCCAATGCATGAATTCTAAGATATCTGGGCAACATTGGGAAAGAGTGAATAGCTGAATAGGTGATGTAAAATATCCCAGCCTGCATAAGAGTTATCCAGTCCAGTTTTCCTGTTCTCTGTTGAATTGTGGATTTGGTGATGATTTGTTCAAGCCTGTGGGAAAGCTTATTTAGTTATGTATTTTAAAAAAAATCAAATGTTCTAATCTTAAGTCATATTTCTGACTACAAATAACTCCTGTGTTTTTTCAGCTTGGTCTGGAATATCTCTCCAAGGTAACTGTGGTCTGTTCTTGAGTTTGCTTTTTATTTGTAAAAGTCTGATTTATTTAAATAGCTGTAGGAAATTCCATGTAATCAGTGGTGAGAGGACATTCACCAAGTTTTAAAGGCCTGATCAGAATAACAGCAGGAAAAAGGTCAGCATAACTTGATGGTCATTCCAAGTATTAATTTTGATTTCAGCAGTATTAGATACTACCAGAAAAAAATTGTAAATCTTGCATTTAAGAAAAAGAAAGTGTGATCCTAGAAAACAGATACAGATTTCTCCACATCTCTGTGAGTGTCCAATTTTTACACATCTGATTGATGGCTTCAGCAGCGGGACACATGTATGATTTATTCACTTTCAGATCTTTAAGTAAGACAACAAAACAACACTAAAATCTCCTGTTTCCTGTCAGTGAGTAGGTGGTACCCATCATGGTGAGGGTGCCTTGCAAAGGCACAGACAGCTGTAGGGACAGGTACCTTTTCAGATTGAGGTGAATGGAGTAAGGCGACAACAAAAGCTTTGATTTCCATCCATCTGGACAGCAAACAAACAAAACAAACAGAGCAGGTGGGCACACACAATGATACCAGGACAGGCCAGGGCAGTATCAGATCAGTGCCTCACCAAAGCAATCGCAGGGTAGCAGCAGTGGGATGGATGTGCTCCTTCAGCACTCCGAGCTGACAGACCTCGCACTCCTCTCCAGACAGCTCACACAGAAAGCTGAAACAAGGGCTTCTTCTGCACTATTGGACCCCCCCTTATTGCTCCTTTAAGGCCCCCAAACTGTTGCTAGCAGCAGGCTGAGGGCAAAAAAGCCCAGGGCCTTTGGGTGCCATAGGTCTTCTCTACATCCGTGAAACAGCCAGAAAATGCCGGAGGCCCTGTGGAGGACAGCCAGTGAGAGTGACAGCCCAGGCCCCTGAAAAGAGCTGCTTAAATGAGTTAACAGCATCACAGCAAACACCTGCTTGTGCTTTCTGTGCCTCAGTGTGGGCACTGCATCTACATTTGTGCCACCTTGTACAATCAGGCACTACAGACTGCAGTAAAACCAGCTATTTGTCACCCCTTCCGAGGCAGGTGCTTGCCTCACCAAAGCAGCAGAGCAGCCTGGACTGGCTCCCCAGCCCCCACTTCCAGGGGGGACCCTCTGCCATTTGCCCCCACACCAACAGCCATTGAGATATGCAAAAAGCACCAGCAGCACAGAGATTAGAAAGATGTGTCAAAAAAAGCTTCCCTGTCTGTTTCCCGCACAGTGGACCCGGCAGATCTTTGATGGGTTTGAAGCCCTAAAAGGAGTTCTCTGTGTTCTGGTACTGCTTGAGCCTCCACAAAGGAGATGAGAAGGAGGAATAAAACATCTGAACAGCCCAATCTGGTCTGAACTGCATGCATTCATTACCGCAAAGACGGATTTCTTCTGGTTCCTCCTCCGTATCCTCCTCCTCAGTGGTGGCAGCGAGAAGCTTGACACTCCAATTACAGGATATTCACATTAAACAGGGAAGAGGGACAGCTAGTTGGTGGCAGGCATTTAGGATATGGCATCCAAGGCTCCATGCAGCCAGCAGAAACCTGAAGGAACAGATTGAAACTACTCCAATGGCCCGGCTGCTCGCAACGCTGTGTTAGGGACTTAAATTAGCTCCGAGCCGTCAGTGTTACCCGTGACTTCAATCAGAGCCCAAACGTACTGACTTCACCAAAGCTACTGCAAAACGGGACCACTGTTCTGGAGGCTGGAAGGGGCCCTGTTGTGTGGGGCTGCTGTTCCAGTGTAGCACTGGGAAATGCTTTTTCCATGCTTTTTTTTCCCTCCAGGTTTGCCATTTGTCTGCACCTCATCTCCGAGTCCCTCAGCACAGGGTTTCAGGCCAGGAGTGGATGCTTACTCTATTTATTTACAAAACCATGTGGATGAAATCCATTCAAAGGCTTGTGCAAAAGTGTTTGATGTTTGTGGCTCAGAGACTGCTTTTTCCTTTCAGACTTGAGAAAAGTTTTTGTCTTTTTTCCCCTCCAATGGAAATGGTAATGCAGGCTAAGAAAAATGTCATTAATAATACAAACTGGGGGCCTTTGGGAGGAAATTTTAGTTTTGAAAAGTGACTACTCTGCATGAATATGTCATGCCATCAGAAGTTTACCTGCATTGTCTTGACTCTTCACATATGTATATATTTCTCTTCTGCCAGACATGGTCCTTATCCTTATTTAAATAGGGTATAATTATAGATGTCTACTCAAATTACAAGAAATAAATGGAAATTCATCTATTCAATAGGCATTTTCCTAGGAAAAAATGTTTTCCTTCAGATATTGGTTTTCTTCAGGGTTTTTTCCTCTCTATTTTTAATTTAAAGCTACTTCTCTTATGTTTTATTCACTTGTTTTCATTAGGTAAAGGAATGCCTTGGCATGAAAACCTGTCCTGAATCCACTGCCTGCTTGACAGATAGATATAAAGACTTGAAACATGAGAGGAAAAGCAGATGGTTGCAAGGGGGAAAAAAAAACCTTAAACAAAAGAAAGGAATTAAACCTAGCATAGGCACATGTATTAATACTTTGTGAGTGCCATTGCATGTGCTGGTAAGACTGACAGACCTCGACAATGGATCTCTACCACCTTCTAAAAAGGCAGAACCCTCCTTTTTATCTCCAGATTGATCCTGACCAGTTTCTTGCAAGTAGCTACTGCCTGAATTTCAAATATTGAGTGCTGGTATTTGCGATTGGTCCCGCAGTGTAAATCACATGCTAATGTTTCTGTGTCTTGACTGGATGAGAATAAACATAATAATCAGGAAGAGCCCTTGAAGAAGCCACTGTGACTTTAAATCTCTCAGGGAGCAGCAGCAGTTTAGGGAGAAGAGACTGATAAAGAGGATTAGGGAGTTCTAGAAAATTTAAAGCCCGTTCCTTTCTGGCCCACACAGGCTCTGCCCAAGGCATCATTCCTAGGAAAATTAGGCTGCTGAGAAATTTATTTCCAGGGTGGAGAATTTACATTTCAATTTCTCCTGTCACGGCTTGGGCTGAGGTCAGATCCCCTCTGCCTGCCTCCCCTGCTGCTGCACCCTGCACCCCTCACTCTGGCACAGGCCCTGGCCCCCTCTTCCCCCACACTCTTTGCAGGGGCTGGAGACAACTGCAAAGCCCTTTTCTGAAAGTTGGAGGAGAGCAAGGCTGGCTGGGAGGCACTGCAGAGGATGGCTGCTGTTGCTTTTCACCGTATTGTTGCCCTCGTGGCCAAGCAAGGACTTATTTTCTCACCCCTACAGAAATTCAATGGAGCTGAATGCTTGTATTGCCAATAAACCAGTCTCAGGGACCACCTGTGAAGAGGTGGTCACAAGCCAAGGCAGGTGATGACTGTCTCTAGATTTGTGGGAAAGGACCCATAATCCTCTTCCAAGTGTCTGTGGGGCTCTGCTGGGCTCCACAGTGAAGTATGGCTCAAGTGATACCAAAATGCTCCCATCCTGTGGGGAGGGACAGGGGGCACAGCAAGTCCTAAAGACATCATCTGAGAAAGTGAAGTAGAAGAAAAAGAAAAGGAAATAGAACACTTGGAGGGAGAATAATAGAAATAGCGAGAAATGGCAGAGTGCAAAATAATATGATTGCTGCAGATAAATCAATTCTGGAGAGTATTTGGTTGAACTTTTTAACAGGGTGCTCACTGCCCCTTTGTGGTCTATGTTATTCTCCTTGTCAGAGAGGTCACTAGCAGGAAGGTTTGCAGAAATTATGATCATTATCTGAATATTCATAAACATCCAGTACGCTGCCAATCACAGGACAGAAACAGGCTGTATCACCTCTGGGTCTGAATGGAATTAGCCAAGAAGCTTGAAATTAGATATGTGCTCCTTTGTGGCAAAGTCTAAGTCCTAACACTGATGTCATGACTAGCTGAAATTATGTCTAAATTAGAGAAGAAAAAAAGCCCAACTTCCTCAGAGCTGTTTTGCAACTGTAAATGAGGCATAATTGTATCACCTAGGAACTATGATAAACTGTTATTAGCATTCGAGTTGCACTTCCCATAGAAATCCAGGAGGGCTTTTTACCCTGGATTAAGGGTCCCTCCTGTCACTTGAATAGGAAGTGCATATGGAAATAGAGTTGTCCAGGGTGTCACCACCTTGAGGTGAAGGATAGCCTGAGGTGCAAGGGTGGAGAATAAATGTTACTGCAAGAAAAGCTGCTGAATTTCCTTTTGAGAGACTGATAATCCCACAGGCTTCTGCAGAAGCAGCTTTTGATTATCATTGCTGATGATATTAGAGGGCATCTCTGGAGTCTGTCCTTTAAAAAATGTTTCCCCAGTGCTACTTGAAAACATATGGGTTGGGAACTGAAGTGAAAAACGGATGTTTTACTAACTCTCTTGGCATGATGGAGGCTTAGAAAATGATGTGCCTGATACTGGGGATGCATTTTTAACAGTAAATGAAACAAGACTGCATAAAATTTCAAAATACTAGACCGATAAATGTAGATGAGAAAAGAAGTTGGAACAAGAAAAAGGGACTGGTTAAAGAACCAAATGAGAAAAGATGGATCAGACCCAGAGTTGGGGTGAGTTGAAGCATCTCCACTAGCTTTAGTGGGTCTACTCTGAGCTCTGAACTCACAGAAGATCTAGACGTACACTAGCAGTTTATATACAGGGTTCAAGTAAACCAGGTCATTTTCAAGTGCAGCAACATCCTGAGTGCTTTATCAAGTAATAGGATGGGCAAGCAATTTGGAAGGTAACAAATCTGAGGGGAAAAAGCAGAGAGATGGAGTCAGTGCCAGTGTATTTTCCTAACTCCAGTTCTGCACCAGCAATGCCTGGCTTCAAACGAGGCACATCTCCATGGGTTACTGAAAGCAATCAGGAAGGGAAAAAAGGGCAAAAAGAGGAAAGAGGAAGGCTCCACATCCTAGTTGGCCAGGCTTTTTCAGTCTGGTGTCTTGGGAAACTGGCCTGTAGTTACATTATTTAAAACAGAACAGAACACCTGAAGAGAAGTTCATGCTCTCATTCCAGTGGCTCTTCTCTGGACAATTTAAATTTCTTTCCAAACAACCTGCACTAACCTCCAGAAGATGTTTTATATCAGAACAAGTGTATTCTGTGCTTGAGTTGGATTAGGTTACTTCTGCTGGTTTAGCAGGGTATTTTAAATAATAAAATTAAAAAGCGTTACTCTGCTACTGCTTCAGAGGATACATTAGGCAAACTGCTGGCCTTAAACAAGGTAGAAAACTTCACCCCTTCAGCTCCACAACCTCTGTAAAAATTAATACATTTTGATTGCTGCATAACAGCTTTTGAGAAAAAAACTACTTTGGTAAAGTGTAGAATCTCTTGACTGGGCTTGTGGCTTTAAGGTCCCCCCAGAAATTACTGATTTTGTAAATTTACTGAAGTCAAAAAGCACCCCATTTCAGTGCCTTTCCCCTCTACTTCTCTGTCTCTTTTAGTCATCATGCACATACCCACAGGAAAAGTCAGATGACCAGCAGATTTTTTGCCAGACCGGTGCTACAAATTTCCTGGTGAACTTCAGGAGGATTTGGTGTGCTCTTAAGAAAAATTAAACTCTGCTGAGGTTGGCATCCTTCTGCACCAGTACAGGAAAGCTCTCAATCTGCTCCTTTTCTATAAATAGGTCAGATATTTTGACCCCTGGAAAAGATTTTTTAAATGTCAGAACTTATATTTTTGCTGTATGGTGGCTACAGCATCTGTTGAAGCTGTGAGGTTCTGCAGCACCCTAAAGAAATGTTAGATCCTAAAGACAGCTTTCATCCTTAGCCACAATCAGTTAACATAATCTATTCTTCAGTTTTCCTGGGCCCTCTTTACACTCTCTAGCTAGTAGCTTAACCTCTTTTTCAAAAACTAACATAGCTAAAAAACACTTACTATCACTCTCACTTCTTATAGAAACCAGGATAGATTTTGCATTTGTCTACACAAAGAAGTTTTATTTCAGTGACTTGAGGTGCTAGGGTTTTTCCAGATGTGACTCAAGCCATGATTTCCCATTGAAATAAGCTTTTATCCTTTTTCCAAGAGAAAGATTGTGTTATTAGAAAATTCAAATTATTTTATTCTAGAAGCTGTCTAATTAAATTGAACAATAAAAATTTATGACTGCCAAGCAATTAAGTGACCTGGTGATAGGGAATTAAGTCAGTCTTCTTCCTTTGAAATGACAGCTGAAATAGGAGAGGCACTGTTCTTTGTCTATCGTGTGCATGCTGGAGAGGAGGCAGAGGGGGAAGGATGGAAGCGGAATAATACACAATCAGAAAAATCCTGTCCCTGTTGCAACTGCAGAATTGTTTCCCATTATCTTCCCTAAGGGCAGAATTTTTCTCATTGTGTCCCATCTTCTAGGATAGCTTCATAAACAAACAAACAAGAAAAAGACCCAACAATCCTCCTTGCATCTACTACAATTTATATTATTCCCCAAACTGTTAATCTAAAATGCTCACTGAGTACATTGTGGTGCCTTTCTCTTTTTCTTTGACATCACTTGGAGCAAATGACACTAAAGCAGGAAGAGTCCATGCTAGCATATTGCAGGTGTGTCCCAATGAACTTGTAATTCCAAAATGACACAGTGGGAAGTGGACTGGGGACACTGGGTTTAAAACCAGAAGCGTCTAAAGTACCAGAGCTGTGGCAAATTCACCAGCATTACAGACCACAGCCTCTCTACCAAAGACATGAGATACAGCCTCAGGGCCTGGTGACAATGTGGCCACATAGAAAGTTTTCCCTTTTACATCACTACAATTATCTTAATTATAGGAACTTAATTCAACTGGCATACAGTTGCTTTCATTCAGTGATAAAAGCATCCAAGGTGACACAATCCAAGACGAAAAAGGGACATGCATAGGGAAATTAGTGATTCTGTTTGGGACATTATATTGACATGAGTATTTTTTTTAGAAGAATTGTGCCCCATCTAATGCTTTTTCCAGGTCATCCAGTCTTTGGGTGGCTGTTGATTATACAGCACTGTGTGATAGGACCACTGTGTATTAAGCAACAGTGAGTGCTTGTCTATCTGACAAAAGTATATACAAAAATCAATTCTATACAAATTATCTCAATAAATTGGCTGAAAGTTTGTAAGATGTAACAAAAAGATTTTTAAATAAAAGCATCTACTTTGGTGTCACTAACCAGTTAGAGTAAGATATTTGTCACAAGATATCTCATTGCATGGTGGTTTTGTTTCCTTCTCTCCAGACTGCCATAACTGATCTTCCACTGGATGCCCTTTGGTAAGGAAAAAAGTCATTACCAACTGCCCCTTGTTACATGGCAGCGTCCATCTGGAACAAAGTTTCTGTCAGCCTGCATAAATTTGGTCTAACTATTAATTACTGTAATTAATTAACCTCTATGAGAGCAAAAATATGAAAACAAACCAAAGAACAAGACAGTTTAATGCCAAAGATATTTCTACAGCAGCTGAACACTGTGCTTTAAACAGCACAGTTGTAAAAGTTCCCAGGTTTGTAGTTTTCCTTGTTGATGGTGGCATTAATAATTTCCAACAGTGACAGATTTCAGAGTGTCAAAAGAATTAGGGCTGTAGCGTCAGAAAATAGGAACATAAGCCACGCAGCACAAATGCAGAGCTTTTTAAATGTGTTTAGATTTTTAAATCCTTTTAAGGGATAGCATTGCAGGCTTCAAGTGCCCTAGCAAATCATTAATGATAATATGAAATCCCAGCAGAATTATAGCAGCTATTTCACCATGAACTTGGCCATCCAACCATGTAAAAAGAGTCCTTTCCACCTCTGAGTCATTACTCATTACAAAAAAAGCCCATCATCTTTCCACCAATCTAGCAGGGTAGCTGGAGAGACTAAAACTAGAAGAGTAACCCACATTAGCTGTATATCTTAACAAAAAGAAAGACTGGACAAATTCACACAAGCAAAATTCTTCAAGTACTAAGAAATGCCTCAAGAAGCTGGTGAGATGCAAGTAGCTGCAATCTGGAAGTCCTTGGAGGGAGATCTCTGCGTGCTTGTCCTGTTCTCATGCACGTTTCATAGGCATCGATTGTTGGCTGCTCTCAATTTCTTCTGGACTTGTGTTCAAGACAGCAACTTAGGGGGAAAACTGTAATTACTGATCTATTATTAGATACTGTAATTTTGCCAGAAGGCCAAGAGTTGCAATAAATCAGCTTTAGTACTATCTGTTGTCTCCAAACATGTAAAAGGACCACGAATTCAGTACAGGGACAGATAAGGTAGTTATATTAGAATACATTGTTATCCGAAGTGTTTCCTATTGACAGTTTAGTTTTTATTGCATGGCAAAAGGTAACATCTTTAGGTAGTTCAAAGGACCCAAAGGGTAAAAAATTACCAAGAATTCATCTATTCAGCATAGATATGAAACTATCAGAAAAGACAGTCATTATGGTGCTGGCACCCTCTGACCTAGATGATAGATTTGATTTGGCAAAGATTTGGCTGTCATTAATGGTGGACAGACACTGAGGGCTGAAAAAAAGTGCCAGCTTATTATTCTGTAGCTGAAATGTAGCTCTTGGTAACAAGATTCACGAGTCTCAGATTCCTACTGGAAACTGAGCTGTGATTCATTTTGAGAAACTGCGAGAATATTTTTATTTCAGGTTATCTTACTGTTTTACCTAGAAATAATCCACTCAGACTTCTTCTTTTCAATTAAAAAGAGGAAGAAAACAGAATGAAAATAGCAATCTATATGGAGAAAAAAATGGGACATTCTTCCACAGCTTTTTCTTACAGGCACAGATTGCTCTTATGGGCATCAGACTTGACAGTCTATGCTGGATCCTTCACGACAATTTAATCTCAGAGGAGAGTGCACCTACCCACTTACTTAGTGATGCTTAAGTGAGCAAACTATTTCACTAGAACTGCAGTTACATTTGCATTTTGCTTTTGATTGGTCTCCAGGATTAATTAAAACACTTCCGGTATGTTTTAGACCACCGTCATGTTCTAGATCCGAGATAATCTTGGTGTCTATCACATGATGGGAAAACAGGAAAAGATACACCACACCAGACAAAGAGTTCCAATACTGTGAGTTTTCAGGTAATGGTGCTCTGTCATTTTGGCCCTAACATTTTATTCTGACTAGGCTGATGTTCTATCATGTCATCACTGTTTAGTGTTTTATTCTTCATAAGGTTCAGTGGTATTCCATCACTGCCCATTCCCCAGCTTGGTTCTGCACTCTGCAGAAGAGTGTTTTAAGTCCACCACCATTTAAATATATTGAAGCTTCCTCTGCTTGTGAGATGAGAAGTGGTGGCTAGAAATGTCCAGCTGACCTTCTCTTTTGCCTCTCTCACTTCTCATCTAATTCCATTTCTGCATTGGTCTGACAGAGCCCAAGACAGCGGCACTTCGGGCCACATTGCAAGACCCATCTATTATTATGGCTTTTACCAAAGAGGCTGATTTGAAGGGGCATGAAATTTTGTGAGGCTTCAGAATTGTTGAATTGACTTTTCTGTCACTTTTGCTACATTTTAGTTCCCGTGAGTTACAGCACTGATGGAAATATCCTTATAGTCTATGATAGGCAGTCTATAAATAGCATGTTAAAGAAATTGAAATGTTTTTAATAATTAACAATCATTCAAAAGTTTTTAAAAACCAGACATTATATGTAATAGCAAAAAAAAAAACAACTGTATTTTTATTTTTGGCAAAAGATATGTAGTAAGAAGGGAAACTATGCAGTTTAATTTTCTCCTTGGTATTAGTTCTCATAGTATTTGCCAGTAATGGCAACATTATAATTTGTAGAATTAATTAATGATCTGGCATCTGATTTTGATTCATTAATGCTTAAGCCAGCTAAGTCTCAATTATCCTCTGGACTATTTATTCCTTAACAAGCTTTTAGCTAATGTGATTTTAAAAATATGAAAATAGGTTTTAACTTGCCTTTAAGACGCAGCAATATTTTAACATTGCTCTATAAAATAAAGGAACCTTCATATTTCTTATTCTATTATAGTTACATTCAAAATTAGACTAGGGGATTTGCAATGTACTCACTAAATATATATTATATTCATATGTACCTGGAACCTGACTTCAATTTAGTCTTGATTAAAAAATGTACTGAATTGGAAACTGTGTAATAAAGGATGCCTAAATCATACTGACCCAGAATATCTCACTCAGTCAGACAGTTAGCAAATAAGTGCACAAGCAAGCAGATGATACAAGAATTCAAAATTAATTCTATTCTCAGAGGATGCATAGGCTAGGAGATAGCATCTGATTCTATCTGCAGAGGTGTAAATCCAGAGCAACACCTTGGCTAAAGTCTCCTTACCCTGAACTTGATTGCTTATCCTGCAAATGATCAGAATTGGACTCTCCTGTGCCCAAGGCTAGGTTAAAGTAGCTGAAATATCTAGTTCTACTTCATGACATTTTTGTGATGCAACTAAAAGTATCTACCAATTTCCAGATATTTATTATTTATAACTAATCCATTTACCAAATGTAAGGACTCCTGATATTTTCTCCAAATGACTGATATTTTTAAAAGTTCAATCACCACATCATTTAGGAAAGTCTGCCCAATGCAGTTGTGACCTGTGTTGCAATTGTGTTATGATAGGGGGCATTCAGAAACTGCATACCTTTGATTTGGGATTGTCAGGCACCAGTTCAGAGCCGAGTTGAACTGATCTTGAGAAGATGCTTGTATTGCTGGACTCTGACATGATGGTCCTACCCGTCATCACTGCACCTAGTCCTTGCTCACATCAAAGCTGAAATGCATAATTACAGAGATGGGTAAATAAATGAATTATGGGTGTTTTAAACAAATAATCATAGTAAATTACTTTAGTTACTGAGATTTGTTTTCAAAGTACCTTCTGAAAAATTTCAGGCATTACACAAATGGTAAAAAATACCATTTTCTAAGCTATCAGTATTGCAGCACATGAAAAAAAAACATCTTCTCCCGAAACTGTGCTTCCTTCTCCTAAGAAGTCATTCAGTGGCTTCCCAATACCTGCGTGTCAATGCAATACCATTGGTGTCAATGTGCTGTATCTTAGTTCATATTGCTGTGACAGCTAGAGCCTTCCCCACCCTTCTCGTCAAAAAACACCTGAGATAAACATCCAAGAGTATCTTCCTTCCCATTTTCCTATCAGTAAGTCTGGCTCTTTTCAGTACAAGGTGGGAAGTCAGTCCCAACTTTTAATGCATGAGCTGTAATGCCAGCTCCCTTGAAACGCAAGGAGCCCTTAGCTCAGCCCGTTCCCACATGGCTATCCCAAAACTACTGAGTAGGGGGACTGCTGTCTATGGGTTTAAAAATCAAAACCCATTTACTCAGTCAGATCCTCTGGCCCACTGAATCCATGCTGCAATGCTCCAGGGACACAAGGCAGCTTACAAAAAAATAAATCCAGCTTATGTGGCCAGCGCAGAACTCCTGGGTGGTCACAAAACCAGCTACCAGAGTCATACCAGAGGCAACAAACAAAGGAATCAATCTCCAGTTACTGCCGCGCAGGGAAAAGTCCAAGGTACCTGCGTTGTTATGGCAAGAGTTCATTTGGGCTAAGAGGTAAACAGAGATGGCTGAGCTTGATCTCTAAAGCTGGGGCTGGACGGCTGGAAGCAGCAGCTTTCTCAATTGCTTAGAGTAAAGGATTGAGTTGATAAATCAGAGCAGCCCTGATCGCTTTTAATCAACTGAATGAGGAGGAAGGAGGGGAGGTGGAGGCTTGGGAAGAAAAATATGTAAAGCTTAAAAAGTTCCAGCTGCTGTTCACTAATGGAGTCTCGTTCCTCATGAACGGTGGAATGGTTAGGCCACCTGGTGGCAAATAGCAAACCAACAACCTCTGCAATTTCCAAGCTACAATGAATGTCCAAAGGATCAGAGAGCTCTGGGAACTGTCAAAGGCTGGAGCTTTTCACACCCAGGTGGCCGCTATGCAGCCACTGCCGGGAGACAGCAGCCAGCAAAGGCTGCCATCAGCCACTCCACAGCTGCAACGCAGAACAGCTGACCTGGTGTCTGGCCAGTTTGTGCCAGACAGCTGCCTCCATCACCGAATCTTCCACCGCAGCCAGCCTCTCCCTCACCTCAGGACGGAGGCAAAGGAGAAAGCAGCCCAGGAGAAAGGAGCTGAACTTAGCTCTTAGCTTGTAAAGAAGTAGTCAATGGCTCAGTGTTCCAGTGCACATTTGTGAAAAGTGCTGTCCTTCAAGGGTCCATACTAGGACCAGTACTGTTCAATAGCTTCATCAGCAACGTTGACAGGGGGGTTCAAGTACACCCTCAGAAAATTTGCCCATGACACCACACCGAGTGCTGTGGTTGACACACCTGAAGGACAAGATGCCATTCACATGGATCTCAACAAGTCTGAGAAATGGACACATGGGAATCTCACATGATTTAGCAACACCAAATGCAAGGTGCTGCACTTGGATCAGGGCAACTCCTGGTATCAACATAGCCTGAGGTATGAACAGATCGAGAGCAGCCCTGCTGAGAAGCACTTGGTGCTGTTGGATGAAAAGCTGAACATAACCCAGCAATGAGCACTCACAGCCCAGAAAGCCAAATGTGTCCTGGGCTGCATCCAGAGCAGTGTGGCCGGCAGGGGGAGGGAGGGAATTCTGCCGCTCTGCTCTTTTCTGGCGAGACCCCACTCTGGAGTAAAGACATGGACCTGTTGGAGTGAGTTCAGCAGAGGGACACAAAAATTATCAGAATGCTGGAGCACCTCTCATATGAGGAAAGTCTGAGAGTTGGGGTTGTTTAGCCTGGAGAAGGCTCTGTGGAGACCTTGTTGTGGCCCTTGAGTACTTAAAGCAGCCCTATAAAAGGCTGAGGATAAACTTCTTACCAAGGTCTGTTGTGATAGGATAAGGGGTAATGGTTTTAAACTAAAAGACAGTAGATTTATACTAGCTATAAGGAAGTTTTACCCTTTACAATGAGGGTGGTAAAACATTGGAACAAGTTGCCCAGAGAGGTGGTGGATGCTCCTTTCCTGGGAACACTTAAGCTCAGGTTGGACCAGGCTCTGAGCAACCTGATCTAGAAGAACACTTCCCTACTCATTGCAAGAGAGTTGGATTAGGTTTGGATTGGACCTTTAAAGATGACCTTCAAACACAAACCATACAATGATTCTGTGATTTAATGTAGGAGCCTGACATGATGTTTGTTAAGAGTCTGAATGAGGAGGTCTGTCCCTATGTGTAGCATCAGGTCTATGCAGGTAAATCAAGTGAGGCTCATGTGAAAGGCTGCAATTATAGATTTCAGAGGGCTGTGCAGCCCTTCAGAAGGACCTTGACAACTTGGAGAGACGGACAGACAAGAAGCATCTGAAATTCAACAAAGGCAAATGCAGGGTCCTGCACTTGGAAAAGAATAACCCCATGCACCAGAACAGGCTGGGGGCTGATCTGTTGGAAGCAGCTCTGTGGAGAAGGACCTGGGTGTCCTGGTGGAGAACAAGCTGTCCATGAGGCTGCGGTGTCCTTGTGGCCAAGAAGGCCATTGGCATCCTGGGGTGCATTAGGAAGAGCATTGCCAGCAGCTTGAGGGATGTGATCCTGCCCCTCTGCTCAGCCCTGGTGAGGCACATCTGGAGGGCTGAGTCCAGTTCTGGGCTCCTCAGCAGAGGGACATGGAGCTCCTGGAGCGGGTCCAGCAGAGACCACAGGGGTGATGAGGGGACTGGAGCCTCTCTTAGGAGGAAAGGCTGAGGGAGCTGGGCCTGTTCAGCCTCGAGAGGAGACAACAGAGAGGGGACCTCAGTGTTTATGAGCATCTGAAGGGAGGGTGCCAAGGGGATGGAGCCAGGCTGTGCTCAGTGATGCCCAGCAACAGGACAAGAGGCAACAGGCAGAAACCGATGCACAGCAAGCTCCACCTGAGCATGAGGAGGAACTTTTTTACTGTGCAGGTGACTGAGCACTGGAACAGATTGCCCAGAGAGATTGTGGAGTCTCCCTCATTGGAGATACTCAAGAACTGTCTGGATACAATTCCTGTGATGTTTGGTCTAGGATGACCCTGCTTGAGCAGGGAGGTTGGACCAGATGAGCCACGGTGGTCCCTTCCAGCCTGATCCATTCAGTGATTCTGTTATCTGGAATTCATATTTTAACAAATATGCCACAATATAGTTTTCATTTCTGTGTCTGCAAATAGTTTCTTCCAGCACGTCTACTTACCGGAAGTATTGCAAAGTAGCAAACATAAAAAGAAAGTACATGGAAGATGCCAAACCTGTTGTAAGTTTCTTCTCCAGAAGTACTTCCAAGTACTCATCTTTAATATCCAAGAATTTAGGTGAGCTGGACAGTGGTTTACTGCTAGAGGGCATTCACAGTTGGGTTCAATACAGGCAAAAAAATATAAATGAAAATCTGTTTGAAAATGTAATAATTCTTAAATAAAGAACTGTCAGTCGTTTTCTCCAGTTTTGTCCACTGTACCTTTAGCCTAAGCTCAATGAAAACAAGTATGCAAGTCCAGCAGCTGCTGCTTTACTGAGCATTGCTTCTAGCTGCTCTCTCTTTGCTGTTCTTGCCTCATTCCTTCACTGCATTCCCTGACAGTTGAAAACTCACCAGACTTGTGACTCACATTTTAATCTTATCCAAGTCACAATGTTTATTTCACAGGATGTCCAATTAAACGTCAATTCAATCTGCTCTGGAGTTGTTTCCTTCCCCTCTGGTGATTAGTATAACCTGAATAACATAGGAAATACAGAAGAAAAAAGGGCAGTAAACAACTCCATCAAGAAACCAAGCTGAAACTTTTCCCACAGAAGACAAAGGAGGAAGGTGATGCACAAGAATGCTAACATGGGTCATACTTTCTAATGTTCTCACTATGAAGAATGGAAGGGAAAATTACACAGCCTTAGAGTGAGTTATGGGCCCCCTTTAAGCCTGGGGAAACAGGAGTAGGTGTGGGGCTGTGCAAGCCACACAAAGTGAGAGAAAACCTCTGTCCTTGTTTTCCCTGTGCTTTGAAGTGCCCGCTGCTGCCCTTCATTGAAGCCAGTGTGAGTACACCACTTCCTTGCATCCTGCCTCCAACGCAGGTGTTGGAGCTCTGCGGTCTCAAAGCGAAGAAGCAGACCCCCACCTTCAGGTGCTGCACACTACTGTCCAGAAGCCCTAAAAAACGACCACCCATCAGCTCACTGACTGACTGAAGGGGAATCTTACCATGACAGAGACTTGCATGCTTTCTTGGGGCTTTCTTTACATCTTCATTCAGGCATGTCAAGTGCCACATGATGCAGGTAAATGTAATTCTACTTGTTGTCTGCTCCAGAAGTAGCCTTCTGCAGCATGCCAGGCTTACACTGGAGGCTTGGAAATGGAGGTAGAGTCCTGCATAAAACAAGGGGCTGCTTTTCAAAATGAGAGAAAATTGAACTAAACTTTCAAATGTTACCTGGTCTTTGAAAAGTCACCAATGGAAAACCTCTTGGGAAACACCGAATTTTGGTGAAGCTGTGCAAGAACAGAGCTCAGAGTCACCTTTCTTCCCAACTTGTCCAGCTTCTAAGTCAATGCCAGCTGGGAGTTGAGTATCACCAGTTACTCAGGGGAAATACCATGGTTTCAGGGTGAAACTCTGCTCACTGGAGGTTACTCAACATAGATGGATGCATGGGCAACTCTATTGGAGAGATCTCCTCTCAACAGAAGTGTTCAAAATAAAAAGTGCCACTGGTTCCTCACTCTTCAGAAGCTTCATGTGTTAGTTCCCAAGGAGAGGCCATGCTGTGTCTCTGGCTTTGCTTTGTGTGCACCAGGACAAACTGTGAGAAGGGACTCACGGGGGTAGCTGAGGGGTGCTGGGGGTCCTGCAGAGCCAAGCAAAACTGTGCCAAGGACCCCCAGTCCACAGGCACATTGTGGGGCTGATCTCTCAAGAAGCCAGATGTTCTCTCCAGTTTGCAAAGGGAGCAGTTTTGTGACTTAGGAAGAAATATTTCCCTTTGAGCTCCTGCTGTGACAGTGCTCATTACTCTGAGCTGTGTCTAAGTGGCAATACAAGTTGCTCCTTGCAAAACATGCCCTGTGCCTGCCCACATTTTTTTTTTTTAACCTATGAGAGGTTTGGCACTTGACTTTTTTTGGCAATGACATTGTAAAATTCTTTCCAGAGAAATTTTCAGTGTGCCTTGCTGGGACTTTCTAAAAAATATAGATTAATTGTGATAATTAAATTTCACTCTGAGTGATTTCTTTGATAAATGGGTCTAGTTAGGACTTTCAATTAAGCACTAAGCCCTGCTGTGAAGTCAGACTGAGCTTCATGTTGCAGGCATTTATTGCCTCATTTACACAGAGACAATTTGAATTATTCTACATTACACAGTTTTCTTTATCTGTCTTTTTTTACACAGGTATTAGAATTCCTATTAACCCTTCTATCAGGGAGCCAATGAAAAAGGTATGGTCAAGCAACTTTTAATTATTTTGTTATGGTTTAAATAAGCCTTCTGGAAGCAGGACACTTAAAATCTTTTTCTTGTCCATACTGCAACACATACACCTATTGGTTTGTTACTGTGCAGATTCTCACAGTATCCAAGTGATAAAAAAGTATGAAAATTATATAAAGTGGGAAAGAATAGACAACTACCACAGTGTTTTGATGAATGGTGGTAATATGCAACAATCCTGGGAACAGAAGCTGTTATGTTTTTGCATTGTCCAAAATTGAGTAAATGGTAACCACAGCTTGGAGAATTTCAGTTATCAGGTGTGCACTCCAACTTTAAGGTCACTGTGTTTTAAGCTATATCCATGCACTCAAGCAGCCTTGCATGGTCATTTTGAAAGTGGATTCAAGTATTTAAGATACACAATTTCTATTTTTTATTATGCAGTTGGGACTATTTGCTTGTTTTTCTAGTCACCAGTACTGATGCTACAGAAGAAACATCTATGTGACTGTCAATCACTGCTGTTAACCATGAAGAATGAAAGGTCCACTGATTTAACAAAATCAGACCCCCAAACTGAATCAAAAGAAGGTGTATTTTTTAAAAAATGCAAAACCCACATCCAGACACAGGATTCACTATCATTGATAATAAAGAAGTCTACCAGCCTTAGAAAATGTTTTTAAATTTTTATGAGTTTTCTGTAAAGCCATCCACAGCTGTGCTAGCTAAGATGAAATTGCAAGGTTTAACAACTGGTGTGCTTTAAGATATAAATCAGAAACTAATTATCTGACATTAGGAAAAAATATGTTTTTCTCTTCTCCACACTACCCAACAAAACAGTATTTCTGTTTCTTTTATACTATGTAGCATGTTGGAATCTATGCAATGAGAGTACATACATTTCTGAATATATTTTTGAGCTTGATTTTGATACAACCAGTGAAATTGGTATGCTTCTCAAATGACAATTAGTCACAGGCACATTTTAATTCATATCAAACTGAACCTTTTCTGGGAGGCAGAAGGATTTCCAGGGAATCTCCACAATCTAAAGAAATCATTCTGTCTGTCCATATATGAATTTAATCACAGTCTGATCTCATATTATCTATACAAAGCAATAAATGAGTTGTGACTACTCAGAGTTTAAATAATTGAGAGAAATGTCAATGCAATTAATGTAAACAAAGGAAACAGACTTACTGATGAGAAATTAAGGTCTGTAGATTATTGAGGTATAGCAGTAAATCCAAATGTCAGCCCCCACTCCCTTTATTTTCTCCAACATAAACCACCAAACCCCATGCTTCTAATGTGGATTTGTTATGCTCTGGCATATCTAATTTCTTAAACTGGGAAGACAAAAATGAGTGATACCAAATAATATAAGTGTACATTTTAAAAATCCAAATGCTATTTTAAATGCAGGTTTAAATGAGAACACTATGTGGTTAATATTTATCTAGCATCCTCTGTCTTTGGGGCACATTTTGTCACATAAGACTCTGCTGTTAAAGCAGTTCATGGGAATGATGTGCATGACTCCTTTTGCTAATGGGAGCTGGTTGCACAGAACAATCTAGCTGTTAGTGCTCTGAGGAGAAGGGAACTTGAATAGCAGGGGCTTGGAGAGTAAAATAAAAAGAAAGCTGCTAAGGGCATTTGAAAATACATTCACTATTCTTTTCCCTCCTAAGCATCGCTGCAGTAAACAACAGCTTCAAGACTCCTCTTTAAGTAAGTGACATGAAAATGAAAAGAGCACGACTTTGTATCAACAGCCATTCAAAATGCATCCAGGATCCCAAACTAACCTTGGGGATAGGGAAGGCTTGCAGGGGGAGGGTGCTGCCAGGATGGTTGGTTGGGCTCGTTTCTTTCTTTGCTGGCCAGTGGTTTAAGGAAATTATCCCTGGTGGGAGCATTCTGCCCCAAAAACAGGGATGCTGTGTTTCCTATGGGGAGTGTATTTAGGCCCGGATTTCAAAAATACAACTGCCTAAAATTAGACTCCCAAATCGATGTAAAGTGCTAAAGGAATGCCCTGGTTTACAAAAGAATCAAACATCCACAGTCTCCAGGTCAAGGTCCTGACCCAGGAAAGCAGACGAATATTCTCCCCAACCCCCCACCCCGAGGCAACGTGATTGCTCAAGCATTTCAGGCTGAAGTGCTTAAGTGCTCCCCTAGGTAGGGGTTAGAGAACTTAAACACGGGGAGGGGGAGAATCGACTGGGCGCCATCCACCCTTTTAGATCTTGGCCGGAGGGAAGTTTTTTCATTTGATTGGCTTTTTATCACTTTGCCTGTGTAGAATTTTCCCAAGCAAGCCATATGCAGCAAAGTGCTTTTTAAACACATTGCAAACCTTGGTCCCAAACCATGCCAGGACAATTTCCTTTGGGAGGTGGGCTACAAATACTCAAATTGTTGTAGGGCTGTGTACAACCCCTAAAGTCAGGACAATTGTACACCATGCTGGAGAGCAGTTTCTTTCAATGGCTAAGCTAACAGCAAACTCTTTCTGATGATTAGTCAGGACTAGAAGGACCTGGGATATTAAAAAAGGCCAACGAGCATTATGCATCACACGGCCCTTTCCTAAAAGCTGTGATGCAGATCTGTTAGTGGGTGAAAAGACAGCTCAAGGTACTGGACCATGACATAGAAAACCTGACTCAAGCCCCACTTCCAGAAGAAATAAATATGACCTTAGGCAAGTCCCTGACCATTCACTTCTTAAACTGTAAAAGGGCAATGTACTTTTCTGCCTTTGAGTGAAGGGAGACTAAAATCCATTAGTGATTGTGAGGTGCTCAGATTCTAAATTCTTAAGTGCTTAGAAACACCAGGAGAGGAATTTTCCAAAGAGACATTTTTGAACAGATCTGTGCATGATTTTTGGTACTATCTGTCATAATGTGTTGTTGTATATCTTTATTCCTGATGTTTTATTTATCACAAAGTATTAAAGGTTGGGTTTCTTTACCATAGAGGATTGACTTGGAGGTGCTCCACAGGGAAAGGAGATGTTTTCCATGTTATAAGACTAATAACATAAAGAGGAAAAGAAGAACCTCATGTTGCCATGGGATTGAGACAATAAATAAATGCTTTCACTTTGGCCCATACCATACCATCTAACTACTATGTTCTTATGCCTGTTCAGTCTCTCTAATTGCCTCGCTTTTCACCTATTGTGTTTCCTTCCCCCTCTAGAACAGTTTTATTAGATATGAAAAAAAAAAAAAACAAAACCCAACCAACACAAAAAAATACCCTCCAAAATCATTCAGGTCATAACAAAAATAAATTCATGCTTCCCAAATTGAATGCCTCTGTAGGATGGTCCCCATGACATCAACAGAAATGCCATATTACTGTTTAATTGTCAAGTCCTGATTAAGTCTGTCCGTGAGTGACAGTAATAAGGACAAAAAAATGGAGCCAGCTTGTAGACACCAGGATCAGCCTAAAGCTGAGGAAAGGTGGGCATGGGACAGGAAAAAGAATTTAAAAGAGTGGCTTAAAGGAAGGCGAATGTTCTTCATCTACATGTGTATCTAAATGTTACACTTAAGATCTCACAGCAAGGTGATTTTTCTCTCTTTTCTGTTTTCTCATGCATTTGTGTTCTTTCAGGCATGTAACTTTTGATCATATTCTGGCAATCAACACAATCCTAATGATCCCCTTAAGCCTTAGCTCAGAGTGGGTGACAGAAGCTGCATTGCTTTCAGGTCTTTAATAATTTGGGTCCTGTTTCTCAGTATGACACCTTCCCTGGACTGCTGGCTCTGCAGGGATCAGTGCCATCGAGTGAAGCATTCCCACTGAGGACAAGCATGACTTTGCAATCCAGCATCTTGTGTCACAGCTGTCTACTGCGTCATGCTGTATGTCCCATTACACACCCTGGCTTCTCTTATGTTCACCAATGGTTGTTCCCTGTGGTCTTCTTTTGAGGCTCTTTTTGTCTCCAACAGAATATCTTAATTTTCTCAATCAGTACCCTGAAAATGTATGGGGAACTTCCAGATTAAAAGATACGAAACACTGGGCTCTACTACTACCCTAAGCATAGCTCAGACTAAAATTTCACCCTTCCACAGGTTTCATATAGTTCCTTTATACTCCACTTGATACTTGTTCTTTTCATCCAATACTTTGGCACAGAATTAGCACTGAACGCTGATTTATTACACCAAGTAATTCTTTTTTGTTTGCTCTTGGCTGGCATTGTAAACCACACAGGCTGGGGTTCTGTGTTGTCCTGGTATTGAGAAGGTACTTTAACTTACTTTTGCACCATTTGGATACAGGTATGATCCCAGAGATTGCTCACTTTATGATTTGTATCAGCCTAAAGAGAGCTCTCTATGGATAAGTTTGCAGTTCAGAGCCATAGAGAATTCTTTTTGAATGTTTTGCAACCCAACCATATCCCCTGCCCCCTTGAGCAAGCCCTGGGAATTTCTGGAGGTTGGTAGAGCTCCAGAGCAGGCAGTAGAATCAAATAATATTTAAACCCATTTTTCTAATAAAACCAAACTCAGGCTATCATAGAATAATAACAATTCATGATATCTCCCTATCAATCATCAAAAGACTTACAAAAATAGGGTTATGGCCCCTATGTTAGTTAAAGCAAGAGATGCTCAATTTAAAAATTGGGAAACTTAGGAAAAGACACAGTTTACTACTGGTTATGAAAATAGTTGAGGATTAGAGTTTTGAAGCAGTTTTACACCAACTAGAAAGGGCAAAAGGTGAGGTCTAAAGATATTAAAATGCCTGTGGTTTTTTCTTCCTCCTGCCGTTTATAGCCCTTTTGTTTTATTTTTCAGAAACAAAAGCCTGTAAATTTTGCCTTCCCCCCCCCGCCCTTTTCTAGAAAGAAATTATACAAAGCTAAATGGTTGTCCCTGGATCTGGTCGACACTGCTCTTTAAAGGAAAGAAAAAAAAAAAAAAAAAAAAAGGGGGAAGGAATTTGATTTGAGGCATTTTGGCCAACATTTAGAATGGAACACACAGCACTCTTCTGTTTCTGCCCTTTTCTCAGTTACCCACAAGACCTAAGCCACATTCATGCAATTTGCTCAGCCCACAGCCTGAAATCAATGAGGTCTATGCAAGAAGAGAGCACCTGCCACAGGCTGTTACTGTTTTTATTTATTTTCTGTACTATTGGACCACACAGGAACCCCAACAACAAATATTGTCTGGAGCACTGTGTAAACATCGACCAAATTGATGGCCCTGTCCCAAAGTGGTTACAAACTAAACAGAGGACAAGAGACCACAGATGGATACAAACAGACAGACGGAGAATAAAGGAAATGCATGCTCAATGACAACAGTATTACCTCACTAGCAGTCTAAGGGCTGTCAAAGCTTTTGTAGACCTCATGGCAAAGGAGACTTTTAAGGAGATTCTAGAGACCTACCAACAGAAATCTGAGAGTGTTTATGTAGGGTACGCTCCAAGTACGACAGATACCAGAGAGGAGAAAACGAGAATGGGCTTGCTTGGAGGTGAACACAGGAGGATGGCAACTCCAAACAAAAGGTGACAATCCATTTTAAGGTTTTAACAGCATCTAAACATGGGAATTGTCTTCATTCCTGACTGCCTTTAATAGTCACCCCCCTTTTTTGCCCCCAACCAATCGTATTCACCCACATCCTCCTCCAAAAAGGAATGTAAGGACCAGGCATGGCAGAGCTGGAAGTCTGCTCACACAGGGCAGTCCCTGCCTCCTGACAATGAGAGATGATAGGTGGAATCCCAGGGGACCTTGGAAATGAAGACAGGCAGCTTATGTTGATGGGAGATAGGGGAGGGGGAGGTAGCACAGTGCTGCCAAGAGAAAAGTGACATGTTCAAAAAGACAGGCCAGGGAAATGATCTTTGAAGCAAGAGCAGCCACATGCAGTATGAATAGGGCAAAGGCAAGCCTGCATGTGTCAAGGCCAGAGAAAAGGAGGTTGCACCAACTCAGCTGCTGAATAATGTGAACTTAAGCAAGAATTTAGCTGCATGAAGAGTGAGAAAGATGCATTTTAAAAGCTAGAAGATTTAGGAATTGGATGTGGGGTGGTATGAGTAGCTGCAAGGCTTTACCTGTATGTAAGAGAAGTCAGAGCCAATGCTCGCACACAGCCCTGAGTGTCAGACAGCATGGCATGCTGTGCACAAGAGCAATGAGTGCAGGGAATGGTAGCAAGCAAGAAGTCAAGGTGTTTCCTCCCTCTCACCTCCTGTTCCACTCTTTTCTCTGCAGCTATTAAATACAGGCAACTACAGAGCAGATGCCTAGGATAAGCCAACAGTTCAGCAAATAATTTCAGTCCCATCAATAATTCTTTTCTCGTGTGGTCCAGATCCTTTTCAATATACCCATGAGGTTGTCTCTCTCATCTAACTCAGAAAAAATATGATGCCTTTCCTCCATGCTCAGTAATAAACTGCACAGCGCTTGTGCAGTTTTCTGCTGTATTCCTGGAATAAGATTACCAGCAAGATTAAGGCCTCTGGGTTGTGAGAAGGGAGATTTCACAGGATTAAACGTTATCCAGTCTACTTCTGAAACAGAGGATAAGATACAAGAAAGGACTATGAATTATATTACTGAAAATATCTCAGACCATGGTGGTGGTAAAATGGATAATGAAAGATCGAAATTTTAGATTATATTCATAAATAAAAAGCAACAGGGGAAAGTACTGCAGGGACTACAGTTGTCATCTGTTGCCAGAAGAGGGCACTCCCGGCTTTTTTTTTTTATGACTTGAGAGATTTAAATCAAGATTTCCCTTGGTAGCATTTCCCAGGCATAAATCAAGCACAAATGAATAACCTTTGATTTATCATTCCTAATGGAGATGTACATCATATTGGCGTGTCATCACATTTCAACATTGGCCATTATGATGCCAATCATATAGTAATTTTCTTCCGTGTCATAATCAGTGATGAAGATGTACGTTTCCATTCAGTACAATTAGATTTTCATGTTTCTTAATGGTAGCTGAGGGCATTAGGCAGAATACCTGCTTTTGCTCTAACTCTTTTGTACTCATATTTTTCTGAAATTGTATCCAAACCATTACCCAATTACCACTCTTCACCAGTTAAACGCCATCTCTGCTCATATGGGAAAAGGTGAGAAAGATTTAAACTATTATTCCAAGCTGCAGAGGTACAGGCATTAAAATCCTGGGCAAATACATGGTGTTGAAAAACACCTGCCCTTAATTATTTGAGAGTTTCTTAGTATACTTGACCACAAACTGCAGTGAAGGTGTTCGGCTGGGCCCGATGTCCAGCTGGTCAAGTCCAGTGGTATTGTTAGGAATAAACATGCTGGGAAAACCCAAGGTACAGCTGTTGGCACTGAAACTCTTCTGTGAGCAGAGGCATCCTACTGGTTGATTGGATGAATGGATAGATGCATAGATGTGCTACTGTCATTTAGAACAACTCCTCGCTCTCCTGTAAGGGGCCAGTGTAAACAAGAGAAACAAAAGTCACAGCATTTTCAAAAGCACCTGAGCCTGTCTGAAAAATCCCATTATGCATCTATAGTGAATATTTTGCCAGTCAAACATTTTACTAAAAGGATGCCTTAGTTTTTGTCACCTTCACTCCCTGCCCAGATGCAGAGGGGTGACGCTTGATCGCGGGGCAGACCGATACACTGGGGCTAGGACGGGGAAACTGAGCGGCATCGCTCCGGCCTTGTCACTACACCCCGACATTCCCAGCTCCCGAAGTGAGCAAGCACAGCCCAGCCCACGAGAAGGACACCCGTGCCTCAGAGCCAGGCGCTCCCGGCGCCCCAGCGCGCAGCCTGGGCGGGACGTGGCACCGAGGCCCGCCGGTGGCCGCGGAGCGCTCGGATCAGCGGCATCCCCAGGGAGGGCTCCAGTGTCACCTGCCACCGCCTCCTGCTGCAGGCTGTGAGCGCAGGGGGCCCCGCTGCCCCGGACAGCCCGGGAAGGCCGAGAGGAGCGCCCGGGGGAAGATGGCTTCGGCGGGTTGCAGGGGCACTGCGGCAGGGGACGAGCGCTCCCCGCGGCGCCGCCGGCAGGGGCAGGGATGAGGCGCCTCGGGAGACGACCCCGCCCGCGAGAGCCGGAGTCGCGCCGCCCCCGCCTCTCGCACCGCCTTCCCCCTCCCATCGGCAGCGCACTCGGTTCCCCCAGGCCCGCCGCGGGGGCGTTCGCGGCCGCCGGAGCTGCTCGGGGCGGAGGAATGAGCGCCGGGAGCGAGGGATGAGCGCCGGGCCGGTGCGCCCTCTTGCGGCCATGGCCGGGAGAGCCGCGGGGCCTGCCCGAGGTGCCCTCGGCAGCGGGGGCTGAGAGGCCGCCGGGGTCGGGCACACAAACACACCCGCAGCGCCGAATCGCAGCTGCTCATTTCTCCTCCGAATGAAAGCCCTGCCGCTGGCCCTGTGGCGCTAAACTCTCACGATACCAACAGGAATTCTGTGACAAACCTGACCTTGCACCTGGCTGAACATGAGCCTGCGTGTGCCCAGGGGGCCAAGAAAGCCAGGGGCATCCTGGCCTGGGTCAGCAATAGTGTGGCCAGCAGGGCCAGGGCAAGGATTGTCCCCCTGTACTCAGGACTGGTGAGGCCACACCTTGAGTGCTGTGTCCAGTTCTGGCCCTCACTACAGGAAAGGCATTGCGGTGCTGGAGTGTGTCCAGAGAAGGGCAACAGAGCTAGAGAAGAGTCTGGAGCACAAATCTAATGAGAAGCGGCTGAGGGGAGCTGTTTATCCTGAAGAAAAGGAAGCTCAGGGGAGACCTTATCACTTCCTACAACTACCTGAAAGGAGCCAGGTGCGGGTCAGCCTCTTCTCCCAAGTAACAAGAAGACAGAATGAGAGGACATTTCACCAGAGGGGTTTATGCTGGATATTAGGAAAAGTTTCCTCCCCAGAAAGGTAGTCTACCATTGAAAAAGGATGCCCAGAGTAGGATTACCATCCCTGGAAGCATTCAGAAAACATGTAAATGTGGTGCTTAGGGAGATGTTTTCATGGTGGACCTGGCAATGTTAGGTTAATAGTTGTAATCAAGGGCCTTGGAGGACTGAGAATGATTCTATGATTTGTTTGTCTCATCTCTCTTGTGTGTAAGATAACTTCTTTCTCAAAATGGTTAAAGGCAAATAATTTTCTGGGATTAAAAAATTGGTAAAAAAAGGTATCTCATCTTTAAATGGGAAAAGGAAAAGTATCCCATCTTTAAATGGGAGCTGTGGAAAGACCAAGCAGCCTACTGGTGCACACCAAAGACAGTCTTTTCCCACAAGGGTAACTCACTGTTGCCTGGAGGCACCTAGAACACATTGGCACTGTGAGGACACCAAGCCTTTGTGCTAATAACAACAATGTTCTAAACATAGAAAGCCTGAATTCCTTACAAAGAAATCAGTTTGCATCTTAGCAAAACAACATGTGGGCTTCCTGCTTGGTATGGGAAAGGTTCCCAATTATGCTGCTGTCAGGCAAGCCTGGAGGTTTTATCTAGGTACAGAGAACTGCTTTTTTTCCCAGGTATAGCAGAACTAAACTGTAAACCCATGTTGAACTGAAAAGTTACTGGTTTGTGCCTGGGTTTAAATTACTGTTTTTAAACGCATCTGTTGATGTGATGCAATATGGTTTGTAAATGTGTATGTTGATGTTGATATGGCAAACATCTCGACTTTTTCTACCTCTCTGTCCATAAGCAGTGCAGGTTTGTAGCCTGCCCTCACAGCAGACTGACCCAGGCACCCCAGCTGTAAATCCACCTACCTGAGTCCAATAGCCTTGAGAACTGATGTGGCACTTGAATTGCCTGTGTGCTGTGGCTGGCTGCAGAGTCACATTTGACCTGTTTGTGGATGAAAGAAGCTTTATTTAGTGAACTTGAAAATGTGCTCAATTTCAAACTGAATCATGGCAATGTCTAAAACTTCTGATGGTAATCCCATTTCATTCCCTAGTAAAAATGTTCTACAAAACAAGGATTCCTTATGATGGTAAATATAAACCAGAAAATGTACTCAGTAACTAAAAACCCAGTCCTCACTGAGATTGACTTGGGCAAATAATTATTTTAGGATAAAGCTTGGGAAGAATTAAAAAGTACCTTCCTTTCAAAGAACAGAGAGCAAATGAAAATTAATGCTGCCTACATAAGGCCATATTGGTTCCCCTTTTGAAGATGGAACCTTTTTCCACTTACATGGGGGTGAGTTAGGGATAACTCCACTGAAATTAGTAGTCACAATAGTGCAGAAGCAGACTGAAGTAAAAATGAGGTTCTTTAACCGTCTACTTGAATGTTACTAATGGATGGCAGTAGCTGCAAATGTCACTCTTAGCTTCCTATTTTCACTTTCAAATTTGTCAGTAGTGTCCTGGTTAAAATTGTACAGTTCTGTAGCTGAAGTTAAAATTATTAGGATTAGAAATGGTGCAAAATGAGAACCTCAGATCTGATCCTCTTTGAATTTCTATGGAAAGTAGTTTGGATTTAAATCCCCAGATGTGAACATGCTTGCATGTTTAATTCTGGGTCAGCAGGAGTCTAAATTCCTCATCTGGTTTTGTGTGGGTGTAATCCTACAGGAGCATTTGATTGTGGGATTTTGTGGGGTTTATGAACGAAAGTGAGAGAAAGGAGGCATTTCATGACTGGTGATGAGACTAGTTGCCTATTCAAAGAGTATAAGAAAATAAAATACAGTTACTACACTCGCTTTTGTAAATTGTTGGGAATACAACACATGGGAATAAAAGTGGAATAAAGAAAGTTTCTGGGAAGTCAGCACAATGGAACTTCACTTTTGGTTAGTTTTATTAATTATTATAACAAACATGATTAATATTGAAATCAGAAGTCAGTTTTGAGGGTTAACTGCTTTAGTTGTCACATTCAAATCTAAAAAAAATATAAATTAATATCAATTATCAATTATTTATATTATTTATATTAAAATATAAATTAATTTCAATTCTGTTATTTTACCTGAGTCCAAGATTTGGCTTACTATGGAATGGTGCATTTAATTCATCTGGAGAAGATAAAGAGTCCAGGCTCTTTCATTTGTTTGCACTGGAAAAAGCATCTGGTCTGCTGACCTAGGAGGAGTATTCTGGGCACAAAAATATTACCTTGTGTAAGATACAGTTACTATGCTCAGCGTGTCAGCTAGTCCTAAATTACTAAACCCTTATTCAGCTTTTCCTTTGTGCATGTAGAATTGCTTTCTCAAGAAGTGAAGTTGGGGATTGCCTAGTCAATACCGTAACTAATTTGTGTGATTCTGCAAGAACATCTCTGTTGTGTGGTGGGTAAAATTACTGTGCATTCTCTTTTTCTTTTTCACAATTTTGGAAATGTGCGTTTTCTCCTTGGTGGGCTAAAACACGTCTAGAATCATTCCTTTCCCTCACTGCATCTCCCATCACTGACTAAAAACATTGCCATTATCCTGGAGCAGGAAGAATATTGGGTTAGATCAGCCATTTCACTGCCTGTGTGTGTCTGTGAGATAAGGACAGAGTATTCAGTCTTTGAAAAGATGTTCTTCCAAGTAGCTTCTGTGTCTCTGTGCCTTTCATTTTTAACTCTCACATGTAACACGTATGTCTAAAAGCCAATATGCTGTATTAGGGCTCAATCCCACACCACTGACGTCAGTGAGAGTTTTATCAATTACTTTAATGAGCATAGGATTAGGCCTTTGTGATTACACAAAGAACCAATTATTGGATTTTTCTATGAACCTACATTAAAGCCTCCTTTCAAATGTGACTTGCAGGGTGGGAATCAGAGAAAACATTTCACTTTCAGTTTAAGCTCTATACTAAGCATATAGTATTCAGGTTTGAAATGCAGTGCATTGGCAGAAACAGACACATTTTGCCCTCTACTCCATCTCTCAGTAATAAGCCACTGCATGGTTTAATCTCCTCCTAGGCATGTCTTGCCTAAGGACCCAGTATTTTCAGTGTCTCTATATTAAAAAAAGGCTTCTAGCATCTTGTAGAGTGAGACAGTCCCCCAGTATATTTTGTTTGACAGATAATCTTTCCATAATTCCATTATCAAACAAGAAAGCAAACAATAAAAAAACCCAACAAAAACCAAACAATTAAAAAAATAAAACAAAACAAAACCCCCAAAAAATGAACCAAATCTAAGCTAGAAAAAAGCCTGAGCCTGTGATTTATTGGTCTTGGTTTCATTCACAGTCTTGCAAGTATGCCAGCTGTGCTGTAATGACCAGGCCTACATTTTGCCCAACACAATGCTGCAGATCTTTTTATTTTCCTTTTGTTTCTAATCATTATTTATTATCTGGAATTATTATCAATCACAACCCTGAAGAGAGCAAGAGAACCCATTCTTGCACAACCCTGAAGAGAGCAAGCACATCTTCCAAGCCTCATGATCTTTTATATCTGAAGCTCAAAGTGTGCCTGACTTAATTTTAACTTTCTGAGATCCATTAATCCACAGTGCAGGTGAATGTAATTTTCATGTAACTATGGTCTCTGCAGTAATTTATGCTTAAAATCAGAAACACTGAATGTGAACAGCTGCCTCCCAGGCACAACTTATGATGGAGTTGATGCAGAGCTAATGTTTTATCCTTTACTCCACCATAAATTCACCCTGGCATTTCACTATGTTCCTGCACATCCACGTAAAAAGATAGTTATAATAATTATTACTTTTGTTTTGTCTTTGGAAGTACTCTGCACAAGGTAGATAGAAGCTTCATCATGGTTTCTTGGAATAAAAGTTTAGAGTATTTTGCTGGAGTGATTGGAACTGAACCTTCAGGGCAGGTTATTTTTTATTTATTGGTATTTATAAATAAATATATATTTTAAACATATATATTAAAATATATAAATATATAAAATACATATAAATATATAAAATATATATTTATGAATATATTTATATATAAAATATTTATTTATGAATATATTTATATATATATGAATATTGCAAATAGTATTTATAAAATACTATTTACAAGTTATAAAAATCACTAAAAGATGCAGTAACAGAATCTTACTGTATGACACATACAAACTAGAAATAGTTTTGTGTTCATCCTGGCAAAATACTGTTTCCTAGAGCATCCATTCTGTGCTTGTGCTAGAACATATAGATCTATTTTGAGCTGAGGAAACATTAAATAAAAAGGGCTTTATATCTGGGGTCATGAGGATTCAGTGTAAAGCTCCAGAGTAATCTCATGAAAGTAGTGGTATGATCTAGGGGAGAGACACTGGCTTAGGAATCAGGAAGCTTGTGTTTCATCCCTAGCTATCTGTTTTGCTTGATAGTTCTGGCCTCTTCATCTCAGCTCTTAGTAATGCCATTTTTCACTTGTTGTCTGTCTTCACTATTTAAACTGTAAAATTGTTGTGACTGGCATTATTCTTTGGTGGGCATTTTTAAGGTGCTTACTGCAGTGGAGCTCTGTGGAATAGATCAGGCATTTTTAGATCTGTTCTACCATAAAAATAAAAGAGTCTCCTCTTTAACTGGACAGAAGGAACAACATGATGATGTCAGAAAAATACAGGAAGGAAACTCATACCTGAACTTCTGATACAAATCTTAAATAGAACGAAGTTTTCTTTATTAAACTATGTGGTTCTAATGGAGGAATTAGACAGAAATTATTCATGAAGTGAATGAAGCCAATTTATCACAGCTCAGAATATCCGTAAGTTTATTTGTGCTTTTCTCTAGCTGCTGAAATATGTTACTTAGATTTACACCTGTCATTCATCTATGGGTTAATGACAAATTAGCCCAAACGAAAAATAAGCCCAAATAATTTGGTTTGGCTGCAAGAGATCAGACAGGATTCCTGATACCACCTCAATTCTTTTCTCCAGCAAGCCCACCAGCCCCTCTGGTGTCAGCATGCTGTCCTTCAACAAACAAGATCTGGTGCCCTGAAACATCTCCAGTTGCAACTGAAGAATTGCTTTTGTATTTCTTTTCCAAAAGTAGTTTCATGTAGCAAATAGTTTTGATCACATACAAAAATGAGGAAGAAATGTAGCTGAAGGTGATTGACTTGGGACTGTAACTATTCAAATGAAAGCATTCTTCATTGTTTTGATACCTCTAGATTTAAGTTGACAATTTCACAAAATGTTGGCTGAAGAACTTGTTCTATTGGCAAAAGAACTTGTTCTATTGGCAAACAAGTAGAGTTACTTGTGTCCTACTGTGCCTTAATGATTTCTTCTTCCTTCTCTTTAATTTTCAACTTTTTGTTTATTTGTTTTTCTTTTTTCCTTTGATTATCTCAAATTATTTTTATTTTGGTATTCTTGCAGTTTCCCTCATAACATCTACTTGTGCATTTATAAATTCTGGCATTAATCTCTGGTCTTAAGACATCGTTGTTTTCCAGAAGGAGGGCTAGATCTACTTGTGCTTTTAGCTACGTTGTGCTGTTCAGCTGATGCAAAGCATCTATAAAGCCATCTTAATCAGTTAAGCCTGATTTATGATAATGAGAACTTGGCCTCTGTGCTTTTCTTGTTTCCCTTCTTTTTTAGTATTCTTTTTTCTGTTTTTCTTGAGAATATTCCCTTATTCTTCCATAAAATGTAGCCAAGTGATTAAGGAGTATTCATGAGTTGGAAATAATTTCTACAGTTAATCAATAATGTATTCAATTAATATTTCTCTCCATTACTCAAACATCCCAATTACTACTGTATTCTTTTCTCTAAGGTTTCCTTGTCATATTCCACAAATGATTTTCTTACCTTCTTTAACAAAAATCTTCTTATTCTTTAAAACCAGTAATGCAGAAGCAAAAACTATCACAACAATCATAATCCCAGTAAGTCAATATAGATACTCTATTTGCCAAATTAACACCCGATTCCTTCCTTTTTGCAGTATAAAAATACTTATGCCAGAAATCTTTGCTTCCTATTTAAAAGCCAGTGCAAGCTAAATCCAGATCTTCAGAGCCCAAAGAGCTCACACAAAATATTGGAAGTGCCTGAACTTGGTCTCAAATTTTCATCAGTGAGATCCTGCCTGGGCTGAGTCTGTGTGTGCATTCTGTGGGCACTCAAGCCACGAGGCACTCTCTAAGTCCCACTGGATGCCACCACCAGCAGTTGGTGCCACTTCAGTGATGCCTTCATTCCCAGCCCACAGAGCATTTAACCAACACCTGGGATACCTCCACGCAGTGCTCCTCAGGGGATCTCAGCCATCACAAGGACTACACAAGAATGCTAATGTGCAAAGCATGTTGGGATAAAAGAGAAGGGATGATCTTCTTCAAAAGGCTCTCAGGCTTCAGAATAATTATACAGAAACACTGATGACAGTAAAAGCGTAATGGATTGGATACGTAACTGAGAGACAGCAACGTGAGCTTCTAGCTCTGCTCTACTGAGTATTTTTTATATTAGATTTTCAGCAGAGCAAGGAAAACAAAATCTTCCCTCTTCAGCCAAGCACTCCAACCTTTCATTACATTATAGCTCTTGTTCTACATTTATACTCTGCCCATGAGAGGTGGAATACCTTCAAAAGGCATGTTAAAAATGGTTCTATTCTAAACCTGGAAAAACACACAATCTTATAGAAGTATTTCTGTGCAAACCATAGGATTCAGCATATATCTAGTGAATCTAGCCTAAATTCTCTTAATTTTCAGTGGTACGTGGTTTTAAGAACCACCAAGTTTAAAGAAGAAAGGAACCTAGCTCTAGACTATTCTGTGGGTATAGGAACATAAAGAAGGAATCACCTTCACAGATCAGGAAGACTACTGGTGTCCTTATCTTGGGACCAGTACAATGAACATTAGTGGTTCCTGAATTACTACTTCAAGGATGTTTTACCTAGTGGGCAAGGTTGGATTTAGTAAAAATTTCTTTTTCAGTGACTTCTTGAAAATGGGAATCTTTTCAATAGTGCAGTGATAAACATTCTTCTTTGTGTAGATAACAGATGTCATTATAGGGACAATGATTCCATCATACTTATTTTTCTGCAACACCATCAGCTCTGATATCTTTTTTCAGACACAGTTTATCAGCTTCTTAATTCTAAGCCAGTGATCTATATCACTATATCTGGAGCTATCTGAATGTTTCTTTTTATATTTTTTCTTTCTCATCATGACTCATAAAAATCACCATTACCATTCTTTTCATTATCCACCTATGCTGTGCAGCTTGCACACAAGATTTTGATGTACAGTGCAACCTTTTCTCATTTTTTTCCTCTTTGTCCTTTCTGCACAGATTGCATCCATCAATATTAACATTTCAGGTCTCTGATTTATCTCATTACAGTTCTACATTACCAGCTAAGCCATAATTTCCTTCCTGTAATGTCACTTTGAGCTCATTTCCTATACACTCTGCATGTGTATATAGACAATTATGGGGTTTATTGCTTCCTTCCTACTGGCCTTGGCTTTTCTCCTTTGTCTTTATCTTCCAGCATTCAATATTTATAGAAAGAGCTCTGCACTGAGTTCTAACATCCCAGTCTAAATTCACAGCTGCCTGAAAAAGCATGGCAGCAGTAGTGTCCTGTATTTTCTTGTTCTCAGAATAAATCCATACTATAAATATGAATTGAACTGCGCACCCTTTCCACTAATCTCAAGATGTGGCCATGCTTCCAATCCCACTGGAGTCATATATGAGTGAAAACTATGGCCCACCAGTTAAAGGCTCACTCATTTTGCAAAGCAGGAACAAGAGGGTTTGCCCTGACTTTGCTCTGATAGTTTGTGAGAAGAAATTTCTCATGAACAGTGACTTCCCAGTGGCTTGCAAGGAAGTAGGTTTCAAGAAGGACTCCTTTTACCCAGGACAGCAAACCTTTGTCTTTCACCAACCACATGCACCACTGAGGCTTCCTGTGAGAAAACCACTCTCAGCACCTTGTGACTAGAAGGGCACATGTGGCCCAACACCAGCTGGAGGCAGTGCCTAAAGGAATGAACAGCTCTCTCATGCCTGGAGGCCTGGAATGTATGGACACACACAAGAGAGACCAGGTTATACTGGAGGACTCCATTTCTCTCCTACCTGGAGGCAGTTCCAGCCATGCAGCTGAAGTAACACACGTGTCTGGGCTGCCCTGACAAGGATGGCCTTTGAAACCTTGGCTCTATGCTTCGTAAAGCTTTGGGCCATCACATAGTCCCCACCTTCAGCTGAACTGCCCTCCGCAAACTGCACTGCCATAGCTCCACTCAGTGAAAAGAAAGGCTGAAAACACTTGCAGACCAGACAGACCCCTCTGTTTCCAAAAGGTGGAGGTGCTTGTATATATTTCTTTGTCCGCTGGAGGCCAACATTGGCTTAAAAAAAAAAAGTTTCTCTCGGTAACACGGTGAGAGGCGACACACACTGTACTCAGAGAGAAAACACGTAAGAAATTCCCAGGATCCTGCTTCACGGGGAGAAAAAATAAAATGTCTACTGCAATGCTAAGGAAGTATCTCAGAGTGAAACAGAAATCAGTGACTATGGAATGGAGATGACAGGTGAAAAAAAAAGTTTGTAGAAACTTTTCATTCTCTCTCTAGAAACTGATTCACAGAGGGATTTAAATGTGCTTTATTAATCTGAAGCAGGGCATTAGCTCTGTTGTCCTCAATCAGATTAGACATGATATTGACAGTATTTTAGATATATAGTATTAAAGCTTTGCTGAAGGCTAAGAACTCAGAAATGGTTCCTCCCCTGGGACAAGACCAAATTCAAATCAAAGGGAAACTGTAGATGGGCTGCTACTATTCTTGGGAGGACCAAGAGGAAAAGGAGGCATATGTGGCAGGCCCTGAAGAAGTAGACTCTTGGGACAGGAACCTTAGAAATGGAAAAGAGAGACTGTAGCAAATCTGGTGGCAAGAAAAGCTAAGCAAGAGTTTCTTGCTAAGAAGAAATTTGCAGGTGTGATTAGAGAGCAATGGTCAAGAGTCCTCCTTGGACTGATGCAACAACTAGCACAGAAGGGAATTTCTTCTGCTTTTGTCCGCCAGTTTTTCCTTATCTTTTATCCCTGCTGAGGAAGACGGCATCTCTCGTTTATTACCTCTGCTGGCGCAGTAGGATTGTTATCCCTCTCCCTCCTGACGGTGATGTAATTATGTCCCCAGAGAGCCGTGCCTGCAGGCAGCAGTGCGAGCCCGCTGAGCCTCTCCCGGTCGGGCGGTGCGCTCTGGTGGCTGCAAACTGTGCTGCTGCCCACTCGGTACCTATTTCAGATATTCCTGCTGCGGCCCACAGGGGAAACAACAGGCTGCATGCCCACTTAGCAGCTGCATGCCGGCAAATGAATTGGTGTTGGAAGTACCTGAAGACTTTTGCTAACAATAACATGGCTTGTCAGAGGTTTATAGTACAGTTTTATAACTGGATTTGAAAAAAGAGGCTAGATACACACTGTGCTCTGTGGGGAGCATCCCTTTGTGCTAGTCTGGGTTGCTGAAGAGGAGTGGGGTGTGTGTACACCGGTTCAGGTGGCATTGGTTAGATAAGCAGCAGTTGTGCCTCATCTGCAGCCTCATTGATCCTGCTGCAGGGCTGCGGTGGCTGTGATGAGCACTGCTCAGAAGCCCAGAGACAAGGTAAGTATGTCAAGTCTCACATATCCTGTGTGAAAATCCATACTTGGCCTCTGCCTCCCTGTGCCTCATCTCACACCAGTTCTCTCTCCTGCTAAAACCTGCAAGGCTCAGAGCTGCTCAGAGCATTCCCAGAGGTGGTGGTGCTGTGCCTGCTCTGCAAGGGCTGTGCATGCAGGGGCCTGCTGGTGCTCCCCAACTGCTGCCTCCCTGCTACACGGCCCCGTGCATGCCCTGTCTGCAGCACTGCATTGCCAAATGCCTCAAACACCTCCCTGCATACCCCTTGGCACTCAGAAATGGCAATATTTGGGGCAGGGTGAAACTATAAACATTTCTGAGTGTGATGCTGGCTTAGACGCTAAGCTAACATGCCCATTCACTTTGCCTAAAGAGCCCCTAATATCAGAAGTGCCCAAACCTTTCAAATCTGGAAAAGCCCCTCTCTTTCCTTAAGAATATCTAATGTATCCTTCCACTAACAGCTCAGAAATTGTGTTGGCAAGTGTTTTGCACAGTCAAGGCATGCCTTGTCCCATGTAGAAACCAGAAAAGACCCACAAAATTATACAAATAGATTTATCGAAATCCGACTATACCCTGTATTGACTCTCTACTCCATCTGTACTCCCTTGCGTTATCTTTCATTTTGCAGACTGGAAAATGTAGAAATAGATATCTTAAAGCTAAAAGCTCATGGTTTTCCCACCGATGAGGAAAGATCAATGCACAAATCTAACAACTACCCTGCTGGTTTTGTTGTTCTGGAAATGCAAAATGAGCGAATTGCTCCATTCTGCCAAAAGAGGTGTCAGGACTCAAGTCTGTGGGAACTGTAACATCCAGAAGTAGCATATTTGATAGGAAAATGTAGCAAAGAAAACTGCTTTTGGGACAAACAGATTTGGTACTTGAAAGGCTAAGTCCCTGTTTGCTTGCCTGTTAGCAATTCACAACCTGTATAGGATTTTGAATGCTAAGTGCCTGCTTATCATCTCAGCAAGATATTCAGTCAATAAACACATCTGAATGCAGACTGTCAGGAGAGAATTTCCCAGGGCAGCAAGCTTGTGGGAGGTTGCTGCTTGCTACAGGTGCCCACAGCCTTGTGCTCTGCAGAAATGTCATCGGAAGGGGCATCCTCAAAGGCAGGTTTGGCTTCTCCCACTCCCACCGCGGACTGAAGGTGCAAATGGTGCTGCCACAGAAGTGAGACTGCTGTTGCACTTCATTAAAAGCCTGGAGTTTGAGTGGCCAGTAACACTGTCTTGAAAGGAACCCTGAGAAAAGTAACACTTGCTCTGGGGCTTTTTTTAAAAGGAGGCAGTAGTGAAGCAGCCCAAGGAGCTCCCCATGCCCTGCTTGTAAGCAGTGTGGGAATGGCATAACACATGCAGCTGATTCATGCTATCTGCTGCCAAACTGTTGTGGCTAATATCAAGCACTTCCAGAGTATAATTTATGGGTCAGATAGCCTGTTTAATAACCTATCCATAATGTTTGATCATGTCATCACTGCTTAGAGAGACTAATGCGAAGAGATTTTGCTTCTGGAGCCAATACATTGGGCTCTTTAGATTTGTATGCATAATAATTCTCTGGGCTAATAGCTGCCAACATACATTTATTCCAATAATACTGCCTGCTTACTGTTCTGCAGTTCCATAGCAATACAAAGATTGATTGTCCTGTTCAACTACTGTGGTGATTTCTTCAAAAATCAGAAGCCTAAAAACATAAATGTTATCATAAATAGGGCCAGGGTCTTTAGTTAATAGCAGACTACTGTGAAAAAGTACCTTAATTTATTATACTTCTCAATTTCTTCTTACTTATACTCTTTTGCTTATGGCTGAAGTAAAACCATACTATCAGGAGCCTGAAATCTGCTCTTTTGCTCCCCTCAAAGGCCACTGCACATCACATAGTGCAAGTGCCCTTGAAGACTTCCCAAAGCTCACTGAAAATAAGATCTAGGGGTGTCAGGGCCAGGATTCATCTGGGGAGGGAGCAAGAGAAGCTCCCTCCATGCCCCTCTTCTTCCCCACCTCCATCATCACTTTTCTCTCTAGCATAACCTTTTTGTTATCTGCCTTGGATGTGGCAAAGCTTTGTAATTTCAGTCAACTCTTTCAAGGGGGCTCAGGGGGACAGAAACCAGTGAAGCCAGAAGTGGGGGCATCACCTATGGCAACCAAAGTGACAGCTGCCGCAGCCTTTCATGTCACAGTTTTACAGACTCCAGAGGGGAAACATCTCATAAACGATAACCGTGTATGTATACGTCCAGAAGGTTGGGGTGTTTGTGTTCCAGGCAAGATATTCTCATCTTCTTTAGTAACAGATAAAAACAGAATGAATTAACAGAAGCTGTAACAAACAGAAAGTCGTCCCATGCTTTGGTCTGGTGCCAAAATGCGTGACAAGGCCAGTAAGGCCAGTAAGTGACACCCCTGTTCCTGAGGAAAGTCAGTTTCAAGTAATACTGGTTCTTATTTCAGGTCTGCACAGATGCCTCATGAAATTATATGCAATTCCTTTGAAATTTAGAACTTATGCTGCATGTGATCAAAAAAGTAATTTAAAAATGCTTTGTGTACTCCGGGAGGAATTCCTTACTTTCCATTTGAAACTTACTTCTGTCCAGTTCAGATAGCATGCATCCACTTGCATGGTGGATGCAAGTCACTTACAGAAGGAAACCTTTTCCTTTTTAGTTTTCACTGGAAAAATGACAAGGTTTTTTAAGAGGACGTAGAGCTATTTTTTGTATTAATTTTACACAGAACAAATCTGTTTGCCTACTTCCTTTTCGTATTATTCATTACACAGAGGGACAACAAAGATTGAAGTGCCCCTTGCCTCAGGCAGAGATTGACAAGGCATATATCTGCTGAAGCCAAGCAAAGAGTGATCCTCAAAACTCCTCAGTAGTATAAACACTAGAGCTATTTGAAATATAATCAATTATTGTACTTAAAACTAGACTCAAACATTTTGTCAAATACCACACTGGAGGTCTCTTTAGCAGTTTTGTCTGTAAGCCTCAGTTTCTAAGTGTACCTCAGTCTGGGTGGTGCATTTAAACTTTTTTTTTTTTCTTTTAACCAGTTGTTAGGTATTCAGGGCAAGGGTTATTAAGAGGATGAACTGATTGTATCTTTCCTAATACCCTGTGACTGTCACCAGTGACAAAACCAGAGGGCTTTGTGTCAATTCTGCACAACAGACCACTGTGTGCCTGACACCCATAGTAGGGGTATCTAAGTGGGGATACAATATAGATTGAAATATTTTTACATTTCCATGTATACTGTCTTTTGATTTAACATTTAACATTGGCATTTCATTTCCAAGGTTATGTGTAGGCAGAGGGAAAGCTGCGTGGGCAGCAAGGTACTGGCAAGGACACACTGTGTGCCCTCCTAGGCTTTCCCATTTGCTTGCCTTGCAGTTCCTTTTGTGTGACCCTTTCCTTTATAACTGAAGTGAAACAAATTCATTTGTGAGAGTTAAAAAACATAGGTGAAGGAACCAGGCTTTTGAAGAAGCATACATTTCAAACATACATTTCTCTAACAGCATCAGAGGAAAAGTAAAACATAAAAGCTGACTTCTTTTTCTGAAACTTCATTTTGCTGTGAAAGCCTCTATTTAAAAAGTCAGTGCTAGGCTACATTCATGGAGCAGGGAGGAGAGATTGAACATACTGTTTTCTGCTCCCTCTAACAGCTTATTTTTCTATGGTATAGTGAGTAGGTGATGGGTTTACAGAAGGTTTCTAGCTGCTCCTGCACTCCCCTCTGTCTGAGCCTAGTGCCTTCCTTGGAGGCACCCCAGCTGTGTCCCAAGTGGCCTTTCAGGCCCCACACTGTCACTGCCACCCTTGCTTTGGCACAGTCTGAAAAACACAACCCTTCCCAGCCACCATGGGGATGTCCCTGAACCTCCACCCTGCTCAGGGTGCCATCTCTCCCATGGCCTGAGGGGCAGGATAACAGACCTGATACATTTTGAAGCATGGTTATTGGGACCTCTGATCTTTACAACATACATCTTGAAATGCACCAGAGGATCTAAAATCTCTAGGGCAAAATCAGGAGTTTCCTTGATGTTTGCTTTCCCAAGCAAACACAGGCTGTTGAACCTCCCTCTCAACAGTGGCTTTAGTGGAGCAATGACTGTGATGGATTATTACAGAGTAATGGGATTGTACTGCCCCTGCAGAGAGCTCCATCTCACTTTTGCTGCTGATTTGGAACAAATGAAACAAGATTTTCCTGGGCTGTAGCTCACTCAGCACAAAATCACCCACCAAGTTCAAAAAGCAACAGCCAGCAAGACCTTCTGCATGCTCATCAAAGCTCTTTCTGGTTCTTCATTGTCCAACAGCTTCTCCATGTAGAATACAGTTAGTATTTTTTGGAACTAATTTTATGAATTTAAACACACAAAATACATTCACATACAAAACAAAACCCACCACACTGACCTATACCAATTTATGATGCCTACTTTGTACAAAGAAAACCCCAAAAAGTAGATGCTTTCCTCTTTGTCTCATTATTTATCTATGCAAATGCTTAGTTAGAATAAAAATAAACATAATAAAAATGAATTAAATATAGTTTGGGGAGATACACTGGTGTTTATCACTACTAAGAGTTTTCTGGATGCTGTGTGGGGAGTTTGTATGAAATGACTATTATCTTCCCCTCCTGAGACTAAAATTTTGAGTGACTTGTTTTTTGGATCCCAGAGAATGAAGGACACTCAGGCAGAAGTAGTCATGAAGCAGACTAATTCTATTCTCTCCATGAGTAATACACTCAACTTTGAATTGACTGCTAATATTTTGTATTTCAGAGGTTTATGTTTCCCTCCCAAATAAGATCATGACTAGATTTAACAACAGAAATATCTTTTCTTAAATGTTCAGCTGTCATTGCAGCAACTTTAAAAAAAAGTGGCACTTAGTCATCAGCTGAATTCATTTAGCAATATTAATTGGAAGTGTCACTGTTTTTTCTCACTTACACAGTCAAATGACTGGAGTGAAAAAACACCTAGGAGGCATCGCAAGACTGAAGGTGCCATTTCAGATCAGAAATGATGGAAACACAACACTGGGATTTGAGTTTCACTTGGCAAATGTTTGATGTACACTACAATCTTGCTCGAAGCGAGACATCTAAGAGAAATAGTGGTTATAACTAAAACAAAATATCTTCTGCAAATGCTTGTGCCGAAGTTTTGCACTGACTCTCAGAGCTAGTCTACCGCGGGTACAGGGTGAGCCAGTCTTGGTTTGTTGGATCCAGTTCACTGTGCGAGTCAACTACAGGATGCAGAGCAGAACACAAAATGAGTTCCCTGAAGTGGGGAGGGCTCCGTGATGCCAAACACATCCTCGTGTTCTGTCAGCGTGAGAGATCCCCTTCCCCACACCAGGCTGACTCCCTGCTGCTCCCACTGATGCCTGCTCAGAAATCGAGGCAGCATACCCTCAGCTAACGACAGCCACAAGTCTCCACTGAGTGCAGAGGTGCTGGAAAAAAGGCAGGAAAAAAAAGGAAAAAAAAAATGAACAAATGCCCGTAGTCCGAGGGAACACAAACACTGCACTTTCCGTGCTGCCCGCAGTAACTGCCCTGGCTGTTCCGCAGAGCCGCTGAGCAGCCTGGCCAGCGCCCACGGCTGCTGGGCAGCGGCCGCCTCGGGGCAGTGGCCACACAGCCCTGAACCCTCCGTATTTTCCATTTCCTGAACCCTCCGTATTTTCCCTGCTGCTGTGGTGCCATGTGAGTGGGCTCAGGGTAAGCACAGGCAGCAAAGCCTCTCTCTTCTCCTGCCCGAAGCAGTGGGGAGGAGGCCCTGCTTGATGGGGACAGCCAGTGCCGGTGCTCCCCTGCCTACAGGGCTGGGGTTTTTAAAATCAGAGACAGTAAAGGCAAAGCAGGGGTCTAAACCAAAGTGTTTGCTCTCTGTCTGGAGATTCCAGAAATAATTTAGGGCAATAAACATGGCCACAGAAGTTGCAGTTTCTGAATATAATTTTTAAAAAATATTCATGCCTCTATTCACAATATATTCATGCACCCACAGATCTTGAGGGGTACCAAAACAGGATTTTACTTGGCTTGTCATGTTGATGCACACATGCAAGCAGATAAAAAGCAAAAGGAGACTAAGCTGTCAGTAGATGACCAACTCTGTTTATCTTTGTCCCTTACTCAGAATTATGGGGAAATACCTTGCATTTAGAATGTTTTCACTACTTCTAGTTAGCAGAAATCAAAGATAGGAGACTTTAACTCCTTTGAAAGGCAAAAAAGCAAGCCTTTAAGCACTGTGCTATATTTCCCAGGAAACTGTTGCCTGCTTTGAAATTATATACTCCTCCACTGTTTTCTTAGTTTTAGTCATAACATTAGTAAACATTTTTCCCAGATCTTATTAAATACATATCAGTAAGTCCCTGCACATAATTGACAAGCATATTAGAAGATTCAATTTACAGGACTTCACTCTTGCTGTACTTTTATCTCTCTTACTCCACTCCTAACACTGGGTGCACAGTATATTCCTCAGACATTTATTTCCTGAGGGCTCAGGCAGTACACACAGGACAATAATTCCTTCAGCAAGTGCTGGGGTAAGGGTAGATGTCCTGTGCAAATGCCCAGTTGCACTGGGCTGCAAAGTCCTTGTACTAGAGGAATTGCAGTCTCTTAGTTTAGCTTGAACCATTCAAGCAAGCATATGCTGAATCCCTGCACTGTGGTGGCCCTTGCTCTGACCCAGCAGCTTTGTCTCTGCTGAGCTGCAGAAGCAGATCCCATCCCACAGAATCAATGGTTAAAGTCCCATCAGAGGATTTTCAGTAAGAGCCATCCCTACCCTGTTTATTATACCACAACTACTTCTACCAACCACCTGTAGCCAGGTGAGTGAGAACAGAACCCAGCTCTTTAACAGCTTTTGTTACCATCAGCAAAGCAAGCAAACAAGAAGTGTTTTCTTGTAAATAAGAGTTGCCAAGTCACTCTTCCTATCTTAATGTCACCCAAGATTATTAAATTAGAACTAGCCCTCTTCTACTGAAGCTCCTAAAGACAAAAAAAGTACTTAATTTGTTCCTGCTCTGTTGACTGTGAAGGAAGGAAGGGAGTTAAATACAAGGTATGGAGCAGTGACCCATTGTTGTGATAGATGAGATCTGTGACATGTTTATAAACAGGTTAAAATAATACATGAGTTACAGAAATGGAATGTATAAAATAAGTCAACTTGTATATTTGACTGTCTTTACTCTTTGAAAATAGCACTAGTTTTTATTTTTGGAGTGTTTTTCTTCATTTACCTTCATTTGGTTCTGTTTTACAAATTCAGTTCTTGAAAGTTTGAGAACTGTGGGAAACATGTTAAAGGCAATACTGAGCTACCCAGGAGGATGGAGGACAAAAAGAAAGGAAAAGCTTCCAAGGTATATAATCAAAATACATTGTTTCAAGAATTTTGTTAATACCAACAAAAAACAGACAATAGAAATAGAATAAAACTTCAGTACATCATCTAGGAGATCATAATGCACATGCTTAGCGGTATCTAAATGATCTTCCAGAAAGAAACTGGATATGACCAGCAGTGATATTTTAATGGACAACTGGACAATTCAGGGGCAACAAATCCCTTTTTTAAGATACTTTTTACACACTGTGAAGCAACTAATACAGTTACAGATTCAATTAATCAAGAGTCTTTGCAAATCAACTCACGTTATACTTTTGCATTCATGCTATGTGTTCAATCATGTCACAAAACAATTAGGACAAGTAAAACAGAAGTAGTCCAGGCTTAGCCTCCTTTACTACACATCATGCATTTTTAATTTTCCTTGGCAAGGAAAAAATAAAATTGAATTGGTGGGCTTAAAAATATCAGAAAGAAGCATATGGATATAAAGTGACCAGAAATACATGTAAACTGGGAGATCATATAATTTCTAACTACAAGAACTGTGGAGTTATGGAGCAGTGTTCCAAGACAAGTAGAGAGGGTAAAGAGCCAAATTGTCTTAAGGATGGTGTTTATCTGGTTTATGAAAAGGCTTGCCTGTTAGGGACAGGGACAGGACTTGATAATCCAGGAGATTCCTACAGTGAGTGATTATTGTCTTTCTGTCTCCCAGCCAGCTGTTCAGTCTGCTATCACCACATGGCAACTACTGCTAGAAACAGCCAGCTTCCTTTGGTGAGCAGAGGGGTGGGAAACATGGCATGTGAAGAGAGGACTCCACATGCTGGCCAGGTCCAGAAGAGCCCTGCTGAGCTTTGCCATGAGAAACAATGTAAGGCTTGTCATGGACTGAAGTGCCCAACGCTAGGGAAGACATGGAAAACACTCCCAGCTTTATTTGGCCACGTAACACTCCAAGACACTCAGAAAGGTTTGGAAAGCACTCAGTGTCACAGCTCTTGTTCCAATAAACAGACTTTTCTTTCTGTAGGCCTGATATTTGCAGTTTTCTTCATGCTGAATAGCTCCTTAGGGTCAGCTGTTGACCTTTTTACTGTATGTGAATATTACTTTCCTGCAGAAGCAGCTTTACCACATCACTGCCCCGTGCAGAGAGACTTAGGGAACACACACATACTAACATCCAACTCAAAGGCAAGTGTCAGAATGACCCTCTCATATTTAATCTGTTTGACCAAGGACCAAAATCTGCTAAAGTAAATGCAGCCGTGCCAGTTTGCCTCAGAGGGAACAGAGTCAAGCAAGCCTCTGAACCACAACAAAATTAATCTCAGAGTACTGTGCTAAGAGCAGCAGCAAGAGATAACACTGAAATATAGTTCATATACTGTGAAATACTTCAGGATCCAGTACTAAACAGTCTACTAAACTAGAATACACTAAAATTTTGCTTGAGACTGATTCATCTGCTAGTTGCATGAGATTGCACAAGTCTGGTTTACCTCACAAGCAGTTCTGGGGAGGTATTCATAAGTAGCAGTGATTTAAAAAAGAGTCAGATAATATAAACATGAATTTTCCAGGCCAGAAACAATAATATACACAACTTCCTTAAAATCACTTAGCGCCTTAGTTTCCCTGATTCCCAAAGAAGTTCATGTAATTACTTCAGTCCAAGATTATGTCCTGGGATCCTCAGTACCAAAGATGATGCAAAGGGACCATCAATCCTGATGGTTTGGGCCTGGCTAATTTACAAGCTTGGCTTCTGTTCATGAGGCTCTGTTTATGAGACCTGGATGCTAAAATGTCATTTTCCCTCTCCTGCCTTCTTAATTCATGGTGAAATTTGAACATTTGAGAGCTCAAGTTAGGAAAAGCTAATTACAAAGACTGAGTGCGCAACCTTATTTAGAGTTTGGTATGGATCATAGTCCAGACAGACACTTTTCCAAAGGCACATTTTATATTCTAGTTCTGTAACTCAGAGTTTACAGCTAGAAAGTTTCTTTAGTATTACCCAGTTGGGCTTTAAGTCTAATGATGCCTCAGCTATGGATATTTGCCATAACATCTCACACTTCTATTCCAGCTCCTTTTAATCAGAAACAGATTATTTCTTCCAGTGGAGCTACTGAGAGAAATCTGTTTTCACTTAGCACTTAGGCCAGAAATGTTATTGCCACTCCTACTGTCTGGTAGCCTTTATTAGTTCGTTTCCATCTGAGAATCCACATTTTTGGGTGCTTTCTAAATCTTTGTTTGAATTCTGCCTAATGTGAAATAAATGAAACAGATTTTAACCCATCTATTTTTCCTCCAGTACACTCCTGAACCATATAAAAATAGCTTCAGCTCTTTTACAGTTCATATTTCTCACTTTGACAGACGTAGTATTAGTTCACTGCCACACACCTCCAGAGCCAAGCCCCTGCAGCACAGCTCAACAGAATAATAAATACTGGGGCAATGAAAAATAATCATAGTACAGCTACAACTGCTCATTACAAATTTATCTCTGGTGCTGTTTATCTACTGGTTCCAGCCTTCCACCCCATCCCAGCCAAATCTTCTGCATGCATAGCAACAGAAATCACCCCAAACCCTTGGCTGCTGTGATGAGCTCTGAACCACACACTCCTACATCATGCCTCAGAAGTCAGTGGCCGCCTTGCTTTATAGACTGCCTTCCTCCCCATTAGTCTTCAAGGGGATAAACAGGCAACTGGCAAACTTCAGGGCAGATAGAGGCTGTGCTCAGTTATCAAACTCCCTTAGGCTTTTGACTACTGCCACTTTGCAATCCCTTTCAGAGGTGTCAGTGGCATGCATCTGCAGGCACAGCACAAGGCTGGAAATCAGCAGTCTGCTGCACGACCTTGGGGAGCCACTTCAGCTTATTTGACTTCTATTTCTACTTCTGCCCTTTGTTGATTCTGTTTTTGATGAGAATATAAATCTGGCACAGACATAGTCTCCTACTATACTGATAAATGGCATCAAGTACAACATGACCAGCTCTTTCTTGTGTTTCTAGATGTTAATGTAATATAAAAAAGGAGCAACTAAATTAATCTTCTGTCCTATCAGTACCATTAGCTCCCTTAAATCAAGAAATGGTTGGTTGCCTGATGATGTTGAGGTGTGTGATATCCAACCTAAGGTCATTATCCTCAGAATAGCCTAAACTGCACAGAATCATCTGAACTCAGAAGTACTTTTAAACTTCTGGGGCTTGAGCCAGCAGAACTGGTGCTCTTAGTGCTTCTCAAGAGACCTTCAATGCTATGCAATGACTGGTTCTCTCAAGAAGCATTACTAGACAAGAAGAAAATGACTTATGGGCTCCTAGGAGAGAGGTGTAGCTGAGCTTTCTGGAGCACAGTACCCCAGAGCCATCTGGGCTTTGACAGGATCCAACACGACTGGGCTGCCTCGCACAGCGTTTCCCTTCTCAGTCCCTTGCAGCGACCGTGGATTGCCAAGCCCATCTCTGAGGCAAGCTGGCTTCTTTGGCTGACCCAGAAAACAAGGGCAGAGCATAAATGCTTGGCTACATAGGTTTTTGTGGAAAACATCTCATAATTTGTCTCTCTTAACCCTCTAAGCCCCAGATGTTGAGGCCATCCACTCTGTAGGACTCAGTGGGTAACCGTGGGCAAACTGAGGGCTGTTAAATAATTTCCAGCTGAAAGACTTTTTCCAGCCAGTCAGGAAAGAAGCACTACATGCTAATTTCTACCAGCAGGCTCCTGGTACAGTTAATTCAACCAACTGTGTGTTTGCCCAGGGCTCACACATGCTGTGCTCTCTATATGATTTTATATGGGCTTGGTTTTGTGCACATATGAGGTTGACAATTATGTTATGTCTTGTTTTTTGGGGTTTGGGGTTTTTCTCCCCAAAAAACCTACTTGTTTTCTTTCGTGTTTGTTTCTGTTCTATCTAAACTGCCTTTCTTAATTGCAAGTGCACAATATGCATTATATTTGGGCTCATTTAGTTAACTAAGCCTCATTTAGGTTTAACTTTCATTCTTCCATTCAGCAGCTTGTCCCAGATTCTATGTATTTATGAAGGAGGCCAAAGACCACTGGCACACCACTGTCAAAGCCCGAATTGCCCAAAAAATACATTTTTCTTTTTAGAAGGAAAGATCTTTCTAACATTTAAGGATGTGTATTATCAAGTGTAGAAGCTCATTCCTTCTATAGAAAGGCCACTCAGTCCATAAGCACATCAATGACAAAAATGCTTTATGAAGCTGTTCCCCAGAAGAACTGGCTCATGAAGCCTCTGTGCCTGTCTCCTGCCATCAGCAGGTTCCCCAGTCTGTGTAGGGCTGATTTGCTCATTTTATGTGAGTTCTCCGCCCCCGGCCTCTCTCATCCTGTTTCAATGCTGGTGCATGAAGGCAAAGCAGAAGGCAGTACTCCCTGGCTGTTTCTCCCAGCCTAACAGCAGTGAGCTGCTGGACACAGCTGTGATGGTGGAGTTGGGACTTTACTCCATACCTGGGAGCTGGCAGATGCTCCAGCCAAGCTTTAATCCAAAAGCAGCTGGGTACATATTTCACTGAAAGAAAGTTACTCTAAGAAAAAGCATCAGAGGTAATACTGAAGTGAGGTTCCTCACTCAGTTTTAAGTTTTGCATTTGCCTGGGGGCCTTTTGTGTCAGAGAAGGACAGTTCTTCAAAAAAGCAACAACATGTATAAAAGGTGTTTTCAGCTATTATGGCTTTACAATTGCAAAGGTGTCTTAGCAACATGCAACAAGTTCTGAGCAAAACTGTTGCACTGATCTCTCTCTGCTTTCTTTTTCTGCTGCATTTGCAGCTTAGTGGCTGAACTGAGATGTCCAGGCTCAGAAACAAGGGTGCTTTAGTTTTTCTGCCTGTTGAATGAGGATAAAGACTCAAGCTTTTTCTGTGCATGTTTCCCTCACATAGTATTATGTAAAAATATTGGCATAATTTGTGTCATGTATGTAATAAACCAGAAAGGTTGATAGGACAGAGTGAGAGAGCACATAGTTGCTTGGTGTATTTTAACTTGACAGTGTCAGGAACTGACTCCAGGGGCCATCAGCCCTCATTGACCTGACACAAGAAATGTTCCACCCCTGAACTATGCCAGGCTCAGTAGCAGAAACATGAACACAACATGTTCAAGTCAACCAAAGCTGAGACAGACGTTTTGCCAAATGAACTTACAGGGCACAGCAGAAAATGCAGCCTGTCTGTGAGCTAGGAGCAGAGACAGACACCAAAGATGAGGGGAGAAAATTAAGAGTAGATTCCTGACAACTGAGCTTGACATAGTGCTCTGAGAGCTTTGCAAGTGTAATTGCTTGTGTGCCATTTGGACCACCCCACCCCTGTTTAAAGAGGTCTTGTGTACACTGTGAACACATTATCCTAGAGTATGTGCTGGGTCATCTCTCAGGCCAATGGCAAAAAGAGCTATCTGCCAAGTGTCTTTCTGCTTGACAAAGGAGAGCTTTGTTTCTGCTACAGGTGGCAATGCATTACCCACAGTATTATTCCACAGTAATTAGGAATCCAGAAACAGCAGCTGAGATGGACCCCTATTGTGCTAGCTGTTTTCCAAAGCACAAACCAAGAGAAAGTCACCCTTTTGATGACTTTAAATTATTAAGTGCATCCTTGTGTTTGCAAAAAAACCCCCACAAAACAAACAAAAAAACCCCAAACAACAAAAAACCAAAATAAAAAACAACCCACACCAAACCTCAAAGTAAGAGAGGTTCAGGCTGCATTTGGAAAAAAACCATCTCAGATAGAAAACCATCTAATCAACTTGCTCAGAGTTACCCAGGCAAAGCAGTTAGAAACTGTAGACAGTCCTAGGACAGTTCTTAACCCAAGATTGTATTTCCACACTTTTTTTGACAAAAAATTTGACTTAATTTGTACAAAGGAAATCTTTTACTGCCTCAGCTCTGGCCGTATACAATCACATGCTATCTGCTGCTGTGCCTTCTGTCTGCTGTCAGGAGCAGAGCTGGCACCTTGCTCTAGATTTGTACCCTCTGTGGGTATCACAGCAATTAAGTGCTGCCTGTGGAACAAGCACACAAACTGCAAACTCTACTTCAAGCTACTGTCCTTTAATTTAACTTGAATTGTGTATCTGGAACTTCAGAAAAGGTTTCCAATAAGGCAGCCAGGAAAATCCACTCTCCAGGAATCAGCTGTTTCTTCTATATTTGTTAGCTTACACAAATGCTGAACTCTGTACAGTTTACTCTTTAACCCAAGTTTTCATTAGTCATCTGTTAGGAATAACAGTCTCATGTAACCATTTCTGCTTATATTCTTAATGTAGATGTCAAAATTATTGATCATTTTATGATTATTTGATTAAAAGGTTTTGCCTTTCAAAACTTCTGTATTTTTATATGGTAAGGGTGATCTACATTTGAAAGCTGAAATAGACTAACATAGGGTGCAAGTGTAAAATACAACAGCTATTCCTAATGTAATCCATTTGGATTTTCCAGTTTGGAAATTTTACTGCAGGATATCTTATTCTGGTATAGTTAAGAAGCAGGTTGAACTAAATCAAACTGCCACGAAGAGCAAAAATTATGAAATAGAAGTATGTATATATGAAGTGAGTTATTCAGGAACTTCTGAACAGCAATTCCAAACTACTTCCAATGCCCCTAGCTCATGTCTAAATGAGCTCACTCACCAGGGGCCAAATAACACAGCTAATTAATCCATCTGAGCAGCAGAGCACTGTATTAACATGGCAGTGTTGCTCCTGGAACCAAAGCAAGCTCGGGTATTTCTGCTCCCAGACATTACTGCATGAAGGGAAATGCTTCATAGACTATGAACAAAGATAAACCCCAGCATCAAAGCAGTAAAAAGCCTTAGGAGAGCCCAGCTGGGAGGTCACTGGGAACTGGCTTTACCTGCACCTCTAATCTCCACAGGGCTAAGTCAGACAGGGGAGTATAGCCACCATCACTCCAAAGAAAAGTTGTTTTGCTGCTGTTTGTGTGGTGCACTCTACATAAAGCTCCAGATGTCAAGCATCCTGCAACCTAACACCAGACTTTCCTGACATGGCTTTTGCAAACCATCTTCTATCACAGCCAGCAGTCAATGGTGTGAATCCATTCTGTTTTGCATTGCAACAGATTAAGGTTGCATGCACACAGAGTGAGCTAACTTCCACAGAGGGATCTACAGCAGGATAATGAATTGCTAAATTACCACAAAGAACTCCCTGGTGCTTAATAATCACGGTATATCTATGCTGTTGATCCAAATACTTGGCAGAGGTTTTATACCAGAAATGAGCAATTTAAATGGCTTCTAAAGAAAGGCATTTCTAGGTGATTTTTCAAGGGGAATTTTAAACACCTGCCAGTTTCTGGTGTTAATTGTCCTGCTCCAATCTTCCTAATTAGCAGTTAGTTGCAAAATATCAGACTGGGTGATAGAATTGTTTAGCGCTTAAATTCTGAACGCTGACTAAGCAGTACTAGAATAAAATCTACTGATTTCTTTTGAATTATAAATCCATAAACCTTTCATGCATCCGTAACTTTCTGTTTAATATTTATTTTACTGATTGTTCCATCAGCACAAACACTCTACCACTTTATGTATTTTTAGAAATAAGGAACTGACAACTGCCACTGCAGGTTTCTTTCACCTCTAGAAAGACTTGCTTGTCATACAGAGGAACAAGAGGGGGAGTTTGGGAATGGGCAGGGGCTGTGGTGTATTAACCAGAACTCAGAAGAACTGAACATTTAGTGCCTGGTTCTCAATGGTTGCTGAAAAATATCCATCTCAGATCTGACTCTGGAACTTTGCCCTGTGAAGCCCAGAAGTTGTAACCCACAAACAACAGTGGAAGAAAGATAGGAAACGAAATATATCCCGTCTAAATTTTAACATCAGTAACAGCCCATTGGATAAAAAGGGTGAGCTGTGAGAGTCATAACACATCATCTGCAATCAGTGCTGACTCTGCTGGTTTCTGCAACATCAGCTGTTAACAGACCAATCTAATTTTGCCCCAGAGCTGACCAAAATTTGGAATGTCAACTAGTGTTTTAAAGTATGTAAAACGCTTTAGTACTCAATAGTTAGTGCTAGAAGTAATTTGTTCCAGTATAAAAGTTTAAAATTATTTGAGCCCAATTTCTCTCCAGTTACTGGAAGGTTCAAGCACAGCTTAAATTCCTGCTAAAAAAAAATTATTAGCAGCTGCTCTCTAATTATATTTATTTCCTTTTGGAACTAACAGACCGTGGGCTATGATTAATTGGTATTAGTTAATCACATCTCATGAAAATCCCATGCAACACAGAATTTCCTCCTGATATTTGGATGGTAATAAATTAGACCAAGGTTGCCATCAATAAATTAATTTTGTGTCATCATCCAAATTTCACAACAACAGGTAAGTACTCTATGAGTTACAATTCAGTAACTTTGGAGAAAAACTCCTAAGTAGAAGTGCTAATTTAGAAATTAGCCTTTTATAAATTAACCTTCTTTATTAGCACAGAAATGAGTTTTCTGGTGGAAAAAGTACCTAGGTTATAACACTATATATGAAAAGTAAACGACCTTACAGACACGACTAATTCTTTCTCAGATTCACAATTAATTCAACAGATTCTTGGTAAATAGACTGCTGATTACTCATACATTCAAAAGGCTTTAATGGGATCCAGAATAAAGATTCAGTTTATTAAACAAAGCAAACCAAAATTTTTGGCTAAGCACCTTGCCTTTGTTGTACTATAAACACCTCTGAAATGCAGTAGCTCATACAACTTCGAAAACTCTTTTCCTCCAATCATGAAAAAAACAAACAGAAAATATCTAATGGTATTAGACAAACTAGCAATTTAGCATCCCAAAACACACAAACACTGGGCTGGGCTCACAAAGCCCACTGATGATCTGTTGTCACAACATACCCTGCTCTGCCTCCTCCGCTGTCACAGCACTTTGCAAAGGCTCAGGAAAAACAGCCCAGGCAAGGCAGAAAAACGCTGCTCACACTGTAGTTACAGACTGTCCACTTGTACAAAGGATGAACAACAGGCAGATGTATTTTCATACTTCCATATGCTGGCTAAAGAATAAGAGGTTTTCATTCTCACAAAAAAAAACTGTTCAGCTGATTGGAAAATAATGTTACAACTGGAGCTTTTAGTGTAGGCATATATTTCCTCAGTGACTTTCCTAGGCCCTCGCAACACGGTGTTTTCCTCTTTGAGTCCCATTTTGTCTTGCAGAAGGGGAGGCCATTTCTATAACCCTTGTAATTGAGATGACAAAAAAAGCACTTGGATATTTTCTCCCTGATTGTAGATGACTGATGCACACTACCAAGGGCTGCTTGTCCTCTGTCTTCCAAAGCTATAAATCAGCTGAAGAGATAACCCAGAAAACCTACCTGAAAGGTTTAAGTAGGACAATAGATTTGCTCAGCAGCATTATTGCAGAGCATTCATCGAACCCAAGTGTCTGCTTCAGGGCAGTGCTCTGCCTTTAAGAGCAGAATTACACTAGACACACACATAATTGCATTGACAATTGATAATTACAGTGTAATTACTCTTTTGGCTTTTCAAATTACATTCAATTCTCATCGAGTGGGAAAATATTAGCCACCTAGTCCAATCTGATCTGGTTTCTACAGACATAAAATTCATCTCAGCATTGTGTCTGTCGTGGTTTAACCCCAGCCCTCAACTAAGCACCACACAGCCATTTCCACACTCCTCACTGCCAGTGGCTGGGCAGAAGAAGCAGATAAAAGGTGAAACCCAGGGGTTGAGATAAGAACAATTAATAATTGAAATAAAGTAATAAATAAGTAATATTAGTAAGAGGGGAAAAAAGAGAAACAAAACCCAAGAAGCACTAGTGATGCCCAATACAATTGCTCACCACCCACTGACTGATGGCCAGCTTGTTCCTGGGCCACAGTCAGCACCTCCTGGCCAGCTCCCTCCAGCTTATACACCAACCAGGATGCTCCATGGCATGGAAAAGCCCTTTGGCCAGTTCAGGCCAGCTGTCCTGATCATACCTCCTCCCAGCTTCCACAGCACTGGGAACTGCCAAGTCCTTGACTTATGGTAAGCACTACTGAGTAACAGCCAAAACATCAGTGTGGTATCTACTTTACTCTCATGCTAAACTCAAAACACAGCACTGTGCCAGCCATAGGAAGGAAATTAATTCTATCCCAGGTGAAAACAGGAGAGTGACTGACCAAAAGAAAGGCTCATCTCATCACAAAATACAGCATCATTCAGACCTAATTCTCCCACTTAGTAAAGTCTCTTCCACCTATTGACATAGAATATAAAACAAACAACAACCAGTGCTCTGACATATTCAAAATAACTGGGTGCATAAAATAATACCAAAGAAATAATATTGTTAAGTGTCTCATAAAAAAACCCCGTATCTGGTCTTGCACAGCATATCTTCAGTAGAGTTTATACACCTGTAACTTCCCAGGCATTTCTACCTCCATTATTGCATGTGCTTCAGGATTTGGCAAGCTCTAGGACTTGTAGATCTTATAAGCACTCAACCTTGTTAGCAAGGAAAACAGTTTTCCATATGATGAATTTAGGACTTACGCAATTTCATTTATACCTGAAGATGCCCCAGCGCTGTTGCCTCCCCTGCTCACCTGTCTCACCCACCTCATGCTCCTTTCTCCTGTTAAAGCTTTACCCTGTACATTTGAAATTGGTTCTTTGGGTCTCTGACATATTTGTTGCTCCTCAAGGCAGGAGCCTTGTTGGCCCTTCTTCACTGCTCCTTGAGCTCATAGTTCCAGGTGGACAGTCAGCTGCTGGCTGCTAGCAGGGTTGCACGAGCTGTCAGTCAGGCAGCCACTGGCATCAAAGGCAGCAGTACTTTGGATATTGTGGCCTGTGACACAGGAAAACATAGGAAAAACAAAAAGTGCAAGGCCAAGCAAAAACACCTTTGAAGATAATCATGCATGTAAAGAGTCAAAGTTGGCAGAGGGCAGCCAACTCTTTGCAGCTGCAGTCAATCACACCAGGAAATCCAGTTCTGCCTCTGCTCTAAACCTACTGCAAATTGTTGCTGTATTCACCTTGGGCATCAAGTCAAACTGCTTCAATGCGAGAAGACAGCTTCTGACTAAGTGTAGCCAATTTATGCACATTTGTTGTTGTGACAGTATTATCTTTAATACGGAGTGTTGTTCTTGCACTCCAGCAGTCGTACAGGTCTCCTTTCAGCCACAGGGACAGACTTATACATCATTTCCAACAGATGGCACTTTTTAGCCTCTTCATGTGCGCAGGTGAGTGCGTGTGTACAAATATGTTTCCATAGTAACTGGAAACTGCTTTTACAGAGCACTGCCTACCATAAAGCAGAGAAATTATAGTTAGGCTGAAATTACATCATCTTGTATTTTAAAGACACTTTTTTTTTAAAGCCACAGTGAAAATAACATGATCATTTCCTTTTCTTTATTACCTTGTGGTAAGAAACGCATTCTCGTGCAGAAAGAAAAACACTTAAGGGTAAATATAAAATCCATCAGGTATTGGGGGTTTGGTGAAGAAAAAAGATCAATATGACCTTTCTGATAGAATCCATAGGAAGCCCTTATCATAGATGAATATAGCCTTCATACAAGTACAAATTGAAGTAATCAAAAGTTAATTCCTGGTTTCTTGGAAGGTACTGTAAAGGGCATGTAGCCACAATTCTCAGGGGACAGGCAGGGCAGTGCAGCAAGGCTGTGCAGTCCTTCCTCACAGCCTCCAAGATGAAAAGACTGAGACCTTTGCTTCTCTAATAAAGCTTCTGGAATGGAAAGGCTGTAAATTCAAGCCACTGGGTAATCAAGGTCTAAAATACTCCGCCTGCATCTGGGTTCCAGAACATTTACTTCAGTTTCTTTTTCTGTCATGAAATTGCTGTCTCATCTTTGTGGATAATTTTGAGGTGGTTTTTTCCAGCCCTTTTGTATTCATATTAAGCTTGTTTTTCCTCTAAGGAAACAATCTGCTATGTAATTAGGGGATTTGGGTTGCTGTTTGTTATTCAGTAGTCCCCTTTGGTTCATTGGGCTACCATAGAGTTCTCCAACACTTCTCCATGCTCTGGGCATCAATTTTATGGCAGTTCCAATTATGTAGGCATAAAAAGGGACAGAACGTAATTTCTGTCATTTTTGTTCACATTTTCTGCTGATGATATTCCTCAGCTACCCCTACCTCTACTTTGTCATTATTCTTGGTTTCTCCCTCTCACTCAGATCCAAGTCAATGTATCTTGTCTTCTAGTCTTTCCTGCTCCTGCTTTATTCCCTCTCTCACCCAGTCATTTTCAAGATTTAATTGGGGGGAATTAGAGAGTGCTAAGACATAAAGAAAATATGAATTGGTATTAATTTCTAATGTCATGGCAACAGCAATGGCTATTCCTCAGGTAGTGTTTTCTCCCTGATTTCAAGGAGGAAATACTGGAAGTGTTGCCCTTTACTTCTGTGAGCAATATGCTGTGTGTGCTGTGCTTGGGGAATTAATATTCAGTCATGAGAACCCAGTATTTAAGATTTCCAAAGTCAGCAACTTTTGAGTTGCTTCACCTGAAGCAATGGAGTTGATAGAATGAAGTGCACCTACTGCCTACTATAAAATAAAACAAAACATCTCTGCTCCTAATGAAAAAAACAAACATTGGAGAGAGGTGGTCTTACTGTTCACTCAGCAGAGCTCAGTCTGACCTGGTGGGGGGACCAGCCTGGCCCTGTGCAAGAATGGGGAAGCTGCTTAGGTGAAGGGAAAGGGAGAAGCACACAGTGTTCTGCTACAGATTGCCCACAGCACAGTCCTGAAAAGCTGGAATGCAGCGACACAAAAATATGATCTATGAAAATCAACATGTCATCATCACTGCTTCTCTATTCTCTGCTGGAAATTTTGGTTGGCAGGTTGTGTCAGAGGACAACCTCCATGTCTCTTATCTCTGTTATTTCAGCACACATGCCAAGATAACCCAGACCTCGGTGTCTTGGCAAAAATACATCACAACATAATGCTTGCCAATGTGTTTTAAATTGTATGCTGTAAAATGAGCAAAGAAAGGACCAGCCAGATTTGTTACACAACTGTTGAACTGTTAATCAACTCCTTATTTAGGGTCTTCGTGACTCAACTCTCCACCATATGGGCAACTTCTAGAATATTTTACAATCAGTGTTTTCTTAAATGTGAGATTAAAGGATCAGAAAGAAAATGGTCAAGTAATCAAACTGAGGAACAGGGTGCAAGCTTCAAGTTCTGAACCAGAAATGAAACAGTCTTGAAGATGAGAAATAAGATAGACTCATAGAATGGTTTGGGTTGGAAGGAACCTTAAAGGTCATCTACTTTCAACCCTCCACCATGGGCAGGGACACCTTCCACTAGACCAGGATGCTCAAAGCCCCATCCAACATGGCCTTGAAGACTTCCAGGGATGGGGCAGCCAGAGTTTCTCTGGGCAACCTGTTCCAGTGCCTCGTCACCCTCACAGCAAAGAATTTCTTCCTAATATCTGATCTAAACCTGCCCTCTTTCAGTTTAAAGCCATCCCCCCTTGTCCTGTCACTACATGCCCTAGAGAAGAAATCCCTCTCTAGCTCTCTTGTTGGTCCCCTTTAGGTACTGGAAGGCTGCCAGTATGGCCCTAATAGGACTCTATTTAAGTGGGAAAGACAGCTATTAACAGGAGGAGGTCAAAAGATGAGATGCCAGACTAAGTGCTGTACTTCCTATTGTCAAAAGAGTTAGCCTCATCTTTTCAGTGGTTCTTGCAGTTGTTAAGGAGGTATTTGTTTTTCCTTCTTAAATGTCACGAATTTCACATCCTTAGGACTCCTCTAATAATTTGGAAGCTTCTATCTAACCATTGTACAAGGTCTCATCCTTACACTTTTCAACTCTTTTCAGAGAAACCTTGAGATATTCCACCTCTTCAAATTTATTATTTTCTTCTTCTAACAAGTGTTGCAAAGACAGCAGCTTGGCTGTTATTAGCAAAGTGTCTTATTGAAGTTATTGCCAAGGAATTAAGGTGCACCACCACACCTCTCCAAAATAATGGTTCATGGAAAATTAATTCATAAATACAGACATTTATGTAAATATATATAAACATTACATGCTGTTCAGTACTTATTTTCATACATTTATAACTTCTGTTTAGACTCATATGTTAAAAAATCCCCAGGGTGAGGCAGTATTTTCCTATTTTGCTCTCTCCCAGCCCAAATTACCCCATACAATTGCAACTAAGGACTCTTCAGAGAATCTCCATTGCATCCAATTTACTAAAATACCTCGAACTCTTTTTACAACAAACTAGAAGAATGGCTAAGCACCACACTGTCATCTCTCTTAAGGTAAATGAAGGTCCTTCCTTCTCTCCTGCTTATTAAAAACCCCCTTAGAGTTGGAAATTCCATGTGGTCCTAAAGAAAACTGTCTGGAGAGTCTTGACCTCTGAACAGCAGCATAGGTGCTTGCAATAGCATCTCAAAATCTCTCAACACAACTGCTTTGTAAATGAACAAGAAACACTCAGAAATAAAGTACATTTCAAGAATGCTTGGTGAGTGAAACCAGGTGCTGTCCAAACTAATGGTGTTCCTGAAGTCCCTTTCTGGAATAAGTGTCCAAGCTCTGGCTGGCTCCCAAAAGGCAAAGGCCCTTGTGCCTGAGCAGTACTCACAGTTTAGCTGTGGTTGCTGCCTTCAGAGAAGTTGTGTTGTCAGCAAAGACAAATCAAATGTTTAAACACTTCATGCAGTCATAAGAGCTACCATCTTCACATGAGACTCATACACAATATCATATTCCCAAAAGACATGATTCATGTTTAAATTCACTGATTTTGGCTTTTTCACTTCCACAGCCTAACAAACTCTGAAAACACAATTACAGTTTTTTCCTCCATCATTAAAAATCTCATGTTCTAAGCATGACCTGTCCATATTATTATTTTTGGAAGGAAATATACCAGCTCTATTTATCTACATGTCTACTTGAAGGTATAAACCCTATAATATTCTTCCTGAAACAGTACTTCTCTTAAACAAAAGCATCAGATCTTAAAAATTAAAGGAAGCACTTTTTTTTTTTTTTACTCTCTACATGTACCATATATCCTTTCACTATTCCCAAGGAATGTGTGAGAGGAAAAGGATATGCAAGGCAAAACCATGAAGTGAACACTGCCAGTTCAGCATTCAAAACGGAGTTGCCAAGAGCATTAAGGACCATCTCTATAAGTGCTGTCCAAAATGGGAGCTACTGAAGTGGGGAAATTAAAGGCCCCGAACAAAACTCTCCTCTTTTGACCAAAACACACTGACCAACCTGAACAACAGAAGTTCTGCATTACAGAACTCTAAATTATGTGCTGTTGAGGTGTGGGGTAAATTGTTAGCACACATGTTAAATCTGTTTGGACACAACCTTTTTCTTTTTTTTTTTTAGTTTACCATATCACTAATTTCTATGATAGATTTCCACAAAACACAGGATCAAGCTCTAAAAAGTTACCACAGATGTCACTTCAGCAGTAAGATATTACATATCAGCTCTGTTGTACTAGTTTGTAAGCAAGTTCATAAATGCACCAACAGTTTTTTTAATTTTTTTTTTCATTAATATTAATGACGGCACCGCTTCATTCCTTGCAGCTGCTGGTAGATTGAGTGTGAAGAGGACAAAACACTATGATTTCCAGCATATCTCTAGCATCTGTTATGTCACAAGCTGCCTTACAGTATTTCATAGGATATCTATTGGCTTTAAAAATCACCAAAAACAAGGAACTAAGGTGATCCTTCAGCCAGCAGTCTTTCAGACTATATAAGGATATCCTTGTCAGTGGTGCCAACACAGGCATCTCAATGGATCCCAGCTTTAGAGACCCATCTGTAAAAGAGCACAAATAGGCAGATAAAAGCCAGGCATCTTTCTATGCCGATCCAGGTGTGGAGACAAAAAATTGGAAGGGTCAAAACACTTCATCAACAGCTTTTGAATGACAACAGAGGGGTTGTTTTCCCAGTAAAAGGGCTGTGGAAAGTCCACAGGCTGAGCTGCCAAGTTCCAGCTGTCCTGAGAGAGAGGAAGGCAACAGCAGTGCTGGAACTGAACTCTCCTGGCAGGGACCTGAGCCATTTTCTGCCTCTGCAGGGTATGAGCTTTTTGGTTCAGTAGCAGTGCAACCATACCTGTGCAGCTTTGGGGTTCCCTGCAGTTCCAATGGCATGATGCAAAGGGCAAATGGCTCCAGTGAGCAATTATTTCCCTTAATTTGCCAAGCAGAAGGGTACATTGAATTGTAATTGGGGCACTGAGGGGGCAGAAATCCTAGGAAGGTGTGATGGATGCACTCAAACCCCTTATCCAAACTAGCAATGGTATGGAACAGGCTCCAAAGGAGATACAGCTCAAGCTGTAGCTGGGCCTAGAACTCCTCCAGAAAACTCACAAAGGGGCAGGGTAACCCCATGAGCATCAATGCACATGAGCTTGGATCACCAATCATCTGATTAATACATGAAAAGCGTTTTTTCCAGGACTGTTTTTCATGGACCTGAATGTGGTCAGGATGGAAATTTATGGATGAATAAAACCCAGTCATCTTGTGATGCCCTTTGAGCTCTCCCTAAATGAGGCCCTTTGAGCCCTCCTGGACTCCAGAGGCCTGTGCCAGCACCTCCCTCTGAGCAGGATGTCTCTCACCATTCATGCTCTATATCCAAAACCTCACAAATTCTCACTTTTATGAAGTTAAAAGGACCATTGCCAAAATCTGACAATGGAGCTTGGCCTGTGATTTTTAGTCATTAGATTCTAAATATTTCAAGTTTAAAAGAGTGAGTTTTGGGACAATTCCCCTTCAGTCACTCATCTCAAGTTAGATGTCCTGCTTTGACCTTTCATGTAGGGTTTCATAAGGAATTAAGAGTTACAGCATCCTCTGAGAGCCCTGGTAATGCAAGTAGCACTGACTACCTAGTGAATGTCTTCTGACAATACTACAGAAATATCAATACTTGTCTAGTTCTTCCTACATGGAAGCTTCATATTTTTTGGAAGCCTTCCTTTGGCTCAAAAGCCATCCCAGTGAGCATACTCCTTGTGGAACTGCTGCAACTTTTTGCTCAGATATAGACTGCTCATCACTACTTCTGTCTCAATGCTTTATCTCTGGGTTGGACTAGAGAAGTAATTTTACATCAAAAAAGATCTGCAGGAAAAGCAGATAGTGGAAGGAAAATACCACTTAGCCCTTACAAGAAGGAATCCAAGTACATACAGTACAATGGAAAATTATAATTTTTTAGATCAGTCTGCTTGAGAAGCAACTGGAGAGATCATTAAAATCACCTCTGTAGTTCTTTGAACACTGGTGTTATTTGCATTTCAAAGGAGCAAGTTTGACAGAGTTTATGGCAATTCTCTACTCCTACCTTGTAGCAGTCTGGTTCCCTGTTATCACACTGCCTCCTTCCTGACCCTTCCCAAAGCCACAAATTTCTCCTTTTGGATAATAAAAATTAACCTCCAAAAGTGAAGCACACTTATAATTCAGGATTGCTTAAGAGCAATCCTGGCATGAGCTGGCTCAGTAAAAAGACACCTCAGTATCAGGCCCTTGTTGTTGCCCATACTCTTATTTCAGTGCTGTCATTGTGCTCTCCTAGATCGAGCTGACCACCACTAAATGCAGGGTTCAAAGAGATCACAATGTGCAACTTGATATTCCACGTGCATCTTCCCCTCTCCCATACACACCAGAATTTACTCCTAGGGCAGGAAGCAAGAATTTAAATTGATCTGCTCACACTTGTACCTCTCTGGGCCTCCTGTTCTATTCTTAAAAAAAAAAAAAAAATTAAAAATTCCCAAAAATCCAGTACTTTGCCTGCAAGTTCAAACAATTCTTGCATTTATTCCACTGAATTTCATCAACAGGTGGGGGCAGCTTGTCGACAGCATTATGTTTCCTTCTCATTCCTCTTGTATCTCCTCTAGTGTCCTAAAGAAGCACTGCTGCAGGCACATTGAGGAAGAGTCTTAGCACAGAAATGGGACAGAAGGAAGATGCTCTCATACAGATTCACGTCTGCTGTGGTTCTCAGTCTCTCTGCTTCAGGATGCAAAAATTCTTAGTAAAGGAAAGGGTCAAGAGGGCTGACCCAGGCTAGAGAGACAGGTTAATAACCACTGTTCTCTCTCTTACAAGGAGATAAGCTAATGGGACCAAAGAGAACAGTATTTTTGACCCTAGAGTAACAGCTCCACCATCAGCAATAGTCAAAGGAGGTGGTGACTTATGGGGAACATGAGTGGGAGGGGAAGGAGTTTTGAATTATGAGTTAAACTGGGACCCAGACCAGACAGATCTGGAATATCTGAGAGCTGCTACCAACATGGTCCTTTCCCCAAATCAGGCAGAACTTGGCTCTGCTTGTAGAGGGCAAGAAGGCTGCACCTTCAGTCAGTCTGCTACAGGAGTAGCTGACATGCCCTGCTTTGTTTTCTTTCCTTACTATGGACACTGACTGCTGCCAAGGACACCCTCCCCACTCAATCCAGAGGTACATGGCATGCCCTAGAGGTACCAAGACATTTAAATCCAGAAAAACCCAGGCTTTGCTCTAATGAAAAGTTTCTAGATGAACTCCAGACAGGAAGAACCACTGGGTTATAATACTAGCTAAGGTTTATCTCCCAAAAATGTTTAATCTGATTAGTTGCTTTCTGAAGAGAGTAGCAAGGAGTGGGAGTGACAGCGTTAGGGAGGACTTTCATACCAATACAAGAGATAGCAACTAATGTTCTTAAGAACAATTTTTTGAAGTTATCTTTTTCAAACCATGACTTTATTAATCAGATAATACCTTGACAGACATATGAGAGAACTCAGAGAGTTACAGGTGTTACATGAAAGGTTCATCTCCAATAGATTTCCTAGTTACAAGAGCAGTTGAATCATTCATCTTATTACATATAAGACTCTTGGTTTTTCAAGGCTGCTCTAGCTAGGTGCAAGAAGGAGGAAAAAAAAGCTGGTTAAGCTTAAATCCAAATAAATTGGTGGATTTAAAATTAATGTGCACTGTGCAGCTCAATTCTTTTATTAATAAAGCTGCATATTTTCTTTCAATCTGCTACTCAATGCCCTTAACTTTCAGCACTATATTTCCATGGGGGTTCCTGCTGTATGGCTTGACATTTAAAAGGACCTCAGGAGTAAGTGTCTTTTGTTGCTAATTTCTAACTGGGTGTTTACATCAAGCTGTCAGTGCCCTTCCAGACAATTAACCCTCACCCCAGGGGCTCCAGCAGATTCATTCCTGGTGATTCCACAGAGCACTGAGGTGCTCAGATCAAGCTCTCCAATCCGACCACAGCAGAATTTTCAAGACACACAGGTACTTCAGCCTACTTCATAGCGGCATTTTAAGACACGCAACACATTTTACTAGAAGGATGTGACTGGAAAATTGTCAGAAGGTTGAGAGATTTGCCCAAGGTCAGAGGACAACCTGGGCACAGAGTTGCTCTGCAGACCGCCCACACAAGCTAATCCCTGCAAGGCTGTATTCACATGGAAAGGAGTGCTTCCTGAAGTGGCACTGCTCACATACATGAAGCCTCTCCTGCACTTAGACTGGAGAGGCAGGAATGCTGCTGGCAGGATATTAAACTATTTGGGTCCCAGCCTGCCATAGTGCCAGGCTGTGATTACCCCCAGCAGCGTAAGCAGAGCCAGGCCTCTTTCCTGAGGCAAAACCCACAGAGAAAAGGAGCAGCCCTCCTAGTGCCAGCCTGGCCAAGACGATGGATGCCCCTGTGCCTGGGGAAGGAGCTTGCCAGGCTATTGCAAGGGATGCCTCTTCAGAAGAAATCCTGGAAGCCTGAGAAGGTGTTTCCTCTTCACCTCATAGAACAGACCAAACCAGCTTTTTTAAAAATGCCAACTCCCCCTCTATAATAAATTCCTATCCAGAAGCCAAGTTCTTTTTCCTGAGTGCCTCATTCATAGTGAGCAACAGCACAGCAGCAGACAGAGACCATTAGAGAGCTATTATATTTTACTGCTAGGCAATCACTGATTGCACACAGGAAAAACTAATATCAAAAAAGTTCCTACCAACAGCTGTTGGAAGGAAACATCACGGTCATGGTGTCTAGACATTGTCAGGATGCCCTAAATCAGATCGCAAATGCAGGTCAGCACTATACTAACAGAAGTCTTACCAAAGTGGCTAAAATGTTGGCTTGCCATTAAAGGGGCTTCAGCAACAGCCAGTCTGCCAACACACACGTGGCTTTGGGGATTGCCACCAGAAAGGCAGACTGAAAAGCTCAAGAGCGGAACAGGAGCTCCACGGCTTCAGCGGTAGGCCTCTTACTCTGGCCTTGGCATGGGCACAAAGAGGGTAATCAGAAAGGCTGAGAGTTTGCCTCCTTCTTGTCCCTGTGAAACAAGGGCCTCCTCTGCAAGGGATCCTTGTGGAGGGGCACTACTGCCACCACTGCACCTCCAAGAAGTCTCTCTCACCCTTCCTCCCCATGGGCCCTAAAGCCAACCGAGGTACACTGTTAGAAGGAGGGGACAGCCCTGGCAACAGGCGCTGCTGAGTGTGGGTAAGATCCCCCAAGCTGTTACCATGCCTGGGTACTGCAGGAGTCGTCCTGACTCACAGCTCCTCCTCATTAAATCTGACAAAGGGTACTGGAAAGAGGCAAGGTGGCACCAGGACAACACAAGTGAGAACAAGCTGCTGTAACAGGCAGATAGACAGAGGCTTAAAAGGTTTTCTGAGCTGATAACAGTACACACAACTCCCTTTCTCTCCTGCTGTGCCACCTGTGGGGCTGCCAGCCAAACATTGCTTCTCCAGGGGCTGGGAGCAAAGCACAGTGCAGCGTGAGGACAGCTGCTGGCACCACACAGCTCAGCAGAGACCAGCCATCTGCACACAGCGAGGCAGCAACTGGAGGTTTGTAATAGCTACCTGCAGGGAGGGATTTTCCTCCAGGGAATTTGTCTTGCAGTCTGCTTTACAAGCCTTACCTGCAGTAGGAAGCAAACATACTGAAAGATTTCAGACAGCTGTGAGGAATTAATAGGTGTCAGAATTTGCCAAGTCTTTACTTATTACTGGATCAGCAGTGAGCTCCTCCCTGTCCCAGTTGAAAGCATAGTGATGCTGAGCACTAGGGATGCTCAGAAAGCACACCTACACGTCAGCCCAGAGCCACACAAAGCTCTTTCACAGGGTTTGGAGGTTCAACAGGACCTATGGACTCACTTGCTGCTTAACTCATTTTTCAACCACCATAACTGTGTAAAGCTGCACCTCACTGTGCACAGGATGACTTTTGCTGTGCACTATGTCTTTTTCTAAAATACAGCACTTGAGCACCATCGTGTTGTGCTCGGTGGGCTACATAAACACAGACTAGAAGAAGCCAAAGGAGAACAGTGGCCTTTGACAGAGAAGCTTTATGATGTACAAGCTCCTTTTCACACGTTACACGAATGTTATAAAGAAAAGGACAGCTCTTCTAATATCAGTGATTTTTAAGCCAAGAACCTACTTGCAGGCCTCTAATACCTGGTCTCTTAGTGCTATGTACAGGAACTGCAGATGAATGAAATCACTGTATGACACTTCATATTACCAAATCTAAAGGAACTTCTGGTGTGCAACTGTATAATTGTTCCTATTCCACAACCCCAATCTTAACACCTTTTCAGTTTTCCTTCTGTTATTTAAATAAATAAATAACCCTCCTAAATTGCATTGGGTCAGTTCAAAACAGGCTGTATCCAAACTTAACAAGTTACTTTGGCAACCTGGAGTTCAACAGCAATACATTAAAGACTCTTCCTAAAGAGTTCCCAGCTAAAACTTCTACAGTAGCTATGAAAACCATCAGCTGCTGCAGCTGCATTTCCAGAACACTGAAGTCCACAACTTCATCATAAATGAAATGTCACCAAATAATGAAAATCATTATAATCAACTCTGCTGAGCCTGTTGCTTATTCATTGTGCTTTAGTTGCACACAACACATAATAAGCTGGTTTTCTCTGCTATGGATCCACATAATTTCTGCCTATAAGCCAAAGTTCCAGCATTAGCATGGACTCCTGTTTTCTACACCTATGGAATCAGCCATTAAGAATTTCATTTATTTAGTCTCCTGGCACATCAACATGACTTCCTTCAATAACTTCTCCATGAAAATACCACCCACAGCAATGATTAAAACCTACTGAACATGGAAGCTTTGGAAAAACCTGAGTTGTGGGAAGAAGATACCAAGGACTGTTGTGTTTTACTACCATTCAGAGAGGGGAAGGAAGAAAAAATTTTTACAGGAATAAATGGAATTGCAAGAGGACGTTCTAGGCCATGACAATTGAGAAACAGTTTGCCTCCCATCCCCATGAAGTCACCTGAACATCTGGCTTCTTTTTGAAATACAAACTTCTGTTAGTGGAATGTTGCTGTTCTGGGAAGTCAGCCTCACGCACAGCTACACCAGAAAGGCTGACAATAGTTATTTGTGACAGACAGAGTTGATGATCACTTGAAAAGAAAGTAGTATTTGGGGTTTTTTTCCTACTTCTGAAAGGTAGCAAAACAGAACAGTTCAAGGACCTTTCTGATTTTTTATCTGGTTTTTTTATCTTCTTCTGGTCAGGAAATTACTTAATATCCCGGAATGACATTTTAATAAGAAGAAATGCAGTCAAGTGTCAGAGGGAGTAGTGAACTGTGCTCTCTCTAAAGACATGCTGGCATCTGAAATGATTTCTAAACACCTTGAAAATAGAGCTACTTTAGATTGCCAGGTCAGGTGAGGAAATTTAAGCCCTTACTAGTAGAATAGAATAAAAAGTGTTTACTGCTGTTTGATTAAATGAAATTCAATTATGTAGATGTTATCTTGTTACTTTTGAATAATCAGTCATACGTAATCGTAATTAAAGACTATACAGAAGTGGGGTTGATTAAGGTCAAGGATCATTACCATTCTTTAACTTCTGACAATGTGATTTTGTGCATTTAGTCACCTTTTATTTTGGGACAATTACAGATATATATATATATATATGTGCGTGTGTGTGTGTGTGTATGTGTGTGTGTATATATATATATGTTTATATTTATACACACAGACATATTATTATCTCCTCACAGCTTTCTTGTAGTTTACCTATGTGAACAACAACAAAAAAACACTTAGAAAGCCAGAATCAGTAGTAGGTAAATAGTAGTCTCCCTCCTTTTCTAAGCATTTTGTTCCATCCTCTATTCTCTCCCATACTCCTTCCATATATTCATGGTAATTTTCTGTTCACATTTTTATCCTCTTCTTCCCTCGTGCTTTCTAATAATGGCTTCTTATTTCTCTTTCTATGGATCCTAGTTTCCTTTCCTCATTCAGTCAAGATTTCACACACCCCTTCTCAAACATGCACACTTCGTCACCTTTTCCACCAGGCCAGGTACTCACGTTTAAGCAACAACTTAGGATTGTTCAAAACATGGTTTCTGTCTGATGGTACCATTGGACATCACACTGTATTGTGTTTCTATTATATGCACAGTAAACTCTACAGATTCAGAGTCCATTTAATCTGTGGCATACCTTGCTAAGGTCACTTGTACAGCCATGACATTGGCAGTGTCAAGTTACTAGAACTGAGATGTTTACACAAAGAGAATCCCAGTAAAGATAAAAAAAAAAAGTGTTTCTGCAGTAATACATGATTATAACTGATACAAAACACATACCCCATTAATTAGAGCATTAGTTAGGCTGCACAATAAAATACCAATTATTTCTTTTCTAGCTATACCTCCTCCTGAAGTGACTCTGAAATCCTCTACAAAGATCATTTCAGCAGAAGCAGGAATTACACTTGAACATGAAGGCTTCAAAGCAGCAAAATTTGATCACTCCCATACACAGACTGTTAAATTAGCAATGGAATTTTGAAAAATTTCTACTCCATCTTATTCATTAAATTAATGCAAAAGGAGCTGGGCTGTGCAAGAGGTGATTACACAGTAGAAGACGCAATGTTCAACACTTATTACAATACCAATAGGTTGAAACAACACTACTGAAAGAAATACCTCATGTCTTGACACAGTTTAACCATAAAGTCACTTCTTATACCAGAGGAAAATGACAAGCAATGATGATTACAAAAGCAGCTAGAGACTGGCATTATGCTACTTGAAATTTAAAAAAACCCAAACAAACAAACAAACAAACACTTTTACTTCCAAAACCCTGTCCATTCTAAGATTCAGAAAGTGTCTGTGGAATGGAGAGCCAACTTTAGACTTGCATTTAGTAAAATCATGAAACATTTGACACATGTTTGAGTTCAGACTTTAAAAAATAGTTATCAAGCAAAAAGACTTGGGGGAGATCCACTGCAAAGAACTTGCCTCAATTTGCCTTTTTTTTCCCACCAGTTGCAGGGACTTGAAATGAGAATAAAGCTGGGGAACTAAGCAAGCATTCTCACTAAGGAAAGTTGCTACTGGAAATAGATGGTGCATTTTTATTTACTTATTTTTAAAAGGATTGCTCAGTGTCTTGGTATTCATAGCTGCATTTTCACTGGATCATCCCTGTATAACAACCCATCTGAGCACAGTCCTGGGAACAAAGTCCTGATCAATAATCTCAGTTCTCTGCTGATTTCCCCTGTAGGAAGACATTTCTTCTGCAATGATTTTCTTATCCACAAAAAGCAGACACAACACATAGATCCATGGGTAGGCAAAGCCTTTTCCAGTGGTTCTTTAATTAGTGTTTGTGAAGTGCTCCAAAGGGAAGCTCTCAGAGAGAAAACCATTTTCAGCAGCAGCAGCATCTTTCATTTGACACGCTCATTTAGCTCACTAGAAATTACAGAACAGCACTGTTGCGGCTGCCCCCACAGGCAGGGCTGAAGGTGGATGCTCCTCAGCCCACCTTCCTCTCAGTATAATTAATTGCCATCTGGTCTGATCTCAGTCAAGAGCCAGCAAGGAGCTACCTGCACTAATCACAGTTAATATATCATACCTGCATGATTAGAAAGTTAAAACGAGTACAAAGGAAAACAAGATTTAACTTGTGAAGAGGCTTTATCATGCATTGTAAGTGTCAAGCAGCCTGATCAGAAACAATGCAATGCCCACAGTGAGTCAACAGCATGCATATCAGCCAGGCACACGACTGGCCAGTGTTCATTGCTTAGCAGCTCTATGTGGTCTGTATTTATGTTTGTTTACAGTACAGAGAGGCAGCAGCAGTTAACAGCTTGGCAGGAGCAATGCTTCACACCTTCCACGTTTGCATTTTGGGCTGCTGAGGAGGCGCTAAGAGCTGAACACCACAAGGAACTTCGATACCCCAACACCCTGTGGAACACTGAATAAAACCTGAAAGTGCAGCGTGAGGTAATGACTAATATCTTCTGCCAAGAAGCCTAGAAACTTGCATCAGTTGGTACTAATGAGCCAAACATGTGAGTAACACAAATTGGGATGTGTACAACTCTCCTCCCCCATCCCTCCTTGCTTTTGAATTGAAACAGAGACCTTATGCATGTTGTACCTTCCCAGCTTTTCTTTATCCATGCTCAGAAAACAGGTACTTTGTTAAAACACTTCCTGAAGTTTGTTCTCATTAAGTTACCAGCAGAAGCACCGACCAAAATCTAGCACTACAAGCTAACACCTCTAAGAACACTCCACAGGTTATGAAAGAAGTGAAAGAAGTATGTAGCAAAGTTTAAAAAACACTTCAACTCTTTTCCCCCACACTTTTTGCAGTATACTTTGCTTGATCAAATACACTTTGAGCCTGAAGAAGTCCATTATTTCCTGTGATCATAATTTCATCTAGGTATACAAAGGCAACTTGTCATTGATAGATTACATGTAAGAATTTCTGTTAATTACTACACAACCCATGGGTAAATAAAATAGACAAAACCAAAAATAAAACAAAGCTTGTGAACTTAATAATCACATAAGCCCTTAGCTACAGCAATAATTAGTACAACTGAAGAGTAAACCAATTGATAGCTGTTGTTATCATCTTTATAATTAAAGTTAGCCAGAAAAAGTCTTAAACCCTGCTATTTTCTAATCATACAGTGACTGCTTCAGAGCCAAATCACCCTCTCTACTAGAAAAAAAATTTCTGTTCCTGGTGAGAAGTTAAGGCAGGTGGATACATGGTGTTTGCGTGGGACGCAGAACTCCATAGCAACAGTACAAAAACTTAAAACTTTTAACATGTAGAAGACAGAACAGTTGGGCACCAAACCTCTGCAATCAAGATTCCATAGCATAATTTGTAAGTTATCAGTCCACTGGAACAGTACTGCAGCAGTGGCATTATTCAAGGGAGCAGCAGAATTCAGTTGCAGGTGGTTTAACCTGTGCATTTCTAGACCTGACCACAAACACATTCTGAGCTACAAAGACCTTTCAGCAAAGAACTTTCTTAAACTCTCTAATTACCATCAATAGTAGAGTAGTATCAAACCAAAGTGGTTTAGCCAGAAAAAATCAGCTTTTTAAAAAAAAAGCTGCTATAGTAGAGCATAATACTGGAACAGTCAAATTTCCTGTACTTACAACAGTTTTCCCCTTTTTGTTTTCTCTTTGGTCTACATTTACTTGTTATGTAAATACAAAAGCACAGGACAAAGTTTATTGCAAGTTCTCATTGTTTTTAACAAGCTTCTTTCCTAATTGATAAGAGTATTTTAAATGCAGTTATGCAGAGGGTAAAGTTAGTTTTACTTGTACGTGTAAAACATAACCAGTATTTCACAGCAATACATGTGGTACAACTTAAACAGATATGAATTACAAAGGATATGCAAAGAGTCCATTCTAAATGTCAGAAGTGTGTTAACTTCAAAGAATGTATTTCTCATCTCTCCATTCTCAAGCTATGCTTTCACTACTGAATAACATGCTTTAAGAACCCTATCTTTTTCAAAGCTACTTTAAAAGTTCTTGTTAGCCAGAACATTAACAAGAGCAGGTTACCCCAACTTTTATTTGTACCTTCTAAATGCTTTATAAGGTATTCTCCTTCAAAGGCCACACTTACCACTGACAGGAAGAAAACTGTTCAGAGCTGCCATGGTCCTTCATAACAGGAGAAATCATGAAAATAAAAAGGTCATTATTGACTCAGAACCTTTAATGCCAAATAGAAACATGACTCTTTTCTCCAAATACTTCTTGCATAGAAAGCATTTCCTTTGCACAGTACTCCTGCTTCTTCAAGCTTTTTAGTACTGATTTACCACTCTGCTGGCACCCCAAGGCAGGTTACTTGAACCATACACCCTGCACCAAGCAATGCCTGCCCACCCTTGCCCCTCTCAGGGCCATCCCTCCTGACCCCAGCAGCAGTCCCTCCAGGTGCACCCAATAACCTCCACCCACACAGCTCAGATTGCTGTTAGTCCTGCCCTCCATCCCAGCATATTATACTGAAGTCCACAGTAAGCTAAATATAAAGAGGAAGAGAAAGCTTTTTGGTTCTGTTAAAATAAAGCTCCTGCTTTTACCAGCTCAGAGCTGCCAATGCTCAGGTCAGATTCCCTGCTCCTTGCAAAATTTTCATTACTCTGCATGCCATTCCTTTTCTTTTAAGATTGCATTGAGGAATTACATCTTGTCATAAAGAGAGAAAAGGGAACTTCAACTGAATCGGCTTCATTTATTAATCTCACTATTAAACTACTAGCAAATGAATTCAAAGTGTTTCAATTAATTTAGTCTAAGGAGGGATGGGAGACAAGTCATACACATCCAAATTTGTGTTACTCACATGTTTGGCTCATTAGTACCAACTGATAAGCAAGTTTCTAGGCTTCTAGCCCAGCTGTAAAACCTATCACATAATCACTGGATGGATTGGAAGGGAATTGGCTTGGAAAGGCTCACAATGGTCCAGCAACCCTGCTCAATCCAGGGTCATCAGAACTGCGTCCAGACAGTTCTTGAATATCTGCAGTGAGAAGGCATCCCTAGGTATGCCAGAGTTATCCTCTCCAGTTTGGTTACTCACATGCAGGTGACACTTCCTGTATATCAGTATCTGCCTGTTGCCTCTTGTCCTGCTCCCTGGCACCACCAAGAAGAGCCAGTGAGGGAGACTCCACAGCATCTCTAGGTGATCTGTTCCGGTGCTCAGTCACCTGCATACTCAATGAGAAACCAGGAGATTAAGTTTGAAACTGATGATCTTAAAAGTGTTCTCCTTTTCATGTTCTTTCTCTCTCAGTCTCCTCTCTTCTCCAGCACATTCCTATCCAGATGTGCCTAGATTTTCTGTGCTTCTGTTTCACATGATATAAGAGGGCCTTGGTTAAAGAGAAACTTCCAGCAAAACATCAGTTTGTATTTTGCACTATGCCTCTCTGCCCTTCTCCACATTGCCACTGGATCAAAGCAAGTCACCTAGTTTTGGGTCACTTTCAAAAGCAAGACAGGTCTTTCTCCTTCTTTACTGATATCCTTCTCAAGTATTGTTTGCTTGTTCCCCAGGTTTAACTGTTAATTCCACATCATCTCCTCCATCCTCTCACACCTCCAGTGTGCCATTATTATAGAAGGTCACCATGGAAATAGCTTGCAGGGAGATCCCTGTGATAATTGTTGAAGATATCCTGATTTTTATTAATCGGGATATCAATTTTATTAATTTAGTTAAATTAATTAATATTAATTTTTATGAATCTCATACAATCATTTGGCACTTCAACATTTATCAACAGCACACTACCCTACAGCAAGAACTCCAGTGCTCTGTCCCACTCCAGTTTGTACTCCCACAGCTCCAGCATCCTCAGGAAATATGCTGATTTGATTTTGAAGGACTAGGGGACACTTTGGCAGTTGAGGTGTCACTCAGTGGTAGAAATGCTGACATAAATGAGCTGACAAGAGCTCTGTATGGCTGCCTGTCTCTCAGACAGCAGATTAACTCTGGGTTGGGACAAACCAGGTCTCAACACTGAAGAAGCAGTACTTTGTGTTTGAGCAACTTCTTCAGCAGAGGAGTCTACCTTACTCTTGATATAGCAATTTGATATATGACTAAATTTTTATTCATATATTCCCAATTAACAAAGAGAAAAAAAATAGACATTTATATGATGCTAGATACAGAGAACAAAATCAGGCAAAATTCAATATTTTTCTACCTATAGTTCCAGTTTACCCTTCCACATTCACTCATTTCATACCAGTAGCTGACAAATACACAACAACAACAACACAGTGACAGCTTTATATTTATTGTAGACTTTCTCAGTGATGGACAGCCCCACCAGGTACATGGGGGAGAAAAATGACAGCCTAGGGATGCTCTAGTACTGCACTGAAAACAGTGTGTAAAAGTTATCTTCCACCTACTATTTATTCCATATTTGCTTCCACATATAAGCAGTGATTCCCAAGAATTTTCGATTTCACATGAAAGCAACTTATTAGTTAACAATATCATCTTTAAATGCTAGCTCTGTGCTTCCAGATGCTCTGGCCACATGACAAGAAAAGCCCTGGATGTCAGAAGGCCACGCTCAGATTGCAGACCAACACATGTGGGTGTATTCCGACCATTCAAATCTTTGGCAATTTGTTTTTCCTCAGACATAATGGAAATCCTAACTGAGCACTAATCATTGCAAAATTATTCTATGTATTATGTATGATTTAGGCTTTGAATAAATGTGAATTAAATGTCGTAAGATCAATTATCACTCCTCATATAGAAACCAGTAAAAATTCATTTTGCCCTTTTCTGAAATTAAAAATAACTTCCCTTCAACTAATCACCATTCTGCAGTTTTCAAAGTCTGTTGCTCTTCTTATTGTTTTTGACTTGTTATTATGTGCTGATGGTGGCACTAAGAGATGTTGCAGGCAGAAAGTCCATTGTCATTTATCTTGTGCACTGCTTGGAGACAGCTACATTTCTTACCGAACTAGTGAATATAAATGGCACTATAAATAGACAGCAAATCCTTTAAATATTTTACTGCTTTGGGCAGTCTAATAGAAAGCCAAATGCTTTTGTTCTTTTTGTCACTTCATTGTTGATTTAGGAAGCTTTTCCATCAGATCATGCAGTAACTGTCACAGAGGGGAAATATTGCCTTGGAAGATTTTCATCTCAACTATATTAAAAGAATGGTGATAATGATCTGCAATCCCTACATAAATCTTTATCCAAAGGAGTGGGAATATTACATATTTATTTTCTGTAAAGAGGAAGTCAAATCTATACATACTTTGTCCCATTTTTCTCACAAATATGAGCACAGCAATATGTCTGACTACTTGCTGAAGCAGTTTGCACCTGATTTATGGTCACAGGAAGGTAAAGAAGGATTTATTCAGCTTCTGTAACTGCTTGTTGTCAGAACTAGCTTTCCATCTGGGAGGACAGACCTGCTCAGCATCTATAGCCTTCTTCTAGATCCACTCCCAGTGGCAGAAGGGGCAGTTAGTTTTAACATGTTTTGACTGTGAAGGAAATGAGTGTCTCGGTTCATGCATGTGTCTGTCCTTCCAGCATCCACTGGTTCATGCATGTATCTATCCTTCCAGCATCCACCCTAGGAAGCAGGAAATTTTGTTCCTTTCATCAGATCTGTTCCACACCAGCTGCTCTCACCTCTGTGCACAGCCCATATGAAACATGGCTCTGGGTGGAGGTGTAGCCTGCAGGGTCAATCCCATGTGCCTCTTGCCCAGTGCTCCTGCAACATCTCACTCCACTCTGATCCTGTCCCTCTGGCCACCTCCTCCTTCTTCCCCTGCCCAGAAGCTGGGGAGCACCTTGTAACTCTCATTTGACAGGAGGGAGAAACCTTTCCTGAGAAAGACAGGCAGAGGTTGTCTCCAGGAAATAACAAGGTGCAACACACTAATTTAGTCAATGGAATTGCAAATAGGAGGGATTGCAGAGGAGACCATTCAGGTGACAGGCCTTGCCTGGCTGATAAGTACTTAATTTATTTGCATATACACTGACATTACTATTATTACGCTACTATTACTGATATCTTCTTAATGAAAAAATACTAGAATTTAACTAGAATTAGGAATTCAGCAATTGAGAGATTTCAAGAGTTAGTTTTGAGAGGTCTTCTATTAATATTGTAATAATCCTAATAATGTTACAAATTTTATAGGTTCTAACAATGCTGATTATTATTCTTATTTGATAAAATACATGAACTGAAATAATAAAATGGAGGCATGGGCTTCGTCTTGAAGTAAAGGCTCCAGGTGACTGCAAATGAAGCAAGAAACAGAAGTGTTCCACTGCAGGTTACAGCAAAACAAAGAAAATACTCCAGACCCTTGAGACAAGCTCCCTCCCTTCTTGTGCTCTTTATTTAAACTGGTAAATTCTCACTCAAGCTCTCTGTTCTAAGTTGGCCACAAACATTCACCAAGTTTAGTGGAAAAAGAAGCCATTTCAGCTTCCCAGTCAAAGAGGTGACTCTTTTTACTGTGTCCTGTGCTTGGGACCTGCAGGTACTATTGGAAAACACACTGAAAAAATGGGTGAATATATTGTTATCTATAATGGGGGGCCAAGACACAAAAGAAGCTTAAGCAGCTACCAAAGAACACAATACATCTTTAATTGGGACACCAGTCAGCAACAAGGACAGCTTTTCAAAACTCCTGTGAGTTAGTGGTCCATTTTCCTTCACAGTTACACAAACCATAGTGATTTAATCCCATGCAATCAAGTAAAAACCTTTTTGTATTTTAATTTGTCTCCCTATGGAAGAGGTTAAAATTAAGCTGTTTTGGTGGATGTCAAAGAGCAACTAAAAAGTACCCAGTCTTATTTTTTCATCATCAAAATGTGACGATGGCTATGGTTACTAACTGGCAATATTTGATATTTCTAATGAGATAAATAACTGTTTTATCACCACTATATTCCCATTTATATTTGGCAAATCTATAGAAAAACACTAACATTCCCCAGCAAATTAAGCTCTCAGTCTTGTACTTGGGGGAGCAATTGTTATGGGTTTCACTGGTGTCAGTATTTCTGAAGTTAAAGATGTTAAGCAAAATTATATTTTTGCATTTCTATGTTTTTATCCTTATGCAATCTTACTTTATGTAAAAAACCAAGTTGCCTCTGAAGGAGGAGCTGTAAAGCTACTTCTTCTATTCCTTGCATGCATGGTAAAAGCCTTTTTTTCTTTAGGAATGGTACATCTTGCTCTCACTAACATACTTGTTGAATAAGTAATTTTCAGCTCAAGGAGAACAAGTGAAAGCAATTTAAACCAAGGCAGCCAGAGTATGGTAAAATACACTCATCTGGCTAGACTATGACAAGGACTGAAAAGATTACAGCTGTTTCTGAATAGTTAGGAGACTTGGATATCAGTTTGGACTTGCCTGTCTGAGATATTTAGGGTATATTCAGGGGTTTTTTTAATTGAATGGAGGGTAGTGCAGAGACAAGCTGCAGAGGAGCCTCATCTCTTGCTACTTGAAAATGAAACTTCTCTAGAAAAAAATTGCAGGGCAGGATTGGACCTCAGAGAATTTGTACCAAAAAAATAAACAGGAAAATCCTGAACTGAATGTAACCTTACTTCTTTTCAGAACAGTTGAAACAGTTGTGTAGTTGGGGTCTGCTTTCACACACACACAAAACAACCCACAAGAATTTGTGTTTGCCCTCCTCTTGTGTTTGCAACGAACAATTTAATATAACCCCTAAAGAAAAGCATGTGAGAGTGGGAAAAACTACCTTACAACACCCTAATCATGATATATCAGAAATCTAATAGAGTACATATTTTAAAAGAATGTTTACTTTAGACTTTAAAGGAAGAAAAAGTGGGGAATGTATAACATATTGCTTTAAAAAGTTGACTGGTAATGTTAGCCAAATTTCAATTAAATAAGCATTGAAAACACAGCACTCCACATATAAATAAAAAATACTGGAGTCATTCGGTGTTATCTCATCCATTGTTTTGTAAACAGTACTTCTCAAAGCTGTTTTACCACATGTGGTGAGGAATAAAGCAGGATTTGACAACTATATTTCTATTCTGAAACAACATTATTGATAATAGATAAGATTGGCACATTACATTTCTTCACAAGAAAAGGACAAGGAAAAATATTCAAAAGTTTAAGCAAGGGAAATTCTGCCTGCATAAATGGAAAAACAAAATTCATTTTGACAATGGTCAGATCTGGATTAGAGCCCAGAGAAACTGCATTCAGAACACAACTAGACAGAGCCCTGGGCACTTCCATTGTAATTTAAAGTTTACCCTGGATTTCACAGGGAGTTAGACTAGATCCTTATAAAATTCTAATCTACCAAAGTATGTCCTAGTGCTAAATATGAATTTTTACATTCTGAAAAATAACTGAGTGTTTCTTACATGTACACCCATGCACACATTTTCTCAGTCCTATCTCAGAGACTGACAAGCTAAATTAAATTATAAATGCAAAGAACTTTTATATTCGGAAACATCCATACCAATTTAAAAGCAGAGCAAAGGTAAGTGTGGCAAAAACTACACAGGATTAATTAGTTCTGTCTTTACATAACTGTTTGGATTAAATCCAATGTTTTTCTTCCCAGATTAACAAAAATACAGACCTGAGGAAACATGAAACAGCACATTATATTTCAATATTTTTCTCTCTGTCTTTTCTAATTCACAATTAGTATTACAAAAGTCACTGAAGAAGATATAAGAACTACAGGCAAGAAAAAGAATTTATACCAGCTTTGAATATTTTAAAGTAAAGCAAAATAAACCAGGAGGGAACACAAATAAGGCATTTGCAAGTAAGTCAGTTACAGTGTCTTTTAGATCTTTCCACAGAAAGTTTTTAGAATGGGCTGTCTCTGAGATAATGTCAGCTGTGCAGAAGCCCTCCTTTCTAGACAGCCTTATACTGAAATTTATTATTTCCTAAACCATCTAAAACAGTGAAACTAAACTTCTCACTTCATTGGACATTGATAAATCCTGCTGCCTAGGTGTAAGTTTTCATGGGAATAACAGATACTTTTGACTAAGGATGTGGCCATGCTTAAGTCCCTCATGTAAACCACAGTAAAGATTTATTGCTGTTGTAGCTATGGGTGTTTAAAAATCAGCACAAGCAGCAAAATCTAGTTTAGAAACTGTATGACATGTAAAAAAAAATCCTCCCAGGGTAAAGAATAGTAGAAGGATTACATTATACAATGCAGAATGGATCAACATATGGGAAGGAGGAAAGAAAGAAGTAGCTGCAAATTAAAGCTGTGTCACCCATATAAGCTTTTTCTTATAAGCAGCTTTCATTTTTACAGCTAGAGATGAAAAATGAAAGAAGATAATACTAAAGCAAACCATTTCTAGCAAATTAAATAGCCAACATGAAAACAGTCCACAAGTATTTATGAATGTTTACATAAATAACGAAAATGGCAAAGCAAGCAATAAGAATGATTAATAGCACAATCAACTAATTTTAAAAAATCACCTGGAGTTTTGGTCCTCTCAGTTACTTTCATCATGAAAACAATTGAAATTATATTGCTTTCAAAAAATAATGCAAGAATACAGTCTGAATTATCTCTGAATGAGGTATGTTTTTTTATTATTTTCAAGATTAAATCATGTACATGGTATATAAATCACTTGAGTTATTAGTAACAGAAATGGGAAGGTATTATACTTTTTCAATGAAGAATTATTCTCATATTCTAGATCTTCCTATATTGCCCAGAATGCATAATCTTGCTAATAGATCTTGCTACTGTACATCTCTCCATTCAACATTTAAAGTTCCACAATAAAAACCCCCTTTGGTATTTTCTAAGTAAGTACTATGCACATGACTGAGTTATTGAAAGACTAGGGCAATACAACAAACTTGAGCAATGAGGTAGAAGATTCCCTTCTGTCAGAGGAATACAAACAGTACCATGTATTTGAGTTCAGTTCATTAAGTCCCCACCTGACTGTAGCTATTTCCAAAGATGCTCATCAAAATTCTCTGGAATCAGACTGGAGCAACAGGATCCTCTTGAGGATGATTCAGCTTCATTGAAGCACCACAGCCTGGAAGTGCTAACTCTGATTTGGCTGCACAGCGAGCTTAGACAACCAACTTAGATGTAGAAATCCACCTTTCAGGTATCCAAAATCAAATGAGATTGTCTTTGCTGGCCACAGCTACATAAATGAGCAGAGTATCTGTTTACATCTTATTCTGTAACAGGCAGTTATGGTTTTTACCCATGCACATGTAAGACTGCACATGAATAAGGTACTTCCCCTCGCCTGTGCTACATGACCTGCATTAAGCAAGCATTCTTGAGAAACATTTCTGCTACCAGCTAGCTCTGTGATAGTTTTATTTTTGATTGAAAATTGGCTATTGGTATTGACACCTGGCACAACATGACTTATGCCTAATAGGTCAGAAAGAAAAAGTAAGGAAAGCATTAATATAAAATTTAGCACCTGAATCACTGACAGCACTCAAGATAACACTCTGTTAAAGTGTTAAAAACCAGCTAAGTGCAGCTTAAGGCTCTGATCATACCAATTCTTTTACTCCCACCACACAGAATCTTATCAGTCATTCCGTACTGTGCTCCATTTTCCAGCCAGACATAAAGGAAAAGCATGAAGAAAGCACCAGAAGAAAAAAAATCCAAGCAATATCAAATGTCTCCAATCTTGCATTCCTGCTAAACTCCCTTATCCCCTCCCTAGGTTATCTATTTGCTGTTGCAAAGGTGAATTGCACTGCAGAGCTGATGAGGACAAGAAGTGTTAATATGGCATTCTGTACAGTTTGTCTCCTACAGTCAGCAAGCAGCTAGAAAGGACTGACTAGAGTGTTTATGCATGACTGGTAAGGTACTTTCATGTCATTGTGTGTTATAATGTTTGCATAAACATTTTACCTCTCCAAAGTATAAGAAGGTGAGCCCCTCTCCAGCACAAGCACAGTTGTGTTTGCACACTTATTTTTGATTGTGTATTTCACACACTGCAGAGAAACAATTCATGAACTTACTATGAAATTCAGTTTTAACTAAGTTCATGACAAAAAGTTTACTTGTGTTTAGGAACTAGGCATATATTATTTCTGTTTGAATTGGATAAAGGCAAGGTTGGAACTGAGGTCAGAACAATCTCTGAGGTCCCTTCCAACCCAAACCACTCTGTGATTCTAGGGAATGTTTCAACAGCAGAAATATTTCACAGTATTTTCATTTTTTCCTTTTAGGAGATAAAAATTCTATAAACATTTGAAACTAATTCTCCTCATTGGATGCAGAATACAGGACATCATCCTGTAAGTTGGTAAAATAAAAGTTACTTTTCACTAGATTATAGCACAACTGTGCTCGCTTCATGCTTTATTGGACAATGGTTCATATAATAGTATATGCAACTAGGAGATGACTTCTTTTTAGTATCCAGCTGATCTAGAGATACTGCAGATGGATTAAGTTGCTTTAGATTTATACCAAAATAATAAAGTAGCTTGCATGAATTCAGCCATATCTTCTGGTGTTAATTAGACACAATCAGTTAAATACATCTTTGTAATTACATCTAAAATTAGTTCAGACCCTGCAGGGAGTCTTGTAAACTTGTCACTGTGTCAAGTTGAAAACATTTACAGCATTCAGAATTTCACTCAAGTTTGTGACTATTTTAGGAATGTAAGATTTGAACAAAAAAGCAGAATGGGATCAATCAGAACAGCTGCCAAACTTCAGTTCTCAAGATCTTCATCGATATAAAAAATTGTTTTTAAAATAGTTCAGAATATAAAGCAGACAGGATATTTGCTCCTTCCAATAACTCTGCTGTGGACCCAATTTTAAGCTAAGAGATACCTACTGGAGACCAGTATACTGAAATAATATTACAATTCCATTTATCTGAAATGTTTGGAAGATACACAGGCATTGTTAGAAATCACTGCAGACTACTCCTGTCAGCTGGCAAGAGAAGAGAGCACAATTTTGATTAGACCACGTGCAACTTTATTCAATTCACCCTTAAACTTTGTTTTTTGAAGTGCAGGTGCTAGAGACTGCCAGCACAGTAGCGAAAAGCATTTAAAATTAGTTTTCTTACTTTTAGAAATAACTGCACAGTTATTCATACATGAATATGCATGAGCAGGTAAATAGAGTGTATTTGCAACAGCAGCTTCAACCTTAAGAAACAAATAAAAGATGTGTGCAGAAAAGAGAACTGCTAAGTGATTTTATTATTATTTATTCATATTACAGTATGTTTTTCTTCATGCCTAATACCAAGGTTAACTGTATTATTGAAATGTGTGCAGCATTTTAATAACTGTTTACATCTGTAGGTCCAAAGTAGCCAGAACATTCTCCTGGGACAAAATATAAATGTGCCTTTAGTTAGACAACTTTCTCTCCTGAGTACTCTTTCATTTTCTATTGGAGATGAATAGTGGTGAATAACTGAAATCTTCTTAACAACACTGTAGTAGAAGGAGGAAAAGGAGGAAAAAAATTGAAATAATTTAATCTCAATTTTAACATTGATTTCCTGAGGAAATGACAAAATTTTTATCTACAATATGAATGAAAAAAAAGAGGGACCAGTTACATATATCTGGAAAATGGTTTCATGAAGTGCTCTGCAAAGCACAAATGGCCTTAGTGCATTAGTGGAAATCAAATGCAGAGATCTCGGTTTCTCTTCCCGTTTTCACTGTACCATCTACTTTTGCAGCAGCCCAACCCTGCCTATGGGTTTCATACTGCAGGCATGATTGCACAAAACTGTCAGAAGTGGACTGTGACATACATTTTACAGCAGGTAACAGAAAAAGGAGAGGGGTAAGAAATTTAGAGATCATAGGCATGACCAAAATTTGTGTGACAAATGTTCACCTGAGTTATCTAATTCCCTCCATCATGATGGTTCAAGAAATGTATCTTTACTTGATATAAACATATGCAAGGCAGTTTGAAATTAAACAATTTCCTGTACCTTTGCATAGAAATGAAAACAGGAGGAAAAACTTCCTAATTCAAAGCTAGCAAGTGGTCTCAGCATTGCAACATAGCCAAGTTTAGAAGAAATGTAACACCTAGAGCATCAACAGTACTGCTAAGGCATAGGTGGTAAGCAATTTTTCTAATAGGAAGAAAAGTAGCAATCAGTACAGCAGAAATCAAAATCAGATTTCTCAAATAAATAGCTGGAAAGCTGGTAGGTGTCTGTATGTGGTTTATTACTTTGTGACTTAGGACATTTCATGTCTAATAAATATACTGAATTAAAAGTTCATCAAAATATTTATCTATCTGAAAACAGAAGATGCCAACCTTGGAGGCTTTAGACAGAAATTTTACTGGCAGCTTTCTAGAATCTTGACACGTGTGAATGAAGTCAAACCAGAGGAAAAAAGCAACAGCTGAGCTTTCTGTTTAAGCAGCAGCAAGCTTACTGACCTTGCAAAATGTCAGTAAGTGCAGAGATTAATTCATGCACTAACAGTTCGATAATTTGGCTTTCACTCCCTCCCTGCTAAAGTTCACATCTCCCCTTAATGCTCTCCCAAGATCTCATATGCATGATCTAAGGAGCTGCAGCCACAGACATGCCAGGACAGAACTACAGCAACAGCCATGTCAAAGATCACAGAAACTACAGTGAATATTCTCATTACATTTGTTACAGTTTAGAGATCTGAGTTCACCATAAGATATCCGTATTGGGGGAGGGCTTAGCTTGCACGGTGACAGCCTCACCCAGCGTCCAACTGTCCTGACAGCAGGCAACAGCAAATGCCTAAGACAGACTGCAAGAAAACAAAGGTATTTATCCTTCCCCATATAGTCATCTGGTCACGTAAATCACTTGTGGTGCAAGAAATTCATACAGTCACAGAAACACTTGGGTTGGAAGGGACCTGAAAGATCATCTAGTGAACGTCATTCATAAATTCTGGGGTTTGAAGTAATATCTTTATCACTTATCAGCTCTTGCCAACAAGTCAACAGCTCTTTTTCACCTACGAACCTTTCTAGTTGCTTTTCTGCATCCGTGTAAACACTGGTCTTTACAACACATTGCAGCAGAGCTCCCCTGTTTCACTATATAAGGCACAAAGAAATTTCTCTGCTTTTTTGAATCTATCTCTTTGTAGTTTCATTTTATAACCCTGATTTCTTGGAAGCAAAACTAATACTTGAATGACAAACGCTAAAGTAATTATTCCCTCTTCATCTTTTCCATGCATTCTTATCACCTTTCCCTTCTGTTTTCCCTTTTCCAGACAGAAAATTCCTGGCCTTTTGCTCTTCCTTTCATTCCCATGGTACTTAAATGGTGTTTGTATCCCAGACACATGGAGTGAGGAGGTCCTATCCATATTGTAGCACAGGCTTCTTAGTTAAGGTGGTAAGCTCAGAGGAAATCAGGCACAATTTCACTAGCACCCCATGTCCTTTTGTTGGAAGTATCCCTAGGGTATAACCATTGATGGTTTGCTCAAATAAAAGTTTTCTGATTAAGCAAACACTGGGCCTGCAGCACCTTCAGGGCTGGACAGTGTCTTTACCTGCCATGCAGGGTAAACTGTAACTTTTCAGCACAGACAGAACAAACATGAACAGCAGGTGACCGACCAACAACAATGCTGCTTGTTAACTTTCCATGATTGGTTATTTCATGGAATTATCATCCTGGGACCAGTGGTGAAGGAAAATGCTTCGGATGATATTTGTTTCTAAGCACAAAGGAACTAGGCAGTCTTCATTTTCCCTCTTACATATTCAGCTCTTCCCTATGCTCCATCCTTTTGCAAATTAGTGCACAGTTCACACTGAGGAATCCACTCCTCTGTACTCAGCAGGACCTACCTCCTGGGTCACTCACAGCAGGCATTCACAAGCAGTTACCTTGGCAAGGCAGAGAGGAAAGAGTCTGACAACGAATGCAAAGAATCATTTCCTCTAACAGCTCAGCTTTTGACAGCCTAAGTGTGTTTTCTTATCACTAGCAATTGTCTACGAAACATACAACTCACGGTGCATATTCTCTACTGGCGACTACTACTGGCTAGATTGAAAAGCTACAGACAGATTGTACCCACCACATTCAGGCACATCTCTTGGTTGTCTCACCAGAGTGGACTGTCCTTGAAAAATCAATTGGGTCTTTAGGGATTTTATTCTAATTTCCCCATGGATCTTTAATGGACACTTGAGATATCTTTAGGGATTTGGACTCCATTAGAGAAACATTTCTCCCCCCTTTCCCCTACACTCAGTCTTTGTTTGAAACACTTGACTGTAGAGACTTATTTTTGCAGTGTTTCAAAGGATTGGAATGTCACGAACTCTGCTCCAGTACACAGCAATAAGGAGGTGGGAGTGTGGAACGCCAGATCAGAATATTGATCACTCTAAACCCCTACTCTTTCTCTGATTAAGAACAGATTTTTGTTTGTCTGTGTGAAAACTTCCCTACCTGGGTAGAAATGGGTTTTTTATCCACTAACTGGAAAGTGAGGTATACCCGAATCAAACGCTGCCTATAGCAAACAAAAGATATTTTCACCCTCAACTCTTTCAGCCCTCTCACTACTGGACTGATTTTAAAATACATATTCTTTTATGTTTGACACTAGTATTCATTAATTTTCTGTACATATACTTCATTCTAGATTTCACTTAAATTTAATTGCAGAGTATCATAGAAAAGGAGAATACTATTTTTTTCCTGATGATTCTGGAAGTAATTCTACCACTGAGCTACTAAAAATTAGTGAATCTCCTCTTGGGTTGGAAGTTAACCTCATAGTAGAAAACAGCAAAATTTATCTCTTAAACCAAAAGTATACTGAGGCAATCACTGTTTCAGCAATATATTTCTTTTCAAGAAATTCAGTCTGATTATCAATGAAAATACAGCAGATCACAGCTCTTTTTATCCACCCCAAAAAGCCTTTTCATTCTTTCCATTTCAGAAAGAAACAGAAGCTTTGCAAACACACAACAGTTTAGGCTAAGTAATTTGAAAAAACACACACACGAAAGGACACGAAATTTTAGCATAGAATTTACAGTCTGTCATTTGCACCACTGAGTGTACCATTTCTATCAGATGAGTCACCACTAAGTGTTCAGTTCAGCTCACTTTAGTGCAGTTAAGTTTTGTACATGAAGATCATACTATATTAAGGAACCAGGAAGGCAGGTCGCTGCTAAGATCACATACAGTAATATTTCACATCATTTCAGGAAGGACCACCAGAGTTAACCTGAAGTTTACCAGCTTTATTTTTTGTTTTGAAAGTCGTGGGGACATAATGTCAAAAGCTTTTCTCACTGTAGCAACACAGATGGAATAGATGAAAAATAAGCTTATGAACTGCAACAAAATAAGTACTGTCTATGCAATAATTCTGCTAGAGATCAAAGGACACTTGTGCTGTACTCCAGGATTAAAAAGAAATTAGTTTTCCTAGGAAGTTGTCTACATCAGATGCTTTTAAATTTATCCAGAAAAGCAGAAAGTTCTTTGCATGACAAGAATTCATAGGCATTCATCACAGCTATGCTATTTTATTCAAAATAAAGCATACTATTCCTCAAGAAATATTAAGGGGCCTATAAACCAGGAGCTTTTTTCTAAGTTTAATAATTCATAGAATCACACAATCACACAGAATCACAGAACCATTAGGTTGGAAGAGACCTTCAAGATCATCAAGTCCAACCCATGCCCTAACACCTCAACTAAACCATGGCACCGAGTGCCACATCCAATCTTTTTTTAAACACATCCAGGGATGGTGACTCCACCCCCTCCCCAGGCAGACCATTCCAGTACTTTATCGCTCTTTCCATAAAAACTTTTTCCTAATATCCAACATATATTTCCCTTGGCACAGCCTAAGACTGTGTCCTCCACCTTTCAGGAAGCTGTAGAGAGTGATAAGGTCACTTCTGAGTCTGCTTTTCTCCAGGCTAAACAAGGCCAGCTCCCTCAGTTGTTCCTCACAGGGCTTGTGCTCCCAGCCCCTCACCAGCCTTGTTGCCCCCCTCTGGACGCGCTCAAGCGTCTCCACGTCCTTCCCAAACTGAGGGGCCCAGAACTGGACACAGCACTCAAGGTGTGGCCTCAGCAGTGCCGAGTACAGGGAAGAATGACCTCCCTGCTCCTGCTGGCCACACTGTTCTTGATACAGGCCAGGATGCCGTTGGCCTTCTTGGCCACCAGAGCACACTGCTGGCTCACGTTCAGCCGGCTGTTGACCAGTCCCCTCAGGTCCCTTTGTGCCTGGGCACTGTCCAGCCACACCATCCCCAGCCTTTAACACTGCAGGGGGTTATTGTGGCCAAAACGCAGGACTTGGCCCTTGGACTTATTAAACTGCATCTCACTGGACTCTGCCCATCCATCCAAC
>VZSE01011063.1:0-143739 GCA_013398275.1 Promerops cafer | reverse complement strand
ATTACCTTACCAGGTACTGAGGTCAGGCTAACTGGCCAATAATTACCAGGATCCTCCTTCCCACCCTTTTTGTGACTGGTGTCACATTGGCCAGCTTCGAGTTATCTGGAACTACACCAGTGAGCCAAGACTGTTGGTAAATGATGGAGAGCGGCTTCGCAAGCTCATCTGCCAACTCCCTCATCACCCTGGGATGGATCCCATCTGGTCCCATAGATTTATGAACATCCAAGTGGCTCAGCAGTTCTCTGACTGCCTCCTCCTGGATAACAGGGGGACCATTCTGCTCCCTGACACCATCTACCAACCCAGGAGGACAGTTGTCCTGAGGACAAGCCATCATCCCACTAAAGACTGAGGCAAAAAAGGCGTTAAGCACTTCTGCCTTCACCTCATCTGCAGTTCCTAGAGCTAGTTCCAGTACATCACTTTATGTCAATTTTTAAGAGATCAGGAGCATAGGAAAACAGAAACTTGCAAGGAAGGGATGTGTGACATATTAGAAAATTTTTTTTTTCCCAATTGTTTCCAAAAATGTGTATTAAAGTAAGGCTATTTTTTACTATTTATAGTCTCATTCTTCCCAGAAAATGTCTTTCTTTTAAATTAGACCATTTAGTGAAAAACTGGTGTCTCATTGTTTTATGGACCACATGGACTCAGTAACCACTTCTATGAGCACTGGGAAGTAAAGAGGAAGATTAGCAATGGTGAGGAACACTTAATGAGTTTAGATAAAGTACAGCTTTAGGTTTAAGAAGATTTAGTGAGAAAATAGAACTAACCATAAAATGTCAGACGAAAGGTCTGTCTACGTCAGCATACTGTACTCAGTAACACCAGTAGAAGATTCCTAGGGAAAAGCAGAAAGAAAAAGAGAAATATATTTCCCAAGAATTGACACCTAGCTTTTAGTTTCTTATTCTAAAATTTCCTGACCACAGTTGACATCTTTCTTTTAATAGCCTACATTCTATTAATGTATCCAATCAATTCTGAACACCAGAAAACTTTTAGTATCTGCAATAGCCTATGGCAAGGAATTACATAGCTTAGCTCTGTGTATGATTTTTTTTTGTTGTTTATTTTCAACCTGCCATAAGCAATTTCAATACATGTACATCAGTATTAGAGTAGCTATGGAAAACAGTCCTGACAGTTTTTTGTTTTTTTTTTTTTTCCAAAATTCACCTCTATTTTGTGCACTCTTGAGTTCACCACCACAGAATGGAGTGGCACAGGACAGTTTCCAGAGTCTTTGAAACGCTTATGTTTTGTTATTTCTCTGATAATAAATTGTTCAGAGTTGTCATATCAGTGCCATACAAAGAGTTCCCTACCTTAGATGCTGTTGATGGCAAGTCAGCTTTGAGTGGGTTATCTTTGCAGCATCACTACAAGCCATCACTGTTTTCTACCATATTTCTGTCACCTGAGATCTCCTTTCTTAAACTACTTTTCATGCGAGTCTCTTCCCATTCATGTATGTGAGTTTTTGTAAGGTATTGCTGAGATCCTCCTCAGCTATATAAATTACCTCCTCTTTTGTTTGTTTTTGCCAACATTCACCTTTTTATTTTCTTATAAATTTGTATTTTCCTAAAATTAACATTTTATTACCTGCTTCAACTACTGTGAGCACCTCTTTCATCATTTCAGTACTACCTTCAGATTTCATTAAATTATTATCAATACCCTCTCTGAGTGCTTACATAAGGAGACATTTAAAAAAAACTCTTTCTAATACTAATTTCCAGACAGACTGATGTTACTTGTTGCCTGTTACATTAACTGTTCTGGCTAGCTTATTACTGTAGCACTATTCAAGCTAGTTCATACTCAGTTTCAGCTAAGATTTTATAGGAATTTCAATAAAATACCAAGCAGTGAATTTTTTTTATCCCTACCTTCCTTTTTTTATACCTACCATCTTTTATATTTTTACCAAGAAGTAATAGAATGACTGTTGGCAAGGTACAATCCTATTTATGAAAATATTCAAGACAACGGTTATTTCTAGTTTACAGAAGAACCATTAGAGACATCCTGTGATATTTTTCACATGCTGAAACACACTGAAAATCAGTACCACAGAAAATATATTGGAGGGTAAGGTATCTGTCTAGATCTTGAAATCTCTTGCCTGAGACTAAATGTTGGACCAACTAAACCTAAATCAGCCTTAAAGCTTATTTAGTTGAATCAATATATACTATTGACTAACAGCCTTTTCAATTGCAAGTGGATTGCAATTTCACATTTATCTCCTAACAAAAACTGATACAGAACAGAATTGAACCACAGTAGGTGACCCGTGTGGCTTTGAACTCATTTCATGACAATACTTTAAAACTCTGTTGTAATTGCAATAACATTATCAGCTACTCTTCGCCTTTCTCATTTCTATTGTACATAGATCTCTAGTCCTTCCCTTCCTCTCCTAGGACCAGCCATCTGATTTGTGCACTCTTGGATCAGACACACACCAGCTGCCTGATGTCCATTCATCTGAGTTCTCTTCTTTCCTGGCAGATTGATTCAATCAACCGGTTTAGTGGAAGGGAGCCCACTACCAGTCATAAATCAGCTAATTTTCTTGTCACTTTTGATCCCATATACCAGATTCCACTGTCTTCCAATACCTGGTTTCCTCATTTGTACTTAGTCATATAAAACCTCTTTCTACCTTCAGAGTGGGTGTTCACGCAAAGGAGAATTATCTACAGGGAATTTTGTGTAAAAGTGTTCTACTCACTGTTGATAACTCAGAAGTCCTCAGGTCCCTTCAGAGCATCAAACTGATGATTCAGTGTATGAAAAAAAAATCATGGAGATTTGAGTCATCATGGCAACAGGGTGAGATGGTGATTGCAGACCACTTCAGTTAGGCTTCAACCCTAATCTCTAACCTTACGCTCCACACTAGTCCTCAATCCAATTCTTTTCACTAATCCATGAAGCAAGCCCCCTACATCTTGAAACTCCTAAACCATATTCCCGTGCACTAACCTCCTAGCTCTGACCCAGTTCTGTAGCTCTAACTCCAGCCTGTTTGGCCATTGGGAGGCAGAAGAAGTGAAGGGATTTTGAGGTCATGGGGACAAAATGGCCTTATTGTCTTTGGATGTGTGAACAACTGTGATGTAGGGTTCAGGTCACTTTTCTTACATTGCAGAAATAGTGGGATCCCAGCACTTAATTTCTCAAACTGAAGTGAATGTTTCCAGATCCCTCAGCTTTCAGTCTGTCACATGGGACTATACTACCTCTACTTATTCAGTGTTGATGGAAAAGAAGGCATTACTGAGTTCAGTGTTATGGAAAAAGCAATATGTTTGGGAAACAGCTGCTCATCCCACTGTAATACACTCAGCTTGCCATCAGTGATTAACACAGATGTGGATGAAGTGATCTCTACAATAATGTTAAACATTAAATTCATACAGCTTATTTTTTAATTTTTTTACACCTATATATGGTCTGACTTGTGATGTGAAATTATTATAAAGCACTAGTTGTTCTTTCCAAACCCCTGCATCTACTTCAATGCCAAAAAATATTCTTTTCCACTTCTAAGGGGTTTGAATTTCAAAGCATAATTTCAAAATATAACTAAGTTAATGGACAATGGTCTTAACATAGTGAGCTACCTAAGTCAAGAAACAGCCCAGTTATGGGAGATCTGCCAAGAGAGTACGTCAAGAGTCTTCATAGAAAATTTATATTCTTGTTCTTTAAAGTAATAAGCAAACTTTTCTTCACCTTTTTTTTTTTTTTCAAATCCACTGGATTATTAATCTAAGCAGAATTTCTCATACCGTTCCTGTAACTCTAAGTATATTTTTAAGTATATTCTTTCAGTGGCTACAACTTTAAAAGACCAGAAAAATCTGAAAGTGCATATATGAGATATGCAGACATGGAGCTTTGGGACGTGGTTTAGTGGTGAAACTGGAAGGTCTGGTTAAAGGGTTAGGTTCAATGATCTTAAGAGGTCTTTTCCAACCTAAACAATTCTATGTCCTCACTAGCAAAGTCAGATTATTTTCACAGTAACTTTCATATTGATTTTGAGAGTTGCAGGGCTCACAGGGGAAATTTTCAAATGTTCTGCAGAAGATGCCTTTGGAAAATATGTCATTTTGCCTAAGCTGTTTACTAAAAATCTCTAGCATGTCATGATGCAGAACAATGCCGTGAAATTTGGCAGCATTTGTGGCTTGCTATAGCTCCTCAGGGTCACAGGTCCCACATGCTCCTTAAACACTTGACTGTATTTGACAACAAATGTATCCAAATATTGTCCCAGAACTTTTCAGGTGTTACTCCTGGTTGCATCAAATTACATATACCGATGACAAAATATCTGAGAAGCTCTCATTTCTCATATAGAAAACAACATAATGCAAATGAGCCATACAAGCAAAAGAAGACATTGGACAGATGGAAATCAGGCTACAAGTCAGAGAAGAATCAAGGATTTCAGTCTGAAAGGACTAAAGTCACTAAAATATTTGAAAAACTGTGCAAATGCTTTGAGAACGGTAATAAAAGAGGGAACAGTTTGCAAGGGAAAAAGGAGGGACATTAAGAGAGAGATGTTGTGGATTTAACAATCTCACAGATGAGTGTTGGTAGAGGATACTACAAATTGCAATCCTGACTGGAAGATAGGAACAGACTTTTTTGAGAGGGTATACCTAGGTAATGGGACCACCAATAGGAGTGGTCAAGGGAACAAATATTTGTAGTAGGTTACCAGAGGATGTAGTTGGACTTGGAGTTATTGGAGTGAAACTGAGTATTTTTCAAAACCATGTGGTCCTGTCTTAGAGGGAACTAATATCCTTTCTTGAATGAATTCCTGGGTAGAACTCAGTTGTTTGAGATACTCTGAAAAAGAACAGACCAGTTAATCATAACTCTTCCATCTGCCCTACTGGTTATTAGGAAGATAAAAAAAAAAAAAAAGAGTGAATAGTGCCAGTAAGAATTTAGGCCTTTTTTTTCAAAGCGTTACAAGGAAGAGCAAAAGGCTGAAACATACTTAGAAAGAAAAAAAATCTTGTAAATGGCTCATTGGGAAACATCAGTTAACACCACCCTTTGAACATGCTTTTGGCTGTATCTATAAAAGTACTACCAATTAGATTTTAACAGCAATATGGAGTATTAAGAAAATATTAATATCTAATAAATACTGATCACAGCAGGAATTTTCTATTGCCATAATTACTCAAATAAAGACTATTAGCACTGCTTCCTCCCAGCTAAAACATCACAGCATCTTTTACTTAATTTCACTTGCTTCAGACACTAGTATCAGCATCTTAATTAATTTTAATTTATCCTTTTCTTTGTTCAATTTTAAATTGTTCTTTCTTCCCACAAATTAATGCCGTGTCATCCTAACTACACTTGTTATTAAATCTCAGAACAGCAATGCATGCAGCTATAGAGTGCTAAAGACAGGAAGTGTGGGAGAATACTTAAAAAAAGTACAAACATCAAAGTTTCATTCTTTCACAGTCTCTCTTGGTCACCTGTCAACCACTGTCATTTTTCCTCCTTATATCAGGTCAGTTTTAGGTCCAAAGATTGTTTTGGTTCTTGAAGTCTTAAAGACACAAATATGTAGTTAGTATTAGTGTCATGGACTGATGATTGAATCGAAACTGTAGTTTATTTGAACTCTGGGTAAGGCCAAAAATTCTTTTGTAAAAAACCTTTTTTTCACTCTGTTGAAGGTGGTGGTATTAGTTTACTTCAGGAACAACCGTGTAAATATGCTCTGAGCTCTTCAGCAAGTGACACCTTTGGAGGAATTATTCTGTGTATGAAATGTTTCAGTCTTGACACTTGCAAGGGTTCAGCTGTACACTTACTTACAAGAAAGAAAAATCCATAGTGCTGCTACAGGCCAGGTCAGAAGCAGGGGGATAAAAAGGATTACTGAGTAATGGCACTCATTTTTTCCTTCCTATTCTAACACAAACTCATCTCTTTTTAAAAAAAAATATTTTTGTCTGTTTGTTTAAAATCTGTTATCAAACCTAAATGCCTGGAAATGCATGAAATGTCAGAAATTCCTGCTAGTCTTTCAGGGGTTGTCAAGGGTGGTAGACTTACTCCTCTCAATGGTCATGTACAAAGAATTGCTGTCTGCACTTGGGATTACACAGAATAAAAGAAGACAGAAGCTAACTTTCTTGATTTGAAAGAAACTCAGTTCTAACAACAAACTAGTTCTCACACGTAGGCAGCATGGCAAACACAAGATGAGTGGTGTCATTTATGAATGAGAATTTACGAATTCTTCAAAATCCTTTTTGTCTTTAAGGTAGCGATCATGCACAGTAATTCGTTGAGAACACACATAAGGCACAAGAACAAGAAGGTGTCAGAAGAAATGAGGAGCATCTTTCATGAACTCTGCATAGCTTTTCTGTGTATCCACCAGTCCTCAGTTTGGCACAGAAATATGTATGTAATGGCATACATAAAGGTGTTTTATCAAATCTTACCACGTTTTCCTTCTTGCTCAACCATGTTCCAGTCCTAGGGAGCAAACACTTCAAAAGGTGTATTCTCCAACTACCAAAATATATATTCAATACATCCAGGGCTGACCATTCTCTTTCATGACCTCAACATAATACTAAGACACTAACCTGCTGCATTGCAACCTCTTCCATCCCAAGCAACACTTGTTTCTGTGATACATATTAAATTGAGCATTGAATGAAATACAGAGACGAACACTGAGGTGTCTGACACAGATCATTCAAACAAGTGCTCTTATCTCTGGGCCACAAGCCCACCCTGCTCCAGCTTTGCTTTTTTTTCAGTCCTTTAGTGGACACTGGCCCAGTGTCAACAGAAGAGTGGAAGTCCAGAGCAGCATCATAATCCAGAATTTTAGGAAGCTGGAGACAGGCTCAATTCACTACAGCTCCCAGCAAGATAGAGGATTTCACAGCAATTGCACACTGTGTGCAGGACTCTTAGCCAGCTGGCTAGTACATGATCAGTATTAACAGCAGTGAGACCGAAAAGCATAAATACTGTTACAGAATAAGAAATTAGAAACATTGTTTATCATACGCTAGGTCTCAGGATAATATTTTGGGTTGTAGATCAAAGTAGAAAAGGCTATTTCTCTCATGTTCTAAAGTAGTTGTATAATTCCTACATAGACACAATTCCACACACTCCCTACTTACAGGTCTTAGAATTACTTTTATGCCTTCCCTGCTCTTACTAACAACTTTCTAGACCTATTTGTATTTTTAACCACAAATCACATTTGCATTTGATGCAAATCCTATTTGCATCATGTAGCTGCTTTTGTTGACCTTTGTAATAGTGTCATGGAAATGCACAAGAAATCTTGAAAATCACACTGGCAGTAATTTTGGATTAGTTACAGTAGGAATCTTCTAGTCTTCCCTACTTCTTCTACTGGAGAAGTAGATGAAATAACCAGCTTATCTTTACTAGTATAAAGAGCACTACAAATGCAGTACCTTTTGTTACTGGAACTACTTCTAAATCTAGTCAATTAAATATCAAAGCTTTGTAGAAATTACCAGACACACTCACTTTGAAAAGCTCACCATCTATTGCCTTTGACCCTTCAAAAATGAGTAAATAAAACTGACATGCAGATGCAGACATAAATTAAGAGAGCAATTACACTTTTACAGCACCCAAAGGTGAGAAGGGATAAACTGAATTCAAATACCCTCTGAATGGAAAATAAAACTGTTCCCATTCAGGGAATATCTACATCAGTATTTTTTAAGAATAAAAAACTATAACTAATCATCATAAATAGAATAACAAGATAATATAAAGTAAACTGAACAGAAAGGTCTCAGCACCAGAAAGGAGACATTTCTGGTGCAATTTTTGCAGAAAAATCTGTAGGAAAACAAAGGATTCAGTTAATAAATTATATTCAAATTTCACTTAGTTTTCCCTTTAAGAGACAAAAATGCAAGCACTGTGTAGCCATCAGACAAAACCAGCTAGTGCATGTGAGCATTTAGTTCATGCAGAGATTGACTTTTGTCTGCAGCAGGCATGGCAGTACAGTGCCCATCACACTCTATTCTAGGAACTGTTACAATAGAGCCTCCATGCTCTCCCTTGAAAGGAAACCAAGACACATAAAGAGATGGTGCTGATGTAACTCTTTTAACAGAATACATCAGGAATAGTGGTTTTTTTGGGGTTTTTTTTGAATTCCAGCTTTGATACTGAGCATAGAAAAAGAAAAGTGTCAAAGAGAAGTGACTGCAAGTGGCAAAGTTTTCAGTACTACACTAGGCTCCCAGCTCTGCCCAGTCAACAAATTTGGGGCCACTCTATTCTTACATACTTGCTTAACGTGGATTGTTTATATTCTTGCCCCTCTTCTTGAACACCACGTTGCTAAGCTGATGCCCATTTACTTCCCTGGCAGCTCTCACATTGCTCACCCTTTTCCACTGGAGTCATTACTGTTTCTTACCTCCAGAGCAGAGCCAAGGACCAATCAAGGCTTCCACTGACAAAAGCAGCAAAACTCATCTGATCTTTGCCAGAGTAAGAGCTGGATGCAAATTAACAGACAGATATTCTGCTGTAGTTCAGTCCAAAGGAACTACATGAAAAATGGTACTGAACAGAAAAGAAACTAGGTCTTATAATAATGGTATCCTCTCAAGAGCATAGTAGGGCACTCAGGAATCAGAAGACCACTGATTGCAGCTATTTTTCTTTTCACTTATGCCTCACAACCATCTTCCATCCATCCTTATAGCTGTTCAGAAGGCTGTGGTGTAAGAGTGTGGACTGGTGCCAAGGGTTAAGCAGGACGCATAAGGTAGCACCTCTGAATTATCTCCAGACTGTGATTCTTTAACTCCTTAGCAGCACTGACAGCTGTCTTGTGCTGTGCTTCAAGTTCCCCTGTTTCTTTTTCAAGTTCATATTTACCAGGAACTTCTCAGCCAATGAACTCAAGGAGTGAAAGCTGTGAAAAGCCTGTCACTTTAGCCCACTGTGTTGTTTCCACTGGCCAACAATGACAGGGATGGAAATTCATTGAAATTCTATTTCTTAAATTATAAAAAGGTATTTTATTGTCAGTTCCACTTTCATTCCAAGTTTCCAAATCCTACCTCAGTATTTGTTGTTAGTTGTGTTTCTCTAAACAAATCTTACAAAAATTTCTGCAAGTAGTTGTGTAAGTTGTGTTTGCACAGATTCCTACCCAACAAACTAAACACAAGTGATCATCTCTGGTGCTGAAATAAGGGCCAATTCTAACAATGTATTTGATAACTTATAACCACAGCATGGCAGAAACAAGGGGAACAGCTACCATCATTTCATCCTCTTGAGGAAAAAGAGCTTCATAAGTCATTCTTCAACTCCTATCTTCAAACCAGGAAATTTTATTAAGAATTTATACAGCTATGTATGGATGCCATAGTTGGCAGTTCAGCATGACTTCATTTGCATGTTACCAAATATTAAATATTATTTTTTCTGTCCAATAGTTAAACTCATTGCTTTTCTGCACTGCCCTCTATTCTTCCCTTATTATGTATCTGTGGAGACACAAACGCAGCTCCCATTTGATCCTGTGATATCCTGTACTTGGTCTGTAACATGTGGCTTCAAATGCAAGACACAAGCTCTTTTCTTTAAATGCAAATGTATCTTCTGAAGTTTTTTATCTTGAACATGAAAGGGAGCAAAACCACTGCCCAAGAAATCAATGACTGCTAAAAGTCTAAGGTCCTGTTATCTTGACTGGACACATATGGATAGCTGCTATTCCAAAAAAGATGCTTCTTTCCAAAAATATTGAAAGATTCTGTATTCTAAAAAATTGTAAGAATTCTTTAAATGTACAGCTAATTGCAAATATTTTTCGTCTAAAAAAAATTCTTATAACTTTTTAAAAGTCACACTTAAAAAAAAGTGGGTTTACTTTTATTTCTGCCATTTTCTGTGGATTTAATTAAGAAAATGTAAAGCCCTACATATTCAGTGTCAAGCTTTTTATGGTCCAGAAATTAAGGGGGTTTAGTGTTTTTCCATCATCTTTGTTTAGAGCAAACTGAAGTAAAAACTAGGCTTCACAAACAGTAGAGATAGAAGTGGATTCAAATACTGTATGGATCTCATAATTGGAATTTTATGCCTTTCACATCATGTACAGAGATGTGGAGAGAGGCCTGAGGAGAGATAAATGCATTGTACAATAAAAGTTAAAATAAAATATCTACCACCATTGCCACCAGCCTAGGTCTCATTTTTCCAAGCTGATGTTTCTGTCTGGTCTCCCCATGGTATTCTACCATAGGGCTGTTCCAGGCAACAATGGTAGAAGAAAGGTGAGCAAGGGACAGACTTCAATACTCTATGTGACAAAATATGTCAGATGAGTAACTTCAGACAAGCAAGGCAAAAGTTCCCATGTGCACACAAAGACTCTTTGCTCAGCCCACAGCTCTCTGTGCCACACGCATGAATCTCCTGTTCAGTCCCACAAATTTCACAGAAAGGCTCTGGGTGCTCATTGATATTGTTGTACTTGAGTAAAACAGCTGAGTCTTCTTAATACTTTTGTATGGTAACACCATGAGGGCAAAAGACACCTCATGCTCCTAAAGCACAAGTCTAGGTCACAAGCATTTGGTTTGGACACAGGGCGAATTAACACTACTAAACTTTCACAGGAAAGTTTATGTATATGAATACTAAAAATGCTGAAACTAAGAGACATCTGATTAATGGCATGTCTATACAGGAAAAATAATGTCTGCTAAGAAAATTACAGGGGAAGAAGGAAATTAGACAGCACAGTGATATCTAGAGAATAAAAAGTTGCTGCACATAACAGACTGGTAAAGTCAGAGGGGCACTCTGCTAGCTTTGGTAGAACAAACACAAGGGATGTCAGCACAGCCAGAATGCAATACCTTAAAAAACTCTTTCAAGCACGTTTTTTTTAAACAAACATTAAATGTGGGGTTCTGAAAAAAAATTCTGAAACAAAGTGACTAAAACAAAATGGATTGGGATGGAATGAGGAGCGGTGAAATGGACCAAACCTTGCCAAACTAATCCTCATTGAAGTCGCAAGATGTCATTTCCTTTCATGAAATGAAGGCTTCCCTGTCATGAAAAGGAAATTAAATCTTGAAATCAGAGAAGAAAGTCTAACAAATACTCTGGGAAGGAAAGTTGATGAAATAAAATGTGTGGGACATGTAAAAAGAAGAGGATCCTAAGAAGGTCTAGAGAGCAGAAAATCCTAAAACTTTGCTGTGTGAGTCAGGAAGCAAATAGATTCAATGATGGTTGCCACAAGGACACGAACAATAGTTTGAGTTTGTGAGTTTAGCAGAGTCAGGATGTAAGGAAGTAGAACAATATGCTTAGCAAGATAGGAGAAAGTTCTAAGCTTAATAACGGATTATTATGCATTGTTTCTTAGAGTGTACAAGCAAGCATTCTTAGAAGCAGGTGTACATGTGCTTTTAGTGATTCACTAGAGCAAATGTCTGTAAGCTTTTGCAGTATGCTATTGGCTAAAAAACTTCTGAAATGTTCTGTAACAGATAATTTTTGGCTGCTGTGGCGTGCGTGAGCTGTGTCATCCTCCCCGTGTCTCTCGCCTCTGGTTTCTGAGACTGATAACAGAATAAAATACTCTAAGACCACACTGCCGAGCAGTTCCTGTTCTGTTTGTTCTAGCTGTATCTGCTGACAAAAATGCAATTTAAAGAAAAAGAACATTTTGAAAAGGAGTAATTACAACCAAATGGATTGCGATGAAATGAGGTTCAGTGAAAAGGGCCCACACTTGCTAAATTATACTCATTGAAATCTTTAAAGTCAAACAAAAAGACAGGAGAAGAAACTGATAAAAGGAAATGCTGGGGGAAAAAAATTCTGCACCGAAGTGAAAACAATAAAAGAGAAAAGGGTTACATGAAGCACAGGGAAATGGACCAACCCTTGCTGAATTGATCCTCATTTAAATGGCAAGATTTCATTTCCTTTCATGAAATGAATATTTTCCTTTCATGAAAGGAAATGAATCTTGAAATCAGGGAACAAAGTCAAATGAAAAGACAGGAGAAGAAATTGACTAAAGGATATTGTAAAAGAAACCCAACAAACCTGTACAAGTAATGCCCAACTGGGCTTATACGATCAATGGCTACTCCAGGCTGTGTAAGTAAAATGGACGATTTAAGAACTTAGTATTTTTCTCTTTGTTAATGTCAGTTTCCTTAAGTGTTTCCTCAGTGATCCATTTTCTCTCACTCACTCCCAGCATGTATTAAAATTTTCTTAAGTCATGATGCTTAAGATGGTTCTGCGTTACAGTCTGTTCTGTACTATTACAACAGCTGGCAGAAGAGACAAGAAACAAAGCTCTGTTAGACTAAGTTTTGACAGCAGTATTTCTCACAACAGGAACAGCTGAGAAATGGGGTGGTGCAGCCTGCTTTAAGCAGAACTGGAAATAGAGATAGGTAAGAAATTGTAACCAGAAGTCCCAAATTGCAGAGATTTCTATTCAGCCTCTGTCAAGAAGCAATGGCATCAAAACTGTTGTTTCAGTACTCTGAAACAACCATGTGGACCAGCTGATGAATTTACCTTTGAGCAGACATTGTCACTCCCAAGCTATTCCTCTGTACTAGAAAGTCTGGCCTTTCAGTTGTTTCTCCAAGATGACAATACTATTTGTATCATTCGAACAATTAATACTTTAGGGAACCGCTATTACGCATGAAGAAAAAATTTGCAGGATTTCTATTAGAATCTCACTATATAAAGAAAATGTTGGAAAAAGAATTGGTTTTCCTCCCTAAATGACAGGTCAAAGTCAACTGCTTGGGCCTTCTCATTATCCAAAGGAAATGCATCCAATCAAACCCAGTGTGAGATGGATTGGGTCCATGCCTGAGACAAGTCATTGCTTTTGTTAATACAATGATTCATGTGCAATAATAACAGTGAGCACTTGCACACTGTTTATATTCATATTTTACAAAAAGCTTTATAAACATTAGTTATTTATGTTATAAAACGAGCATCCAAAGGAAGTGATTATTAGATAAATACCTGAAGAACACAACATAGAGGTATTTTCTTTAACCTTTTCTCATGCTTTGACTTTCACATACTTCTAACATAAATCTCTGCTGGAAAATCATTCTGATAATTACTGTGAATTACTGTTTACAAGTTTATTTTTCTACTTCAGCAGCAGAAGTGAACCATTTAAAAGACAGTCTGTCTTACCCCTTTTCAAAAAAATCTTCTTATGAACCAAAATAGATGCATTTAAACTGCATCAAAGGACAAGGAATGGGTGACTTTGTGAAAGGTGGCTATTCTTCATTCAAAATGCTGTTGCTGTCCTAGATGGCCTATACATCTCCAAGCACAGCTAATTAGACACCATGGTAAACTTCATTAACAACAAAACAGGATGTTCCTGCTGTATGTTTCTCACTGCTCTCAGGCAGCTATTTTCAAAGTATTCATATTTAGATTAAAAAAATATTGCCAGTTTTACAAAAGAGAATAAGTAGCTTGACGAACATTTGATAAAAGTTTGACTATTATTAATAAGAGCTTGGTGGTGGAAGGTCCTTCTTTGAAATTAATTCTGCTACTTTTCCAGAGGCTTGCTTTAGTGGCCAGCAGCTACACAGTGAGCTCTGTCCTTTGTGCTTCTATGTATCCATCAGCTGCTTCTTCCTCAAGCCTAGCTCCTTTACTTTTCCTCATCTCTCCTTCTCTCTGATTAGCACCAATCTTACAGGTGCCTGGAAGGAGCTGGAAGTGCCACCTTCAGCAAGGAAGTGCCACAAACAAGTCACTATAAGAGTAATAGGGAACCCTCCCAGGCTGCATGATTTATTCATGGATGTCTGTATCAGAGGCTTTGAAAGGAATGACTAGGGTGTGTTTTCCCAAGGTGTAAAAACAGACTAACAAAACCAGAACATTTCATCAACTGCTAAAAATGAAGTACTCTCTTCCAAGAAGACTCTGTACCTCAATTTGGATGCTTTTGAGATTATCTGAGTAACTGCTAATGATTTTAATTCCAGGCTCAGATAAACAAGAGCTTCTGAGCAGTTCCTTACACAGTTTTGTTAGCTTCCACTGGACTAGCTGGGCTGCTACTCACTTCAGCTGCTCTAAATCAAAATTCAGACCCAAATGCCTGAAATTAATGCCATTACTGAACTGCAAATACTGTCACTCTCCTGAAAATATCACTAACTCTTATTAATGTTTGAAAATACATTATTTCCCATCTTCAGTGTTTTCCATTGACTCCCCCAACATCTCTTGCAAAATGTCAGCATTCTTCTTCAATGACAGCATATATTTTTGCAGTGTTTGATGTCTTATTGCTGTATTACTTAATTGATTGTTTTCTTAAAAAGAAGCTGTATTGACCTTTAAGAATTAGGTATGACAGACATAAATGTAAACAACCTCCTGCCCTTCTGAAGCAAACGCTATTTTTTCCCCTTGTCATTTAGGCTGTCTTCAGTTTTCTCTTGTCAGTGTAATTCTTAGATTCTTATCCCAAGAGAATAACAGTTATGCAGTCAAGGTGTTTCTGGCACAGACTTTGTTTTTCAGATACAAGGCAGATTAAAAGATTAAATTAATCAACCAGCCTGATGATCATAGAATCATAAAATTGGAAAATACCTCTAATATAAAGTCCAGTCGTTAACCCAGTACCACTGAGTCACCACTAAGCCATGTCCCCAAGTGCCACACCTACCCTTCTTGCAAATACCTCCAGAGTTAGCAGTTGGTGATTCCACCACTTCCCTGGGCAACCTGTTCTAATGCCTGAAGAAATTTTTCTTAGTATCAAACCTAAACCTCCCCTTGTTCAAGTTGAGGCCATGTCCTCTTGCCAATCGCTTGTTACTTGGGAGAAGATAATGACCCCCACCTATCTACAACCTCTCTCAGGCAGTTGTCAAGTCATAAGGTTCCCTCTGCCTGTGCCTACTTTTCTCCAGGCTAAACACACCTCCAGCTCCCTCAGCTGCTCCTCATAGAACTTGTGATCTGGCCCCTTCCCCAGCTCTGTTGCCCTTCCCTTGACATGCCTCAGCACCTCAATGTCCTTCTTGTAGTGAGGGGCTCAGAACTGAACATACAATTTGAAATGTGGCCTCCTCGACCTTCTGGCCACAGACACAAGCCAGGATACCCTTGCCCTTCTTGGCCCCCTGGGCACATGCTGGCTCATGTTCAGCCACTGCTGACCAGCACCCCCAGGTCCTTTTCCACTGGGCAGCTTCCCAGCCACTCTGTCCCCAGCCTGTGGCACTGCCTGGGGTTGCTGTGACCCAAGGGCAGGACTCAGCACTTGGCCTTGTTCAACCTCATACAGCTGGCCTTGGCCCACTGATCCAGCTGTCCAGACTCCTCTGCAGACCCTTCCTACCCTCTAGCAGATCAACATTCCTACCCAACTTAGTGTTGTCTACAAACTCAGTTGTGGTGCACTCAATCCCCTCATCCAGTGTTTCAGTAAAGATATTAAACAAGACCGGCCCAAATACTGATACTCACCAGGTGAGCCCTGCTGGGAAACACCACTTGTGACCTCCTATGTCATAATTAATGATGTATAATAATTATTTTTAATGTATATAATTATATACAATATATAATAATTAATAATGTAGAGTCTGCCTCTTTTTTTTTCTATGTTAATTTTGCCAAATAAAGGGTAGATTTATCAATTTCTAATCCATTGTCCTACCAGTTTGGAGACTTATTACTTAAAGCTGTTGCTTTCTTTTCATCTACCAGAATGCATATTCCTTACAGAGGAATTATGCATTTTACTCATGATGATCATCCTCCAGAAACTTTAAACTACCAACAAAAGGCTGAGAGTTGGGGTTGTTCAGCCTGAAGAAGGCTCCTTATAGTAACCTTCAAATACCTAAAAAGGGGATTACAGGAAAGCTCGAGAGAGACTTTTAACAAGAGCATGTAGTGATAGGATAAGAGGCAATGCCTTCAAACTAAGAGAGTAGATTTAGACTGGATATTAGGAAGAAACCTTCTAATGTGAGAATGATGAAGAACTGGAACAGCTTGCCCAAAAAAGCTGCAGATACCCCACTCCTGGCAGTGTTCAATGCCCAGCTGGATGGGGCTTTGAGCAACCTCATCAAGTAGAAGGTGCCCTTGCCCATGGTGGGAGGTTGGTACTAGAGGACCTTTAAGATCCCTTCCAACCAAAGTCATTCTATGATTATTCAGTAGTTTTCTTCTACATTTTGTGCTTTCTGTGATTCTGAAAGGCACTGCTAAAATCGCTAACTAAACCCTACTAAGAATCTAAATAAAAAATTCATCCCAACTAGAAAAATCTTACAGGATTTAGAAGAAATAATCTTATTTTTATACATTGTAAAAAAACAGTAGCCTGTAATAGGGAGTGATATTTCTCTACAGGTTTTGACAATCTATTGATGTCCTTTTTTTTTTTTTTTAAATCCTACAGGAATGCCTATATTTTCTCTTAGCAATCCAAGAAAATAAAAACAGGTGAAGTTATGTTACTGCCTCAGTTATAAATGACCAGCTCATAATACAACAAAACCCCGCCTTTTCTTATCTCATTAGCCAATACACAGATAATTCTAAAAGAAATTAATTGACAGGGGCCCCAGCCTTCTTTTACCAGGGCAATTCCTGTGTCTCACTTATCCCTAATCTAGGACTTCTCCCAAGGGATGGCTGCTTCAAGGATTTCTACAGCCAGACTCCTATCCTCTCTCTCTCTCTCTGGCCACCCATCCTTTGCGATTCCCTAACACAAGAACAATCATACCAAGAATCCAGAAGTTAGGATTCTGATCTTGGAAGGTAAAAGTGGTCCAGTGAAAATCCTTCTCGTTTGCCTTCTGGTTTCCTCAGGGTATGCTTGCAATTCTTCAAATTTCCTTCTGCAAGACTTTTAAAATATTATTTTAATGAAAGAAATCTTAAATCCTGTAAATAACAGCACAGCACATATAGAAAGAGCCTTTACTACCGAAGAGTCAGTAAAAACTTTCACAAAATAAAGAGCTTTTTTTCCCTGTGGCCATGTGCCACCACGTTAGTCTTTAAATGGCTGCTTGACTCTTAGAAAGCATTGGCTTATACCAACCAAAATTCACATATTAACTATTCATGTTAATTCACATATTAACTCTTCATATTAACTACCAGAAAGGGTACAAATAACAAAACACAATTATACTGCTCTATTAATCTATAATGCAATTATAAACATTTGGAAAAAAAGATACAGGTAACTACAACATCTGCAGAGAAAGGCAACAATATTTAACAGAAATGAGACTTTTGGTGTAGTTTACAATTACTAAGGTTTAAAAATATTATAAATCCTCTGCTTGCAAGAGAAACTCATCTAATGCATCTTAACAGGGTTTGGAGAATATAAAGAATGGCTGTTCCTTGAGTTTTATAAACAACAGTATTAGGAAGAGACCAAAGAAATTATCAGGCCACAAATTTAAGAGACAAGATGGAATACCTTTTTAGGGCCAGATATTATTTACTTTTAGATCCACCAAAAGTATAAATAAAACCACTTTCGCTAGGTCTCATCATGACTATTAAGAATGGCACCCCAAATCTGATCTCCTCAGTAAGTTCCCAAGACACCACAGAACAAAAAGTTGAATGGCACACTGGGGGAAAGACAGTAATACACTTCTTCAGTTCTTTATCTCTCTGACGTAGAAAGCTACAGCTGATCACTGTCATGTAGAGGGTTCAGCTTTATCCATCTCTGCACTGGAAAAGACCTGGTGGCCAGCTCTTCACCCAGAGACCCACATTTCAAGAGTCATCCTGTACGTACCTGGAAATACTGAGGCCTCTTTTACTGGATAAAAACACAGCAGCAGCATCACTCTATTTGAAACCCTCAGTGGCTTTTGAATAACATTTTCATTGCAGCAGAAATTCAGGAGAGTAATTTACTTCACTGAGCTTCCTTTCTTTTAAAAATTGAAGGTTTTTATCTCTTAATCTAGTATCACACATTCCGTACCAACCAAGAAATACTATATATAGATTTTGGAATTAGAACTTTTGGATACATGTGCTTTTCAAGACTTAACATCATAGGTTTGAAGGAGAGATTTCCATTGGACCAATTGTTCAATGAGGCCAGTGGTAAAGATAGAAAAGCATATCTATATCTATATCTATCTATCTATATATAGTAGCACATTTGCATGCGATTTGGAGCTAGGGCTGGTAACAATTTATAATGATAAAATACATCAAAGATGTATATAAGAGTCTATGATTCCACCATAGACAAAAGATGCAGAGTATATACAGCAGAAAAGACAATGTAAATTTTCCATGCTGGGAGATGATTTCCTGGATTAGATGATTAATTGCCTTAGCAAAGCATCTTGCCAAAAAACAAAGCCTGTGGGACAAAAAGCCATTCTGACAGGAAAGAGCTCAGCACAAAGGTGACAACATACATTGATTAGCATATCAATATGAATTTGTCAGTCATATAGACCTGCAATGCCAGGGTGCACTTTGCTTTACAAAAAGAACAGTTTGCTCTTTTCGAACAAGAGGTGACAGCAGTGAAAAATAGAGTTGATTGCTGCAGATTGATGGCAGTTGTGGTGAGGGAGTTGCAACTGGATAAAGAAAATCCTTTTTTAATATCCATATTATCAAAACACAATTTCCTGACATTATGACTTTGGGCTGCTGGTAAAGAGATGCCACAAGCTGGATAGTATACAAAAAAACCAACCTCCAGTGTACAGCCATGAGAAATTCCAATATGTACTTTGGTCCTGAATCAAGACAAAAATATCAACACATAACTGGAGATTTTTTTTCCCCAAGTGGAAATTCTCAAAAGTTTAGATTAAAAAAAAAAATAAAAAACAAACAATAAAAAACTCACCCCCATGCAAAATGCTTTGCAGTATTTTACAAAAGAAACCATTTCCACAGTCTGCAAGTCGAATGCTTTCATTTGAAGGCTGGAGACATAAGAAGCACCATGACTCTGTGGTAATGGAGGATGAACAAAATTCTGCTGCTGAAAGACAGGGGTCTAAACAAGGCTGCTCTGTGTTGACAGATAAAACTGCATCCATCACTATGGATGCCTGTTGAAATTTATCATTATACAAGCTTTAATATAACCACAGACAAAAGCAGTGTTTCAGTCCTTCCTCCTCTCCCTCATCCCCCAAACAATTTGGTTCTGTTTCCAATTGTCTTCAATGCTTACTTTCCAATCACCTATTCCAATCTGCTATTCAGTGACTTTCTTTTACCCTTTAGTCCTTTCTTTGGATTCTCTCTCCAGTTTTCTCTCTTTTTGTAGTGAATGTAAATTGGTTTTAGTAGTTGTCATTGTCTACTTCCACAGGTTCAGACTCCAATTGTCCCTTGCTTTTCCTTCTTGGGCATCCCACACACTAACTCAGTAAGGGATAAGAACCTGAAGGAAAAACACTGCTTTGCAGCAGGGAACATTAGTTCATCTTTCTAAGACAGCAGTATTTCATTAGTGCAATGCTGGAAATTCTACGCCAGCCCAAGATTTCCCTATCTTTATCATCCATAAAAGAAAATGTGTGTTCTACAGCAGGAGAGATGGAGGGCCCTTTCTCCACCAGATAAATCTGGAAATAAATCCATTAGATAAAACTCTGCATACATGAAGTCAGACACAAGAAATTTGTTTCTTCAGCCTACAAATGCTACCTAATAATTCCTACCACTACAAATTCTACTCGATAAAATTAGATTATCTGAACAATTTAGGGAGACAACAAGCATTTTATCAACATCCACCATCTGGTTTTAAAAGAGCAAAAGATTTATAAAACAGCTCCAATCCCCAGTGCTTGCTACATCAGAACAAATTATTTTCAGACAATAGCCTGAAGGGAATGTAAGAGATTTAATCGAAAGATTTTTTTTTTCCTGTCTGCCTGAGGAAAGGTAAGGAAGACTTACATTTTAATTTTTACAATTCCAGTTCCCTAACCTCCTTTTATAGTCTTTTTATCAGCTACTCTCACAAGAGCCATTGCATCAGGCAAGGGTAATTGCATCTGTTTTTCTACAGTGAGGCTTTGTTTGTAAGTTTATAATTCCATAGAACCCATTTTCATTTGTCGGAGTCAAACATCTTATTCAACCATAAGACACAAAAATTATCTTCAAAACATCCTTGTCTCTATTTGTTTATGTGAATAGGGGTGTGCACATGTGTGAAAAGTTCAGGCTGTGAGCTTCCTCCTTTGCTGTTCACCTAGACAGGAAAGGCTGTTCATACTTATTTTAAAAGAAATCTAGTAAAGTTAGAAAGCATTTTTAGCAAGATATTGCTACCTGCTGCCAAGCCTAAACGAATGGTATTCTTTAAAGAGAACAATGCTGTTGCCAGATGAATATGGTTCAAGAAATCACCAGAGGATCAAATACCATCACTGTTAACACAATGACATGTTACAGGTGTAGACACACTGCCAATCTGGGATCAGGAAAGCAGCAGCAAGGCTATCTACTGATTTTTGTATCATTTCCACATAAAAGTTGGGGTTTTGTTCTAAAACCAGCTATGAGGATCAGAAGTGGCTTGTTACTAAAGAATTAATAAAAATAATCTTAAAAGAACATGATGACAAAAATCTAACATCATCTTCTATGATGTCCAAAATTTATGAGTCACCAAATCTAAATGCTAATTCTTGGATCCAAATTAATAAGATGCATTATTTGCAAATTATATTTAGTTACTACATTTTGCTTTCATGCCTCTCCCTCTCTTTTTGCTACTGCTTGTTCTAAACTCATCTAGTGATATACGTCCTCCACAAAAAATAAATTAGCCTAAGTAATTTCACCTCAGAAAATTAATTGCCTTCCTTTCTGTTGCCTTACAATACCTCTGGAACTTGCTGAATTATTGAGAAAGGTTAGGTCACTTGAACTCTTGTTCTCACTTAAATAATCTCTTTCAACATGAATACAGAAAATCGAATTAATAGGAACTTCTTTGTAAATATATGTCATAGCAGAAGTAAGACAGTGCAGTGGTTTGCAGAAAGGGTGCAAGAGACTGAATGACTTCTTGAAGCCACAAATTGAATTTCACTGATATGGAAGCAGCTGCTTTTCCTTTCATTCCAATTCCAAAAGAAGAAGAAAGGTCTCATGACAGAGAAACAGAACCTTAATATTAGGGAGAAGAAAAAAAATACATTTGGCAACAGAAACTTTCAGAAAAAAATACTAGTTCTTAAGACATGGTAATTTCAGTAATAGGCCCCATAAAAGTTTACATATGTGATTCATATGGGATTTTGGACAAATAAAATGAATTATTTCGCTGAACACCAACTAACTAGCAGAAATTTTCGCTTAAGAAACTCTAAGTTTAGAAATAGAAGGTGTGTGATAAAATGTCATAAGAACACCATAATCCTTGTGCATCAGTAATTTCTTTTCCACTGAGAGTCACACAGGCAAATGCACAAGATATGACAAGACATTGTCACCATTTAGGCCACAACAGTGGTTTAAAATGTGGAAAAGCCAAGTTCAGGTCTCCTTTCCACTTTTATCTCAGATGAAAAAACTGGATTCTAAAAAAGGCAGGGTACAAATCAGATTACGAAATGTACAACAGAACACATGTGGCTTTGCACATTTGAGAGAATAGCTGAGAATACTTTCATTTTATCCCTTACTTCCCATGCAAAAGAGATGTATTTCAAGACAAAAGTTTGCTACTTTGCCAAAGGTTCCCTATATTTATTAAACATCAGCTTTTCATAATCATATGCCTACCACACAAGCAATTACAAAATTCACTTTACTCTGATCCTGCTCTAACAGAATGTAAAATAATTTTTGGTCAAAAGTCATAAGAACATAGTAACATCATGTGTAAATTTGTACCTTTTTTCCAACCAACTATTTCTATGCTGAGAGAATACAGTTTCATACAAACATTCTAATTAGTCTTCTAAAGTAGATGAGATTATACTTATTTTTTTAGAAATATTATCTAGATAGTATTTTAAATGTGTCAATTATCTGCAGTGCTTTATATGAAGACCAGTCCCTAAAAATTTTATTTAAGGAAAAAAATATAGAATATTCTCTTGATACCACAATGATGAGATAATATCTCCTGTTATTAAAAAAACAAGTCAAAAAGCCTATCTGTTTTACTTTTCAGGTAACAGTGAAACACAGATGTGTCACTGATGCTCTATAAATAACATGGGCAAAGCTATTGGAAAATTTTATTTTCTGATTTTACTCAGCACTGAAATACTGCAGTTCCATTCATGCCTTTTCAACTTGCTTGATACCGTAAAATATGCATTTTATTATGTAAGAGTATGTATGTAAGTTAATTATATGCAATATATGTATATAACTGAGTAAGCAGCTTCAAGAGTCAGAAAAGTCACCAATAAAATCCCCCTTAATTTGGATGTTTGTAAGGAAACAAATTGCTGGAAAGAGCCCCATAGGAGACAGTAATTTGCCAGTAGGTGTCTTTTCAATTGACTTCAGTGGACTTGCAATTTCAGGTGGCTACAGCAGCTACCCATTAACTTCAAGGCTGTAGGTTCTGAACCTACAAGGTCCAATCAAACACATTCTGACTTATGTATAATTCTGTTGTTAACTGTAACTTTTTAAGAAGTTATTAAAACAATTTAAAATAAGACAAGAATATGGGCAAACGCATTCAGTGCACGCATAGAAGTCGGTTCATCTCACCTATGACATTAGACAGGCACTTGAGAGGTTGGAGAAAGAAGAAAAGGAAGAGGTGCCTGGATTTACAATTGCAAATAAACTGTCTCCCACTAGAGAAAATAGAGAATGTACAGCAGCTAAAGAAAAAAAATTATCAGTGAAGGCTCCCAACTAATTTGTGTCAAGGACTGTCACAAAGAATGTAAAGAGGAAAACAATAATAGCAGGAAAGAAGACTAATCACAATAAGCCAAGAAAATGTTTATTATACCATGGTCCATTTCACTTTGCCTTTACCTCCTCTACAGATATATTGCTGTCAGGTAGAAGAACCACTTGAATCAATCCACTTAATTTCTTCCAAAAAATGCCTAGTATCACACTTTGTATAATGTATTTTCCTCTCAAAGCCCTAGCTGTCCAGGAAAGCAAATGAGTAAGAATTACTTTTCACAGAACAACTGTGCCCTACAAATTACATTTTGGCACAGGCACCTCACCATGCCAGCAATTCAGCACCTTCAGTCATGTCCTATGTGTAGCAGCTAAAAAACAGAGGGATAAGCTATGCTGATGACAATGGAAAACACATATATTTAGCCTTTCAGGAGGATCAGAAGATCAAACTCTCAATGGCTAAAGAAATATTTAATCGAGAAAGAAAAAAGTGTTCTCATAAAAAATAATTCGTATTATCTGAAATTCAAAATAGTCTTCATTTCTATTTACTGTTTGTTTCTCATAACTCATGTCTAGACACACTGAGTTTTACTTTTCTGTAAAAATAGTTCCAGTGAAGTTGCATCTCAGCATCATATTCCAGAAGAAAACTTGTCTCTAGTCAGTTCTTTGGCTCTGGTTTTCCTCACCCTTCAGCCCCCTCTAGCCGTGATGAAGAGCCACACACTATATTTCTAGTTTTGGTCTTTCTCCTTTGCTGTAACATCCTTACTTGCATGCTCGTGAAGCTGCTAATTATCCTACTGAGTAATTTGCAGTTGGTAACAGGAATAAGGCTTTTGCATTCATAAACAATTATCAGAAACTGAGTTCAAACTGAGTCTTCCAGATGTGTTTTAAGCTACACAAATAACAGAAAACTGTTCAAAATCTAGGTGGTTTGGCACTGTCATGACAGCAGCACAATGCAGACACACTACCATGATAAATAGGACAGTGCTAAGCATCCTTAAATTGAGGAAATTCTCCTGCCCTAGCTAAACCTTTTCATGACTGACTGATGAACAGGAGCTATCAAAGGTGAAGAATAAAAAAGCTCCTACTGAAGGATCATTTCTTCCAGCTGGGCACTGGAGGAAGGAAGCAGGGAAAGAGGTTATTAGGCTAAGCCTAATCAAGCAAGCAAATCCAAAACCAAAAGCAAACTTCACAATGCCCTCTGTTCTATATACAAAAGAAAGGACAGAGGACAGGCCTTGTGAAACATCTTAATGATGCAGTTATTGTTTATGCTAAATAGAAATACTATGCAGGCTGCTATTTGTGCAATGATGATGATGTTCCCTCTCATTCTCATAGCACACAGAAAAATTCAGTGTAAGAACAATTTCCAAAAGAAACTTCAAGTACACCAGAAGACCTGTAAAAATTAAATCATAATCCCATAAATAGCTAAGAAAATAGTAACTTCTAAATCTACCTTCTAGTCAAGATGCTAAGTCAGGAGCTTAGCTTCTGCTCTGGCTGAGTAGGAGCCCGCTAAGCTGGAACCATGAAAAAATAGCTTCAAACTATATAACACACAGGAAGAAGTGGAGACAATCACAGCTACTTTTCTGTTCACACTTTGGATATTTCTTTTAGATTTCCTAGTGTTTCTGTGAAGCTGGGAATGGGGAGCTGCTAATAGTGACAAGTTTAACCACAGTTTAAGAGTACAACATGCTTTTACACAAGCACAAAGTGGCAGTCAGTGGAAAAGCAAAGGAGCAAATGACCATCAGCAAATAGCAGATAGCCAGAAGAAAGTCAGTCTAAAAACTGAGTAGCCTTACAGAGTGGAAAATTAAACATTTCCACTGAAAATATGCATGAACTGGAATGGCCAAAAGTTAACATAAGCAGTCATACACCTGTAACAGTTCTGGAAGAAAACACCAGCACAGTAACCCTCTATTGTCTATGAGAGACTGAGAAAAAACACAGATCCTTGACTTTTGTACTACTCCTTTGCATAAGGTGCATCCCAGTCAGACAGATTATGCTACTCAGAAGTTATTAATACAAATGTTTTCACCAAAGTTGCTGTGGAACTTTTTAGAGAAACTCAATGTTGATGGCCTCCAGCTGACTAAACTTCAATCAGTACATGTGTAATCAACAAAAATTTTGAAGGAGAAGCACAGCTGACAATTCATCACTATATAGATTAATTTCCTCTATAGATAAGATCCAGTTAATGACTGGCTGGCTGCCTAACATCTTTTCTTATTTAGTTAAGCAAAATGTTAGCAAGGCAGATCACCCATTTTTTTTTTTTGCTGTAGCCCTTTGGATGTAGGAGAATCTGGTTTTGCTCCAATTGATTGTACCAAACTACTTCTCTGTAGTTTCAGTAAGAAAGAAAGACAGAAAACAGAGAATTTATTCTAGAAAATGTTTAGTCATCTCCAAAAGGAGTCATAAATATTCCCCATGGGAGACTGATCCAGCTGCCCAGCATTTGTCCTGTGCTGTTCAGTTTTCCACTTCGCAAAACAAAACAACTCCAGATACTCAGCCACCTCTTTGGCCAGTTTCAGATACATGCTGCAGGCTGATAACATCCACCTTACTGAGCAAATGACTAATTAAAAAATCTAGGTTGTCCTTTTATGCTAATGGTACCCCACAGTTTTTCTTCTCATGTATGGGGGAGAGAGGATGGAGAAGAGCACAGTGTATAAAAATTCCCTACAGGGATGGCTTATTTCCTCAGGTTACCTCTGAAGAGGAAGACAGAATCAATGGCACTTAGATTTCTACACTGCAAAGCTGACACTCCTGTGTTGGTGGCCTGGCTGACATTTCACAAACAGAGACTACAAAAAGCTTCCTGATTTGTGTTTAAAGTAAGTCTCAAGGACTCAGTTTACCTATACTTTTGCTAGAATAAGGAGATGTTACCTTGTACTGTCGTCTCACATTGTGACTTGGAATGCATTGAGAACAAATTCCTTTGGGGGCACCATAGATGATTAGGGAAACACACATGGGAATGTCCTCTCCTGAACACCTGGAGTGCAATGGCAAGCAATTTTTCACGACAAAGCTAGAACAAGCTTTATTCCAGAACAAGAAGTTAGACTTCTGCTTTCAAACTCAAAATCCAGGCCCTAGTTTGCAGCACTACTGGATATAGCACATTTTTCAGGGAAACCTGAGACAGAATTTACACACATGACCAGAATGGGATTCCATGAATGATAGGAAGTGGTTCAAACACAGATTCTTTATGTTCTTATACAAGGGAAGCTACCACAGTGCTCTACAGGACTCTGCTCCTGTATGTTTGCACTCTTGTCAGTACTGTTTGCTAGAAATAAGGTACCTGTGTCTCTGCTGAAATGAAGGGAATGGAATAATAGAGCTGAGGTTGGGACAGATGGATGGAAGCAACAGAAGCATGTGGGACACTTGTACAACTGGTGTGCAAATGTGAAAAACACATCAGCTTAGTAAAAGGCTAAAGTCTGGAGCTCCTAGTTTGGGCATAAAAGTGGAAAGGCATAGGGCACAGGGCTGGGTTTGTACTCTCTGACTTACAGAGAGTAATCTTGAGTGAAGCTGCTGGAATCAAGAGCTGAGTGTCCAACTCTCTGCTATAACTAGTCAGTCCATTGTTCCTCACTCTTTGGAACCACCATTTGAATTTTTTCATCTCTCAAACTCACGGAGATTGTCCACCATGCCTTTCTTCAGGCTCACCTCCAGGGAGAGGAAAAAAGAAGAGGCAGGTGGAAGATTTAGATTTCAAAATGGAACAGTGCGATTGACTCCAGTGACTTTCCTGTTACAAGCATCTGCAGTGCATGGGTGGATTCTAGACATGCTATAGCACCAGGTGACTTACAGCAGAGCTTCTGTGGTTTTCAGCAAAGCTTTTAAGTCTGGCGTGGGCAGCTGCTCGGGCTGGGGTAAGTTGGTAAAAGCTCGCATAGAAATAGCCAAAATTACGTTCATTCTAATTAAAACTGCAGTGAAGACCTGACAAATTAAAGTGCAGGCACTGCTTCCACTGGGTAAATACATCGGGGGGAAGTGGTATACAGGAGTATTTGATTTTTGTTTGAAGCTTTTGTTTAAAAAGTACTGAATGTGTCATTGCTGATAGGGACATTGAATAGCTCCCACTGCTGTGATACAATTGAAACCTCTGCTGATGACAAGTAGGAGCTCTAAATTGATGAAACATGAAAGATTGGCACTAAAACACATTTTCTCCCTGAAGACTGCAGCCTATTGAATAACAAAGGTTTGTTAGTTGAAGTCCCTTGCAATCAACCTTGCATAAAACATGCATTCCTAATGCCAGCTGTTGTTAACATATTAACAAGAAAACTGATTTTGGATGTGAAGACATTGGGTGTTAAATTTCCTCATTTACCCTTTTCTACCATTATAGAAATCACTGCATATTAAAATATTGGTTGCTCAAAATATAATAGTACTAAGTGTGAAATAAACACAAATCAGGAAAAGGAACTAAATTTTTTCTTTTTTAAAAGACGCAAAGAAAACAAACCCCTAATATTTTGCCCATAACTAGGGACACCTATGTTTAGGGCTGTATACTGTTTCAGTAAAAATCAGTAACTGCTGACCATGCAAATAGCTTTATAAATGTTTCTTGATATCAATTACATATTACAGAATGAAAAGTGAAATTAGAGAGCAGCAGAAAGTATTTGTTTGTCTGAAAGAGTCACTATTCTAAATCTTTAGGCAACAGAATGGTTTAAAGGAAAGTGTACTAAATGAAAAGAGAGCAGCAAAAAAGCAGCTCTGAATTGATCTGGAATAAATTCATCTGGAAAGAGCTTTAATAAAAAAGGCAGCCTCAGTCCTGGGAATTTCAACTAAGCCAGCTGATTAGCCCTACAAACACAAGGCAAAAAGACTATTAAAAAAAGGATGCACAATAATGAGACTTAAAGAAAGACAATATAAAACAAATCTCTCAACATAAACGAGATGAGAATTCATTTTCCCTGTGATGCTTTCCACAGCTCCTGAAAGTGCCTGCTGCTGGCAACGAATGAAATACAAGGGGAGGGAGAGCAGAGGGAAAGAGGTGTTAGCTTACCAGCCGATGGAGCTTATCACTCCACTCCCTTCGTGACGCTGGGAACTCACAAGCCTATAAAATGTGCCTTGCCTCCCAGTCCCCTTCTCCCTGAGCAAAATCAAAAGCAAGAGGCTGTACAGAGGAGAAACAGGATGTTGTTCTACTCCGAGGTAGCTCTCCTGACTGTCTGTTAGAGCATTTCTAACAGTTTGAACAGCATAGCCAAAGACTTTTTCTGACAGAGCTCTCCTTTCCAGTACCTGCTGTGCTTCCTTACTTCCCCTTTCTTTCCTTCCCTCTTCTTACCTGTTGGCAGGGATTTTGCAGGGTTGGGAGAGGGAGGTTGGAGAGGTACATCACTCCTGGAAGAGAGGAGAGAAACACCCAAGATGACTTCGGTCCCCACAGCCAAGTGGAACATGAGCATGAGCAGCAGGTGGAATGTGAGCCTCGCTGAAGCAGGCGATCCCTGGGGACAGACTCTGGAAGCACCAGCTGCAAATGCTTCTGCCCCTGTGGCCTCCTCAGCAGGCAACTTCTCCAATCAGTTCATACAACCTTCTTGGCGCATTGCCCTGTGGTCTCTGGCTTACGGTGGTGTGGTGGCAGTGGCTGTTTTTGGAAATCTTATTGTCATCTGGATTATCCTGGCTCATAAACGCATGAGGACGGTGACAAATTACTTCCTGGTGAATCTGGCCTTCTCTGATGCCTCCATGGCCGCTTTCAATACTCTCATCAACTTCATCTATGCACTGCACAGCGAGTGGTACTTTGGAGAAGCCTATTGCCGCTTCCACAACTTCTTCCCAATCACGGCTGTCTTCGCCAGCATCTACTCCATGACAGCAATCGCTGTGGACAGGTGAGAAAAGAGAAAAGTTTAGAGGTGAGAGATTGAAATCAGATTCTCTGCCAAAATAAAAATACAGAAATAACAGTCATAGTGATGAGAGGCAAAGACCTCAAAAGTTCATTCATTTTGCTCCTCTGCGCTTCTTTAGGATCTCTCCCCAACACACTTTTTCTCCTGGTCTTTGGTCTTTCTCCTTCAGTCTTCCATTGTTTTTATTCTTCTGTTTTCTTTTATAACAAACATTTCCTCTCTCTGTTTGACTTCAGCTGCTTTCTGTGCTTCATCTTTTAATACTTATTCTGTAACAGCAACTCAGGGTTTTGCTTCCCACTGTGAAAACAGACTGTGTCTCAGCCAGTCATCTAATATATACTGATAAGGAGTTTCAGAGATTGTGTCTAAAGGAAGAGGATTTCAAATTTCCCTCTTCTCTGTACTTCTGCAGATGGCAGAGGCATTTGCCTCCTCTTCAGAAATCACTTCAGACCCTGTTTTTAATAGCTTTTCTCACAGTCAGCTCTGAGATGCTTTGTTCCTGCTGATTTTAACTAATGAGACTATTTACATTGCCATCTGTGCGTATCTAGAGGTCTGGTAAGTACATAGTTTCAAAGTGCCCATGTTTTTTCTGATTCTTGAAGCAAAATAAAGCTTTGTGACTGTCAAAGAAAAAAGATCAGGGAAAAACTTTCCCTTTGTACTCCTGACAATAATGGAATAAGACAACTGTAGTGTCCATACAGCAATGGGGAGATGTAGTTGCCAGGTTTCCTACACAGATGCATTGATGGACTCTGTTTCTCAGAGAGTGCTGTGAGTCTCCCCTGGAAAATGTTTCTTTGTTATTGTTTTCATGTTTGCTGTGCTGGAGAGATAACTTACTGATTTTTTTTTTTTTTAGAAAAACAGATTTGTATTTCAAGTCTTTTATTCCTTTTAGCAATGCACTGAAAATACTCACTAAACTCCTTTCTACATATTCAAATCACATTATACATCTTTTCTGAATTGACTTGTCAGAACTGCAGTATTTCCAAGTGATGATAGTTAAGATTTTATAAGGTTCATCCACCTTCTGAAATGTTATTTCTCATTTCCAGGTTCAAAGATTGGGAAACAGTGTTGTGCCTTTTATGCTTGTTGACAAGTTCATAATAATACTTTTCTGTTTGCCCTACTAATTGCAAATTTTCGGTGGCATTCTCAGCTAGATGCATTTCTGTTCTGTAAAGCTAGAAATGAAAGAGCAAATGAGATTCTTGGCAAGTCTTGTAATTTTCTGCACTGAGGATGGGAGAAAACATGAGGAAATCAGTACACTTTCCTCCTGCCAGTGATGTATCTTCTCAAATGTTAATCCCCATTAAAAATTGAGAAGATAGTGTTACACCAGTGCTACTGCCTTTGACCAGGCAAAGACTTCTTTCATTGTCTTTCTGAGTTTCGCTTAAGATTCTCATCTAGCTTGAGGTTTTCAGAAACATAAAAGGGCTTTAGTTGAAGTATTTAACAATTAGAGCTGCATATTTAATAGTTACTGCTGCAGCTCATCAAGTCGTTAGTTGAGCAGTTACTTGGATGCTCTGACTAATGTTTTATTTCATTTTTCCTGACAAAATTATCCAGACAGATGTAGTAGAAACTATTTTGGCAGTTCCTACATTTATGCTAGGAGACTGGGAACAAAAGTGAATAGAGTTCCTTAGGAATCCAAACTGCATTTCCAGAGTGAGAGAAAATAGCTCTGCTATTTTCATTGACTAAAGTGCAATGGACAGATACATACATTGGAAATGTTTTCCTTGGTTTAGCAATGCAAAATGCTGGTGGTTCAGAAGTGAGTAAATAGCTCTTGTTATTCACTCTGATCTAGTTCTTGTCTGAAAATCCCCTGAAGAGATCATAATTTGCACCCCATCGCATCCTCTAAGTTCACCTGCCTCCAAAGGCAAATTAAAATCTGCCCAACAAACAATGCCACAACTGTGTTTAGGTGAGCTCTCCGTAGTACCACGCAGCATCATGGAAAACAAATAGAAGAGCAGTCTATCCCTCCTTCCCTATTCTCTCTGCTATTCCTTTTCCTTTTATACCAAATCACACCTGATGCATCCAGTGCCTTTAAACATTCCCTGGCTACCTCTGCAAAACAAATCTGCCAAATTGACAAAACCTAAGGGTCAAAATAGACCCCAAGGAATGTCCTTGGATGTAGAGACTGCCCTATCCCAGGGCAAATATCTGCCGGGTGGATGTATTTTAAAACTTTTGTTCCCATTTGCCTTTCGTAAAAGTTCAGCCATTTTAACCCAGTAAACTCATACTTACGCATTCTCTTAAAAAATTTAAACAACAAAATCTAAAAATTAGGATAAAGCTGCTGAGGTAACTGAAATGATGAGATCAGATGATTTTCCTTTAGAAATTGTTACCATCCCAAAATAGTAAAGGTCATGCATTGTAACTCACTAAAAATTATGTTGTGATATACTCCACTGGTTGCTTTAGAGCATCCAAATGTTCATAGAGTAAAACTATATGACTGTGAACCTAGATATCACCGAGCAGAGGTCATAGCACATTTCCTTTCACATCTGATTCTGTAGGACATTCTGAATTGTGTGAACTAAGAGATCACTGGACTGACACAGAGTTTGTGGACTAGGCACTTCCTGCAGTGGAGCTGAGCTGCATCTGGAGCTCAGGATGAAAGGATCCGAGACTGGATATCCTGGTCCTTGAACACAGACTCAAATTTATGTGGGTTTATTCACACTTCTGACCATCCCTTCCCTGTCCCTGCTTTCTCCTTTTCCAACAGGCTGTTTGCAGTCTACTGGAGACATGCCACAGGTAGCTCAAACTGAGTTGTTTCAGGTACCAGAAGCAGCACAGATTTTACACTGTGCTGCTTCATGGGCATTCATTCCTGCATTCTTCTGCAGCTCATGCTGCATAGTTCCACAATTACATTGCTTCCAGTGCAACAGTTCCTTTAGTTATGTTATAGGGATAAACTGGTAAATAGTCCAAGATAAACTGAATAGGAGATAATTCTGGAGCCAATATGCCCTAGTCACTGACCAGTGCATGATCCTAAAGGGTCCATCCATGATCCTAAATTCCATCTATGATCATGGCAATACAGTGTGTGACTGCAGTACAGTTCTTGGACATACTAATGACAGTAAATTACACAGAATTTAGGCCATTGAAAACCTGCTGTCCTTTCCTACGAGATCTTAGCATGCAAAGAAGGTAGTTCAGATATGCCAGCAATTACTTTTGTGTCCCAAGATTGTTTCATTATACAACTAGTTCTGTGGGTAGGCCTAAAACTTCTCTGCAGATACTTGATGATTACAATGGAAGTTTAGGGATGTACCAATATAGCACAAAATAACATGCCTTCAGTAGAGCACTTAGTACTATGCCTTTTTTCCTCTTTTTAGCACGTTTACTGCATTACTTTCTCAGTTACTTTTCTCTCTGCAATTCCACAATGATTTTCTCATGTCAATGAATTTAACTCTTTGTAAAAGTAACTCTTCTGGACTTAAAAGCATTCTAATAGTGATGGTGAGTAGTTGCTGATCCTATTCATATCTTACCATTTCTTTTCTTTCTAGTATGCCAGCAACTTCTTGGCCTTTGAAGGCAAAAAGCATTTGTTTCATTTTATGTGACTTTATATTTAATATTCAGTTTTATTTCTCCTCTTGAACATTCTTCTCTTTTATGAACCTTAGCATTACCTCGTTTCTAGCACGCATATGTATGTCCTTATTTAGTACCTGTCATTCTAGGTTTCCCACCTTATTTTCTCACTTTTAATATATCTACAGAAGCACACATATACTGTGTCAGTTTTCTTTTTTTCTGTGACATTGTTCAGTTACTGATGGCTGCTAATAATCCCTCTATACACTCGGACTCCAGCAAAAGTAGTGATACAAGCTTGTAATAGAAGACAGATATGAGACATTAAACGCATGGTTCACCTTAGAAAATAAAATCCAAACTCATCATATATACACACTCACATCCTCAAAATATCACTTAGGCCCTTCACTCTCTCCAAGTGTATAATGTAAGAGCAGTTATTATTGTCACAAAATAGTAACACGAGCCCTATAAATTAATGTTACTGAAATTCTGAAGCAGGCAGTTGGCACACTGAAAAATATCTTATCTTTCCAGCAGAATACATTTTGGTACCAGTCTCTGCCTGATTTACCATTCCTGGGACAAACTGATCAAGGCTTTCATGCACCATAAACATTTTAAACTGGTTCCTTCCAAACTATTATCTGACTGTTATAAGTATCTGTTACCTGCCTTCTGTGCTCAGAAATACTAAAGTACAGGGAAATATGTATGTGTAAAAGTGATCTCAAACATTTCTAGTAGGTTAAGATACAGAATGCACAGAACATAACTCTGTGTTCTGGTCATATGGTAGCAGTGTCAGCAGAAGATGCACATCAGGGTGGTCTCTTGGTACTTGCATCTTTGAACGTGAGCTTGGCACCAAGCATTTTGTGCTTGGCTCACTGGTGAATGGAGGAGGCTGAAGCAGTGAAAGATAGGAAACCTGCACTGCCCAGCCAGCTGCCAGACCTGGCACAGAGCTCAGCTCAAACAGAACTGCAGCCTTTGGCTCTTCTCTCATTCCCTTTCCCTCAGATTTAGATGTCTCAAAGTAAATGGTTTTTCATGTAAAAGAAGTGAGAATCTGCACTGAAGACTTGTGTGAGAGAGATAAACATCAGAACAAGAAAAACAAAAAAGGAGACAGAGTGTTTTTTCAGGTTTCTTGTGCTTCACAGGCTAGAAACCTCCCCCTCATACCTGAGAATATTTTCACCAGAAGAAATGGACAGTGCTTCTGTCTGTTTTTTTCCATAAGATGCCACTTTACTGTTAGCTGGCTTTCCCTAAAGCCTCTGGTGCCACATAACTACAGAAAACACCACCTGCCATACTCCTACTACCACACTAAAGTGCAGCACAATGTTTTTTTCAAACTAATATATGACTTCAAAATCACAACTTCAGGAATCAGCCTTGGTCACTGCATATCATGAAGGGAAAAAATGCAAGATATGCTTTAGAAATTACCACTATTATTTCTATTCTTACTTTGCCAGTCAAACTACAGAATTCAAAGAGGAAATCCCTTCCCCATTTCTCTGTATTCTTCAAATACTCTTCCTCAAAGAGTATTTGAAGATGAAGCACATCTTATTTGTGGGTTCCAGTATCTGGGTTGCCCTCTGAAAAATACTAGTTCTCAGAACTGGAGAGAAAGTTCAATAGGAGGGCATCAAGAGTTCAAATATCAAGAGCTGAAACATGAAGGACTCTCTATCATCTGGGGGTCTAGAAATATTTTTTTGGAGTTGACAATTCTCTTTCTTAGTAAAGAGGTGAAATAGTTTCTGCAGAACATTTTGATGCAATGGCTACTGGATTCAACATGCAGACGCCTAGGAAAAATAAACCTTTTCTTGCAATGGTACAATTTCATAGTGATTGGGCAAAAAAACAGGATTATTTTTTTGCAGTTTTGGTCAAAATTCATGTCAGAGTTACATTATTAATAACATACTGGGGCAGTCTGGGAAAAAATACAGGTATAACAGTTATTTTTTTCCTTTTTGTTTTGTACTGAGTAAATATTCTATTTAATAAGCTGCTTTCAAAAGGTCCTGTAAAAAATGAGGTTGATACACCAATATCTTGAAAAATAAAAGCAACATTTATAAAAGCAACAAGCCCTGAGACTTTTTGTTCCAGACAGGAAATATCCAATAAGTTTGTACCTTATGTTCAAACAAGAAGTTCATTTTAGACAGAGTCTTAGCCTTAAATACATACTCTTATTTATAATTTAATGAAAACTATTAAAATACATTCTGTGGTTTAGTATGCAATGTAGCCTGTGGTACTTCTAAAAGTTAGTCAAGAGTTGGGATGATGAGTTTTTTGGGGAGAGAGGTTTGTTTTGTTTATTTGTTTATTTTCTTAAATATTATTGCCTAAATGCATGTTTTTCTGACTAATTTAACAACCAGGAGAGAAAGTTGTATCACTCACATTTGTGTTTCCCTAAAATACAATTATTTCAAGATAACTGCAGAAACAAGAAGGAAGCCATCTAGACGACAGTGGCAGAAATGTAGACACTAACAGTGGTTTTATGCAGCTGGAGCTGTTTCTACTGACTTTGCACTGATACTGGTCCTTGATAGCCCAGGTAGATGACATTAAAAAAAAAGGAGAAACAGAAGCCTTTCTGTCAGGGGAAGTCAGTCTATCATTTTATGAGACAGACCGAAGAAAAGCCTTATCCCTTTTCTATCAATATTCATAAGTATAGAATACCTTGTGTAAAATCAATTACATACTCATAAAAATCTAGCCCACTGTCAGTTACCAGATCCTCCTCAAGTAGAAAGCACTGTTCATGAGAGCCCAGCCATCCTGAAGACTTTCAATATTACTGGTTTTAGGTTTTAGTTAAAAGGTACTTGTAAGCAAGGCATTGGAAGCTACTCCTGATTTCAGAAAAACTTCAGTGTTTCCCCCTGCTCAAAGCACAAATAGCCATTCACCCAGAGCAACACACATTCCTCTGGGTAAATCAAGGCCAAGTGATACCCCTGGGATATTACCCACTGATATCTCAAATGTACCACGTGTTTATCTGTCATGTTGTCACACTCTTCCTTTGTGGCGTTAGCTTTAAGGTGAATACCACACACCGAACCCTTCAGGCTACCAAAACCAGTCTTTCTCAACAGTCAGTTATAGTCCTACAGAAATGCCCAGAGCCACTCTTCCTGCAGAGAAAGTCAGACTAAATAAATGAATACAAACCAGTCCCACAAGAAAAGGAGGAGCCTTGCTCTAGTAGGTAGCAGATAGAGATTAAAGAATACAAAAGTTAAAGGTTTGGGTTTCATCATACAAAAAATGCCTTTAAAATCTCAGTTCATTCCATCACCTTTAGTCTACTTTATATAGCTTACCTTTTGGAGGATTTTCCACAGCAATGCTCTAAACAAGGGCAGGGCAATTTCCCTAAGTTCCCCAAATACCAGTTGGTTCTAAATACAAAGTCTCAAAATCAGCTTCTGTCTTGAGGGAATAACAGCTTCTGTGTATTCATGAAAGAAGCATGCTCTGCTGTCTCCTGTTGACAAGCCACTTACATGCAAGTATTATGATTTTTCTCTCCGTCTCTTCCTTTGTCAAGTTCCAATTTCCCGTCACAATCTGGGATGATTATATTTTGCCCCATGTGAGTTTATAAACACATTGTAAACAGGTGAAACAAATCAGTTAGGATGATTAAAGGCTTCCAACTGTGTCTCCAGATGGGCATTTGTAGGATCCAATTTTGAACATCATTTTGTTTTAATAACATCTTGTGTATTTTTGCCACAGGTTTCTAAATGATGTGTTAAAGATGAAAGGTTTTCCTGTCTGTATTAGCCAGTGAATGCTATTTTACAAAAAGAAATCAGGTGGTTTTTTTATATTTTCTATTGTTGGAACCATAAAACATAAACTTCGTAAGATTTTATAGTATAAAGCAGCTATTTGGCTCATGTTACTTGAAAACTGTAAGAGAGATACATGATTATGCTGCCATTAAAATTACTGGCTTAAGGAGTTTATCAATGTTATTCAAAAGAAGACTGTCTCTACTTTTGTTTCAGAGAAAACAGGTTTTCTTGATTTGGTGAATCCAAGATACAAGAAGAGAAGATTGTAAATTGTAGCCTCTAGACAAACAGAGCCGTTCAGAAGGGAACTGGATCTATTCTGACCCCAGCAGCTAAGAAAAGAGTAGAGCAGCAAGTACACCATGATGCACCAGCCATTATATCATGCAGCCTGACAGATTTCTCATTATGCTCAGTGGAAAGACTCTTGCTGACTTCAGTAGTAATCAGTTAGGGACAAAGATTAACACAAGATAAAGCTGTAAGAGAAGTGATGACAGCGGGATGTCATATGGTCACAAAAACCAAAATCATGTGCTAATGATGTGCATATGAAACTGAAGTGCTACCTAAAAATGCTTTAAGTCATACACAGAAGAACATGGTGCAGTTGTTGAGTAATCCACATTCTTGGAAGTGCTGGCTTGAGACTCTACCTGCACATATTTCCATCCCTGCATTTCTAAATGTGCATATTCCATCTTACAATTATTTTCCAAGTATAAATGTTTTGTTGGGTGGGGTAATAATGATTTTTGCTTGTTGTGATAAATGAGTATAATGAGTTGATTCCTTTCAGGGATGTATATTTTACATCCCTGCTTTATTTTGTGGAATAAGCTATCTGTGGCACTATCAGCAGCTCCCACTAGAGTGAGAAAGCATTAGAAGTCCCATCTTTAAATCAAACCACTTCAGTGGGAGTTCAGAGCCCTTTATTCAGCAGGGAGTCACACTGCTCAAGTCTGGTGACAGACTGAACAGTAAATGTCCAAAGACTGCAAAGCAAATTGGCACAGCACCCCACTGAAAAAATGTCTGTGTGGCTCCAGAATGCTTTTCAGTGGTGTAACAAGCCTTCAGTTGCTTGTAGCCATTAGAAATCCTTCTTCAGCTCAAATGCCTACCACCATCTTTTACTGTCCTTGGAATGAGGTGTGGAGAGGTACAAGGTCTGTGTATAAATATAACAGAACACGGTGAACCTATGAAGACTTCTGCATTTGTCACTGGTTTCAGAACAACTGCACAAATTTTGGGCACTACAACATAAAAAAGGCATTATCCTATCTAGAGAGCATCTAGAGGAGGACCACAAGACTGGTGAAGGGTCTGGAGGGGAAGCCTTATGAGGAGTGGCTGAGGCCACTTGACTTGTCCAGCCTAGAGAAGAGGAAACTGAGGGGAGACCTCATTGCAGTATTTAACATCCTCACAAGGGAAAACAGAAGGACAGGCAGTGATTTCTTCACTCTCCTCACCAGTGACAGGACCTGGAGGAACAGCACGAAGCTGAGTCAGGGGAGGTTTAGGTCAGGTATCAGGAAAAGATTTTTCACCCAGAGGGTGGTTGGGCACTGGAACAGGCTCCCCCAGGGAAGTGGGCACAGTGTGATTCTTGGGGCTGGTCCTGGTCAGGAGTTGGACTCAATGATCCTCATGGGTCACTTCCAACTCAGCTTATTCTACGATGAAGTTCAGACCACTTGAAGGAACCATGGAGTGGCAGAACAGTCTGAGAGACAGACGACGTTGGAGCATCCAAGAAGTCCTGCTGTTCCCCCTTGCATGCTGTTTATGGTTGGCTAATTACAGAGAGAAAAACTTTCTGGGAGTTCTCTCCCATACACCTGCAGAGGCAGAAGGGCTTGCCACCACATAGCCACACTACCAAAATGTTCTGGTTTTATACCAGTTCTACTTACCCTGGAATCTCTGGTAAGCTAGGGCTGATTTTTGTCATGTCTTTTGCTCTTACATGACCCCCAGTTTCCTTTCTTATTCTCTCCTCTCTCAACACAATTTCTATATACTGTTATTCTACAATTCTCCTTTCTTCGCTTCTCCTATTAATTTCTCATTTTTCTCTTTTCACTTCTACTTTTTCTTTCAGCAAACTGCTCCCCAGTCTCAGTTCTCTTGCTAGATCCTATATCTCATCATTCTCCCTTTCACTCCTGGCCTGCTCAAACATTCCTATTATTTTTACACCATGTTCAGCACCATTCAGTGCACAATTCAGACAGCATGTCTGATTCTCCCTCTTGTAACTTGCATTATGCCACCCTTAATATATGTAAGGATATCACGCAGAGTAAAAAAATTGGCCATAACGACAGAGCTACACCATGAAACACGACACAGTTGTCAGCCATGGGGCAATATGCTCATCATACATACGCATTATCCCATCCTTAGCCTCCTCACCTCATTGATTTTCTGAGCAGCACCTAAGCATGGAACTTGTAGCCTGTCTAGCAGAAGCTTTCATCCCTGCTGGAAACATCCTTGCTGAATAGAGAGAGATCAAAAGCGAGAGCCAACTGAAGAATTAGCTACTGCTACTTCAGATTGAGCCTAAAGAGATAGATAAACTACCCTTTGATACTTGTAATGGCAAGATAACATTTACAGCAAACAAAATCATAAGCAGGAGCGTGTGTGCCTCCTTTGCAAATGACAGCTAGCAGCACAGGAAGAACTCCATTTTTTTCAACACTTCTTTTGGCTACAGAGATAACATCCAGATTCTGTTCAAATGTGGAGGTAGTTTCTGACCTGCAACCAGTCATTCGACATTTTCTACTTTACTTACTTGTGGCAAGGATGGCTTCTATAAGAAAATGCTACCAAACATGTATGACAAAATCTGAGTGAATGTAATAATTGCAGTTATAAAGCAATATCTCACTATGTTAATTAAGCAATTTTGTTTCTAAGAAAAGCCACTTAGAAAACTTACACTCACAGAACACACTGTCATTGTTACTGTACTGGCAAAGTAGAATAACTTAGATTTGTTATCAAAGGCTCAGTAACAGAGCTGTCACTACTCTCCAGCTAAATCTATCCTGCACAAAGATATTATTGAGGGAATAGTCAAAGTTCCCCTACTTCCTTCCCATTTTGCTTGCTACATATTTGTAATCAATCTTGTGCAATAGCTAGGCTGCTGGCTTATCACTCAAACTTGAACTCTAAAGATAAATAGCCTGCTTTTCATCTGATCTTTGTCCTTTGGCTTACCTTACCCAGACAGCCAATTGTTAAAATTTCCACCAGTACAGCTGTATGAGTCATTTCACCCAAACAATCCATGTCTTTAAAGGGCAGACGGGGAGATAAAACAACCAAATTTTATCTTGGGCAACAAGAACTACTGTTGGAATCTACTGGGAGTAAGAATAATATAACTGGGAATAAGAATAATGTGAAGGTAATAGAAATCTGACAATAGCACATAAAATAATAGCTTTGTGCAATCTGAAGTAAAGTAAAGTAGCAATTTGAAGGAATAATTTCAGGCTAGGAGGTGATGCCTGAAGAGTCTCACAAGCATGTGAAAATTTTTATTTGTTTACAGCTTATCACTTACTAACAGTAAAGATCATCAAATATTTGGACAGTGTTTCGCAGTCCTCACAAAAGCCAGCTCAATTTGAAAGACAGGGCTCATGACTACAAACCTGACTTCTTTACCAAGTAGTACTTACTCCTTGGAGGACAAAGGAGCTAGGTGGTAGAGGGCAAAAATCCAACTGCTGTTCTCAAGTAACAGAAGACACCCAGCACTCAAAGTTATTTCATAGTATGTAATACCAAAAGCACCAGTTTAGCTGAAAAAAAAAAAAAACAAAAGGCACATGAAAAAGAGGGGAACTAATTGTTACCCTATGGAGAAAAAATATCAAATGCAGTAAAAACAAAAAATGAACAAGCTTGAAATTCTAGATATGGAAATTGATGATTCAGAACTGAAGCTGTTTTACATCACTCCCTGTTTCTGACAGCATTTAGATGTTTTAGGATATTAGGGCAGTTATGTCTACTAGAGAAGGCATAGCACTATTATGACCCATGTTGGATTTATCACATATTTTATCATTAACTATAAACAGAGTTAGCTTTGCTAAAACAAACATCTGTTCTGTAATTACTCATCTGTCAAGTATAAAATTTCCAAAAAAGTAAGACTATCTTGAATGAAATTTGTGTACCACGGCAGGTAAATATGGATGCAGAAGATTCTTGTACAAATTCTTATCAGGAACATTATCTTGCAAATATTATTGTCATTGTATCGTGGCTAATGGCTGTACCTAAAAATCTTGGGCAAGTCTGCCAAGAACCTAGATGTGTACTGTAACAATTAAAATATATCACTCTTTCCCTTCATTTGAAAAGAGTACAAGTCTTTCAATTGCAGCAAACACAATATATTCATCAAAAAATGATTGATACAAATTTTGTGTCTCCCTTGTTCCTTGTATCTATAACAGATCAAAAGACAGAAAACAAGACTTGTTTTTCTATTACTGTCTGTCTAGATGCTTTCTCTCATTTTTTTTCCTAACCTTTTACATATTGTAAAATTACTTAGAGTAAACTTTTTGATTTTTTTTTTTTTTTTTTTTTTTTGCATATTCTTCTAAGTTTACCAGCATACATGGATTGCCAATACAATTATGGGGCAGCACAAAGAATGCTATCCTGCCTGGGAGCACGGGAACTGAGAAAGCAAATGAGATGTTTTCTTGCTTTATGCATCTATTTCCCTTAGTGCTTTTACCAGTTCTAAACTGGCTCTTCTCTCAGTCTCTGTCCCAATCAGTTGCTCTAGTGTTCTTTGGCAGACAATCTGAAGTCAGTCTACCTCTACTGAAATAAATCCATGTGGACTTACCAGGTTCCTGTAGCTTTGGGACAGATGACTAATAATCCTGACAGCTTGGCTGTAGATTTTTGTATTAGAAATAAATGCTGTATGACCTAGCAGAGTAACAGAGGATCCAGCTGCATTGTTGCTTTTCAATCAGGCTGTACAGCAACAGAATGGTCTAACTTTTACCAAAACAGTTTCCCTACTGATATGCATATGATTAACTGGGTGTCCCATGTCTGCAAAATAATATCCAATGAACCTTCTTCTCCTTCCAGTGCTGCCTTCACTGGAGCCGAACTACAAAAAGAGCACAGTGACATCAGAACTGCAGGAAGACAAATATCTCTGCTTTTATTCTTCTCTTTTATCCTAAGCTTTGGTTGATTCTCGATACGTATGAATCTCTGAAGAGTTCTTACACAGAGGTTTTTGCTTTCTTTTACAGATATATGGCCATTATTGATCCCTTGAAACCTAGGCTCTCTGCAACTGCTACCAAGATGGTCATTGGGAGCATATGGATCCTGGCATTCCTGTTGGCTTTTCCCCAGTGCCTATATTCCATTACCAAGGTGATGCCTGGGAGAACTCTTTGCTATGTAGCATGGCCAGGTGGTCCAAACCAGCATTTTATGTAAGCTTTTGTTCTTTTAAACTTGTGCATGGTGGTGTCTAGACTTGCAGTGGAATTGGCAAAATCTCTAGCGTCGTGCATATACTCTACACATACAATAACTAACAGCTTTGGTCACTGAGAACCACAGAGACCGTTTTCTAAGTAAGGATGATAAAGCATTATATGTGATAAACGGAACAAATTTATTCTCTTCCACATCTGAGTGTGCTCCCTCCTGTGCTGCACTTCTACCATCACTGCTCCACCTAAGATGGCTACTTCTATACAGACAGAGATGGTCAGAACTGGGAACATAACATGCAATTCAAAGCAAGCTTCCTCTTTATCCTAAACAGGAAAACAGGATTTCTAGTCTCTCCTTAGAATCATTTAGGTTGGAAAAGATCTCTAAGGTCATCAAGTCCAACCACTTACCTTGCACTACCAAGTCCACCACTAGGCCATGTCCCTAAGTGCTACATCTACACATTTTAAATATATCCAGGGATGGTGAATCAATTGCTCCTCTGGGCAGCCTGCACCACTGCTTGACAACCCTTCTCATGAAAAGAATTTTCCTAATATTCAATCTAAACCTCCCCTGGCACAGCCTGAAGTAATTTCTTCTCTTGTAACTAGGGAGAAGAGACAAATATCCACCTCACTACAATCTCCTTTCAGGTAATTGTAGAGAATGAGAAGGCCCTAACCAGATTTTTTTCTGTAGATCACTTCATGGGAGGGATGGATTTTGCCACTTCATTCTGTTACATTATCACAATTACTTATGTCAGATATTAGTCCAAAAAAGAAATCTGGATAACCTATAATTGGTTCCACTTTCTGAAAGTGAGAATATCAGTCAATTAAATTAAATATATCCTGTTTGTCCCTCTGGTAGAATTAGGAATAAGTGGCTACTTAGGCATCTGTCCTTTCATGTCTTCACTGACATTTAAGAAAAACATTGTGTTCAAGGCTGAAAGCTTATGTAACCATCTAGAATCAAATTTCACCTTTTGCTCTTTTTGAGGCAGGTGAAAGAAGTCCTGGTCATATGTAATTTTTATCACTTTAGAAGCCGTACACAGACATTTCTCTTTAGGGCAGGAAGGTCACACTCTGTGACAGGTGGGGATTCTTCACTGATCATTCACTAGATTTTATCTGAAGTTGGCATTTAACAGGAACTAACAGGAGGCAAAATAAATGATCTTTGTTTTCCCAGTGCTTACATCAGCAGTGGTGACTCTATTGCATGCAGGCTACAGATCTGCGTTGTCTATGTGCAACAGATCTGCCATATGAAGAACAGTGGGTGACAGGACTCTTATCAGGGTCTTTGCATCAATATGTCACCAAAACACTTATTTTCTTCTTTCATTTATGGTCCAGACTAGAGCTCCAAATGCCTAGCTTGCCCTCATGATACTCGGCTGTGCAATTAAATCAACTCAGCTAGTTATGGACAAACATACCTTATTCTGCAGTCACTAATTATTGTAACTATAGAGTCATTTATAATATATACTAGTGCAGGCTCAGCATTAGACACCCCACAAGGCACAGGCATTAAAATGTACATAAATTTGCAGTGCAATTCAAGACTTTCAAGAAGACAGTGAAAACACCAAGGACTAGCCAGTTAATATAAAACATGCTTTGTGCTAAAGTAGCAGTCTTGACTTCTAGCAGCCCATTCCATTGGTATAGCTCCTCTGAAAGCACTTACCACCTGAATACCTTTTCATTGCAGGTATCATGTTATTGTGATTGTGCTGGTCTACTGCTTTCCACTGCTTGTCATGGGAATCACTTATTCCATGGTGGGAATTACCCTCTGGGGAGGAGAAATACCAGGCGACACATCCAACAAATATCACGAGCAGCTCAAAGCTAAGAGAAAGGTACTGTTCCAGTAAATTCCACTAAGTGAATACTTATAAAATCATCTGCAATGATGCAGATTATGATTGCAATTATGTTGCAATGTACCACAGTAAATTCTTTCAGAAACACCAAATCACTTGAAATAGCAGTAATAAGAGATCAGCTTCAATGCAAAATTTGATTACGTTTGACAAGTTGTCTTCTCTATTCACTGGCTGTTGTTTTTGTAACTTTAATGTTTGTCATTAAATAAAGGAAACATTTGGGTTTTAACTTCTTACTCCACATGCAGCAGCACATACTGTGTCTGCTATGTGGAAACTACGGCAAAAAGTTTAGCCTTCACAGAGCTAAGATACTGAGTTTTGAACAATGGGCTAGCAAACCATCAGCTCTTGTTAGGTAAGATTCTCATCCTACTGAAACAAAAGTGAGTCTTGCTGTAATTCTCAGGTGATTAAGGTCCATGAATATTTGAGATAAGCACTGATCACTGTGTTTGTAATAAAAAAAATTAGATTTCTAAACAATAACTTTTTTGTGAGAAATGCAAACAAGTTTTCCCAGATATTTTCTTTCAATCTCTTTCACTGTAGGTATTGCTTAAACTAACCAGACTTGGAATTGCTTATGAACTGAGTATCATATTTGACTATCTCCAGTTCAATTTTCCCAACATTGCAGTGCAATGAAGGCTTCTTTCCTATAACATTCTTTTTCTTAACCTTCCTTATTTAATAAGGTGGCCTTCTGCTTTTTATTTCTGACAATTTTTTTTTTTATACTAAAATGTATTTAATCCTTCAGATTTGAAAAAATGGTACCCTAATACAAACTTCTAATTCACAATGAGCACATTTTCAGTTGCTCAGTTTGCTTCCTGATACGGTGAGTATGTTTGAATAGTGGAATATGTTACTGTGCTGCAGCAATAGCAGAGTGGGGCATATTGGGTCCTGAGATAACACAAGATCTCCTGCAAATTCTGGAGAACACTAACATTTTCATTTCTTTCAGGACATTGAAGAAATCACTTTCTGTAACAGACACAACCCGCAAAAGCAAGTGTGGAAGGGAAATTATTAAATTATTGCAGAACTAGGACATGCCAGAACTTCAGGACCTGTTATCATAATGACTAAGTAAAATAATCATCTTGTGACATAGAAAATAGAGGTCTCTGAAGAGAAAAATCTGGCTTTTACTATATGAAATAGAGGGCCCAATTAAATCCCTTGAATACTTTAAAAACAGCACCTGTTTAGAATTCTAAATATATACAAGAGCCAAGGAAGAGCATCCTTAATTAAAAGATTTTAAATGTGAAAGTATGGGAATGCATACCTTCAAGACTTGCAACAAGGGAATTAAATTATGTGCAGATGTATTATAACTGCATCAGTGACTTTATGAGTAGAGCTCCATGACAGCACTTTAGCTACACTGCTGTGCTCTCCAACAGGATTTATGAAATAACTGGTATTTGGAAAGATGAATCATAATTGGTTATTCACGGAGAGGAACTAACAGACTGGAATCCAAATAAAGCCATAACTCAGCTTGCCTCTGATAACAGAGCTAGTGCTTTGCCCTTTTCAGGCAAAGAAATAATCTGTATTTCTTGCTACTTAGTATATAGGTATCTAGACACATGGAAAATCTGTGCACTTATAATGAAGGAGAAATATAAAATAACTGACTACGTTTCATATCAGGCAATGTTACAGTGAGTGCAAAGGTGTCTGATTAGGGTTGTTTGAAATTTTATTTAATATTAAAGTATTTAATATTAAGAAGTTCATGTAAGACCTTTAAAAGAAACAACGTTTGCCAACAAAAGATTTGAAGCTTGAGAAAGTTGTTAGTAGTTCAACAGATGGTCTCATCATTTCACCTATATGATTGGGAAATACAGTCCTGAATCCTCCTGAAAGCAACATTAAGGGATGAAGGATTCAAAGGATTTAACAGTGCACACCGTAGGCTGGATAACACAAAGTCATGCTTAGTATCTTTAAGAGATAGACAAAAGACAAAATATTTAGAAATTCAGGACTGGATGAAACAACAAACCTACTTTTGCTTGCCCTTTTTTTTTCTTTTGACACACAGCTCAAATATCTCAGGGACTGACCCATTTAAATCTGTCTGACATCAGTCTTTTAAATTTCTGAACATTTGCTACGTGTGGGGACTTTGCAGCCATTATCCCTTCTTCTTAAAGCTCCTGGCATGAGACTGACTGATGTTCAGCTGAACATCATTTATTCTCCTGCAATTCTCATTTTCACAATATGGAATTATAGTCTCAATGGTGTCATACATAACAAGTTTATACAAGTGTCTCATAATATTACTAGAAGATTTACTAGGTCAAAATGTTCTTTATATTCACTGCAAACACTTGCTCTCAGATGTTGTCTCCACACCCTGTTTTTCCTATCTAACAAGTCCCAATCACTCTTTCAGCTTTACTTAACCCATAAGAGGGTATAACCATGTACTGCAAGTAAAATCAGTTAGTACTGTTTTTATCAAGAAATACAGTTTTGATACAACAGTTTTCTGAAAAAAAAGAACATTTATCTTAACAGAAGATGCTATTGCCTAGCCACAATGGGAAGAATACACAGGAACAGAAAATGTTCTCCTTAACTTTCATATTTCCTTTACTGTTCATTTTACTTAAGACTGTTACTTTGTGATAATATGTCACCAGGCATCTTTTCCAGTCATTTTCTTTCCTCCACACTTATGCTTCTGCCTGTATTTTCTGCTTCTCCTAACACAGCTTGAGGTGTCATCTCAGCTTCTTTTAGTAATGAAGATTGATTAAAAGGCACATTGTTTCAATACAATTTTTTTTTCTCAAATTGGAGTATAAAACAAGAAAAAAAGCCCCATATGTTTGCTAGTGAACCACAGTCTCTGTGAGAACTCCTGTATGAACACTTCACACATATTTCCCTGGTTTGTTGGCTGATAACATTTTCTTTGCCCTCATTTTCATAGATTTAGAGAAAGTCCAAGGAAGGGCAGCTAAAAATGATCAAAGGACTTATGAAGTGATTAAAATGGCCCGCACTTTTTAGTTTGAAGACAGGGAGGCTAAAGGACAAGATGTCAGGGTTTAGAGAAACACAAAGGTAGTGGATAAAGTGACTGAAGAACTGTTGGTCACCAAATCTGGAAATACATGAACTAGTAAGAGACCAGCACAAGGCTGGTAGAAGAGAGAGCACTTTAAGAAAGGATAATTTAAAAGTCAGTAAAGGGAATCTGAGATGTTCTCCTGCCAGATGTTTATGATCTCAGAGGATTCTGAAAGGTTTTAGGCAAATTAACAAACAATAAATTCATAAACCATAGAGTTTTTAAGGTTGGAAAAGACCTCCAAGATCAATGAGACCAACCTCTGACCAGTCTCCACTGTCAACCAGACCACAACACTAAGTGCTATGTCCATTCATTTCTTGAACACATTCAGATATGACTCCACCACTTCCCTGGGCAGCCTTTTCCAATGGCTGACAACACTTTCAGTGAAGAAATGCTTCCTGATGTCCAAAAATTCTCCCTAATGTCCAAGTAGATACTGAAAGGATGACTCAGAGATGCCCTCCTCTTTAACACAATCTTGGGTGCTGGGGCAGTATTAGGAAAATAGAAGATGGGCAATGGCCAGGTTCATGGGATTTCCATAAACAGCACCTCCTACTGCCTCTGAGACAGAATAGTGGGATAGATGGGCAACTGTCTGATTCAGAAGGAACTGTCCTATGTCTTTATATTCCTGTTTTTACAGCAGTGCAGCTATAAAAATACTCCTGACTTCTCGCTGGCTTTCAGTGCAACTAAAAACACAGATTTTCCTTTATTTCTTCACCACATATAAATAAATGACATGAAAACACATTAATATATATTTTATACCACACTTTACGAAGAAAAGCATCAGTTAGAAATAATGATACTTTTGCTGGCACTAAAAGGTAGCCAACCAGGTCAGACCCAAAAAAAGATGATGAACTGTTTCTCTATGGAGTAGTTTACTGCAGAGCAGAGGCAGGAAAAAAAAAAGAAAAGAGAAAAGGAAAAAAAAAAAAGCAAGAGAGTCAAAGCCTAAAACATTGCAATATGGCATCAAAACTCTTGAAATACTGAATAAATTATGGGCTGACACAGATTCAAAAAAACAAGACTATACTCATAATATAAAGCTTATTCAACATAAATAGGTGATGAGAATATTACACTATGAACTCAGATCAGATGATAACCAATAATTAACTCCAAAATCAAAGATCCTTCTAGTAAACAAGCAACCACTAAGTACAGACAGACAGACAAGGGTTAAATACTACTCCATTCATAAAACCTTTTGTGAAAGTTTGCATCCAGCCATGTGAAACAAAGTGTTTTGACCCTCTGGGTCCAAGCGTTTGTCTTGCATGTGGACTTCCTACACCCTCTTGAAACTTCACTTTTATCCTACATAATTGTTCAGACTTCTTCAAGATTGGAAAGTAATTGCTTCCTCATGGGACTGCATAAAGAGTTTAAAATCTTCCCAGTTATTTAAGCAATCCATCTTTTCCTGGCTTATCCCAGCATGAGAACCAGCACTGCAATCTCCACTAACTTACACCATTTTCAAAATGACACAAGGGAATAGACATTTAATACAACAGAAAAGTAAATATAACTCAATTATCCTAAATTCAATTACAAACACCCCCTGCAATCAACTACTCTACACAAATTTGTACTACAGACTTCACGGGAAAGCCCAATCTTCATAGCTGATGCCCTTATCTACACTGAATCATCACCTGTGACTGGTTTTTAAAAGTCAGACAATAAGAAACAGACTTTTCTTGGTCTTTTTTCAGGTAATGATTTGCCAAGGCTGCATATATGTCAAAATATTCACTAGACATGTTTAGGTGTGCAAAGAGAAACAAATCCTGGAATACACTGTACGTAGGGTGAAGGCATCTGGACTACAGATCACCCAAACCTGCCATGCAACAACACTCAGCTGAAGAGAACTTATATTGCCATTGTGCCTTTCCCATCATTTATTTATTCACGGGACATGAGTGTTTCCACCTTGGAGATTGGTTTGTGCTTGTGCACGCATACAGAAATGACTGCCATGGTGGTGTCGGAGCACTGTGCTCACGCACTGACCAGGTGTCCACTCCAGAATGGTGCAAACATACACAAAGGGCCTTGGGCACTTCCCCCTGGGAAGGCACCACTTCCCTTTAGCTAATCTTACATTTCTGGGAGTGATATGTGAAAAAACCTACCCGTCCTGTTGAGGGGTAATGAGGAAAAGAAGCTCAGTTTGCTATAAATACTGTGTATCTCCTGCCAAAAATAGGGGCCTGTATAATTTTTTTGGTCGATACTCATCTTCTGTAAATGGGTCTACTCTTTGCAGAGATGGACAAAGAAAACAAAATGCAAAAACGAATAAATAAATACTAGAAGAGAACGAACACAATGTTAAGCTGGAGAAATAAACACTATTTTAAGAAGAGGTGATCTCACTGATCTAACAGTCACGGCACTATGGCTTATATTATAATGTGTGGGTGGCTGTATTGCTTGACTAGCTGAAATTTCATACAGCTACAGTTAAATTATCATTTATCCAAAATGCTGATACATTGTGAGCACCTTGCCGGCCAAAGCTCTATCATGATTGAAAACCACAGGTGTACTTCAGTGCAGCCACATTCACAAATTTAGCATTGTTCAGCACATTCAAAAAGAAAAAAGACTTAGTAATATGAGGTTGAAGAACAACTTACACCAGCTAGCACCACTTCTGGGCACTTCACTGCTCTGTTATCAGCCAACAATCAAGAGAAACAGAGATGCTTTTTATAGACTGCAGTCCTTACATAGAAATGTCTGCTGATTAATTCCTCAGGCAACTGAAGGTGTAAGAAAAATACCAAAGTGGCAGCTTGTTATGCTCATACACTGTGTTTCCTCTGTGCGAAATGCCAAGAGGTGACCGAAAAGTCTCTGAAGTGATCAGTCTGACTTTATGATTTCATACTTTTAAGTCAGTCTCCTCCGAGGTTATAATCACATAGAAATATATCTCAGACTTTCTGAAACTACTCTAGAAATTATATCTTTTTCAAATTTTTCTATCAATGAGTCATGGAAAGTTTTAAACATTAACTTTATCTGTGGTTGTGTTTGACAACAGCACATTTCTTACTTAACGTAAAGAAGAAGAACAGGAAGAAGGAATTGTCAGATGGTTTTAAAGGCTTTTCAGAAAAACTCATCCGTTGTTTGCCAGACACTGGAAGATGTTGAACTGTGTCCAGTGTTTTCTCCACTTATTCGCTGAGTGTCAGTTTGTGTCTTTCAATATTAAAATGTTAAATGAAAACAGGACAGGAACCAGCCTTCAGGCCTGTCACCACAAACAACACTAACAGAATTCCTCTATCATCTTAAACCTCCATCTTCTAAAAAAAAAATCTCACCAATCCTAGAGTTCCGTTTTCCAGGCTAAATTTCTTTACAGACGGCTCTATGTCATTATTTTCAGTTAGCTTAATTAATTACTTAACATCCCTCACTGGTGTCACCTCTACAGATATGTTCATGTCCATTTCTTCTCTCAGTCTTTATGTTTGTTACATAAATGAAACAAGTGCATCTGATCTTTTATATAACATCTTTATGCAACAAGTGACCAAAACCAGACAAGGAATGCCAGCAATGTAGTGTCCCCATGGTCCTGCACAGGGGTAACTCCCTTTTCTCCACTGAGAATGCCTCATCTGGAACATCCTAATATCTCATTTTTTCCCTTCATTAAACGGTCGTGCTATAATGAGTAAATAACATCTGTCTCCTCATCTGTTCACAACAGGCAAACAAATTCACAGTAGATAATTTTATTAGTCCTTAATTGAGCAAATCCCAGAGTTTTTTTAGTATGATCATACCTATGGAAGTAGAGTGTAAAACAATCCATCAAAACTAGCACAGTACCAGTCCAGCAGTTCCTATCTGCTCTGTGATATCTGTCACTGCCACCACCCCACCTCGGGACACAATCACTACTGGTACCATACAAAGTATACGACCAGCACTGTGAAACTTCATTTCTGCTCCCACAGTTCTTCCACATCCCAGTTCTTTCTCTGCCTTGCTTCTGTAGCAGCAAAGTTGCTCAGAAGTGTCTTGTCATCAAACTTACCTGACATGCCTTTATTTTGCTGTACAAAACTCCTCAGTAAATACATTAAATGAGGCAGATCTCAAGACTGATACTTAGAGAATATATCCCAGATTGGAGGGAGATTAGTATTAAATACTTTCTAATAAAAGTTTTTTTTCTCTTAACTACCTTTCCTGTGCAAAGTGTTTCCCAAATCATGCTCAGTAGTGAAATGTAACGGGTAAAATTACCAACAAAAATTAATAACTAAAGATAGGTTTCCTCTCATTCTGTTTCAGGGCACCTCTTACTGTGATATCCTTAACTCTGACTATTTATGGGAAGTATGAAATAGCCTTATTAATACATTAGATGCAAACCAATCCTAATGAAGCTAAGCCTGACTTCACGAACTATTACACGTGCCTAAAATCGGGTTTGTAGCCCTGTAGATGGAGTTAGTAACACAAGGAGATGTGACATGATGCTTAGTATGCTTCCTACAGAGCACAGATGCTTACCCTGCCTGCTGCTCTTCTCCATGGCTCTTCTCCATGGCATGTGTGAGTCAGGACTGGCCATTCAGAAGGTTATTAAGGGCCAGACTGCAGATGTTAGTGTTCCACTAACATTTTGAGCCGTTGTTCCATAGCCATAAAGACAAATACCCTGCCAGAATCACCAGATTGCTATTAACACAATAGTCAAAGTCTTGACTTGCAAGTAATTGCTATTACAGCCAAAAGTTTGCAGAATAGTTTGGGGTTTTTTAAGCTTACTTTCTCTTAAGTTTAAGAAAAACTTCAAAAGGGTAATGAGGGTCAGAATATCATTAGTATCTTTCTGGTGAAAATACTAGCAGAATAAGATATCACTATTTTTATCATTACATTCCCATAGTTAGCAAAAATCTCCACAAGAACATAGAACACTGTCAGGAAAGCCTGATTTGGGCATTTTCATTTACCATTAATTAAGTTCTTGCAAAATCATCACATTACTTATAATGTATGACCCCCTCCCTAAACACAGACACACAAAGAGAATGAGTATTTTTCCAGTAGGATGAGGCACACTAACCAATAACCTTTGGGTTTAAGTTTTAAAAAGTTCTGTTAAACTCTTTCTATTACCAAGTATATGGACTGAAAACCGACTGAAAATGTAGGGAATGAGCAAAGTAATTCTTAATGCTGTGAATCAGGATTTTTATTTCACAGTCTCACTCTTCACATGCTTAGAAATTGCCTAGGGAAAGACTGGGGCATGAGGTACAGAGGAATTACTGTCACTGCATGTTAAACCCAAAGTATTTTTACAGAGCTGTTTTATGGTCTTAGAACTTCAGGAAAAAAAGGGTTCATCTGTTCTCCTTTTCAGGATTATTTTTTTCCAGCAATTTGTTCTTTTTTTAATCATCTGCCCATAATTTTGAACAAGATTTCCTATTGAGGTAAAAATAAAGTCAGACCTCCTCCTGATCATTCTCTGAACATGATTGACACAGTGAAATGTAACACAATTATTGGAAGCTGCTCTTCACTGCTATCTCCAAATAGCTACAGAACATTCAGCAGCAGTACCAGCTTCCATTCATTGCCTCAAGGTCCTAAAGCTCAGCTATGAACTGTGAACAAACACATCTTTCCACACCCATTGTCCACGCTTCAAGCAGCCATCACAGAGAAGCAAAAGCAGAGCAAACACTAAAAATGGCTTTATACTGTGCATAAACCTTGCCAGTTTAAGTATTTACTGACAAACTGATGGAAGTTTTCTGGTCAATGCTTTTTTTATAGAACAGCTGGCAACATCTCCAGGTGACGGGCAGATTTAAGAGACTGGTTCTGCATGGTCAGTGATTAGGCTCAGAACTGTGAACTTACAGTTGCTGTGATGTTTCTCCTTGTTATTTTGATATTTTTGATCACTGTTGGCAGAAAATTTATGTGAAATATAAAGCCTAGGCACAGTCCTAGAGCAAAAATTTCTGCTTACTAGTGCCTCATATTTTAAGAATGGAAGTATCACTAGGTTAACAGACAAAAAATTTCAACAATGTTTCACTCCAGTGTTAGTGAGCTCAGCATGTTTTCAAATGCATTGCTGAATTCAACTATACATGTTCATTAATAATAAAACCAAGATACCCATGAGAAAGACAAATGAAAGCCAAGTGTCTCTTTTGCAACATTCAAATTTTCTGCATGGAGATTATGATCTCCATATTTTACACTATGGAGTTGGGTTTTTTAAGACAGACTTCATTTTCTCTGTGCAGTTCTCCCCAGGTTCAAGTTTGGGACCTGACCCTCCAGACCGATAACCTTAAAATCCCACATTCAGGACAAAGTGTGTTCTTAAAGTTGTACACATTTTTACCAGCATATAAACAAACCTTAGAAACTGCAAAAGGTCTTTTGTTGTATCATCTGATCTGCAGTCCAAGTTATCCCATTACATATCCTAAATTATGAGCATGAGTAGTCCTGTGTGTGCATGGGTGCGTAAAAACATATATGTGTGTGTGTGTATATATATACACACACACAAAAAAACACAAGAGATAGGAGAGAGTGCAAAAGAAGCCCCTTCCACATCGAGTCTCTGTAGGGAAGTCATGAACAAATTAATTTTAGCATGAGTTTTCAGTCTGCTGAGCTTTCTGGAATACTGCCAAGCATCTGTATGGTGAACAGCCTAGGAAATCAGATGCAGATCACTCATTTTGGAGTACTGCAGAGCCAAGACCTGTATATTCAGCAGAACTGAACTGCAGTTCCAGTATTACACTTACACACTTTTGCATTCAGTACAGGATGCTCTTCGTGTCAAAACAAAACAGGTTTTTTCTGAGTTAAAGCAGAAATCTACACACCTACACACAGAGGGGTGTCTATGTTATGTCTATTAATGCCCTCACCTAACAAATCTTATCCTTTAACTCAAGCATTTAATTCTTTAGAAGTTTTTGTACTGCAGCATTGTAAATAACCTATTCAAAGCACCTTTATTTCATTACTCAATTTCTGGGGTGGATAGAAGGAGTTTTTTTATTTCTCCAGGTTTTAAAGCAGGTTTCCTAGGAAACAGTTTCAGCCACCCTGCCATGGGTCAGCTTATACCTTATTCCACAAATTGGGATATCACAGGAGTATCAAACCAGTGCAATAATGACCAGTGTGTTGACCATTATGGCCAAGTCATGTGGACACTTTAATACTTGAAACAATTCTTGCCTGTAGAAAAGTAGATGCTGTCAGGATAATGACACTCCTGATACTTTTCATCAATAATTGACCAGAGCATGTACTGCTTTTTATTGACCAAGTATTTCCAAAGTGTTCTGTATGTGAGTTTCAAGTCTACTTCTCCTAATAAATTCACAACCTTGTACAGTCATTTGAAGAATGATAAAAATAAACTAGGTGCATGAAATGCAAAATATAAACCTCAATATCACTGACATTAACAGTTTCCTTTGAAGTCAATTTAAATGAAAAAAACTGGGGGACAATAATAAAATTTTTTGCTTTTTTTTTTCTGTGGTGGTATTAAAAATTTTTTCTTCAAACTTTGAAAGGGAAGATGCTACTACCACTGCAAATCTTAATTATGATGGCAATTAAAAAATAGCTTTAACTGTGCCTTTTTTCCTAACAGAATTTTTCCAATTCTGTTGCAGTTTCCAATGCAATTTAAACAAGTACGGTCCAGGAATAATTCATAGTTCTTTTCTTATCAACAGAAAAGAGAAGAAAGAAGTTTTTCAAACTATGTAGCAAACAATCTGCATTCCTTCCCATTATGTTCTTGTGCCAAAATTCTAAAGAAATATGGTAAACATTCAAATGGCTTCTAATTATATAAATCACTTATTTAATTCCCCAAGGTGAATAAGATGGAAATGAAACAATTCAAAAAGTAGTCTTTCCATATGAAATAAGAGCCTATGCTCCTATTTTTAAGATAACCAAAGGTACCCATCTCATTTTAAGTTCAGGAGCACAGGTTTCATTATAAGGAGCCCACATAAAGTAAAACACAGGTAGGATGGTATGCAACTTTTGCATAATTCATTGGCATAATTCATCATAGTAATAGTTGTTTATTGCAGTGTCCAAAATATAAGATTTAGTTTTCAAAAGAGAACATCCACTAGTGCCATTCCTTCAGAAGTCTTACATGGAAAATTAGTTTAAAGATTGAGCCTACAATGAGGATTAAAGGTTCCAGAACACTTTCAGAATTGTGTCCAAGGGGACTTCAAAATTAACTACCCCATTAGCAAAATAAAAGAAGATATGATTATTTTATTTCCCCCCATACCAAATCTCATATTTGGTTGGAGGCATGGAAATGAATTATGCCCCATGATTCATTCCAGGTAAGGGAGGGAAGTATTGTAAAATAAGTGGTGGTATGAATCTTAAGTACAAAAGCACTAGATCAGCTTTTTCACTTTTTTTTTCAGAACTAGATCTCAAGTGGATAATCATGTCCAATAATGCCAATTCCACAACAGCCACTCAGAGTCGTTTTCTAATGAACATAAACTTCTTGTGCTACTCAATGCTTAAGACCAAGACAATGATACAAAGCTACCTACCTTTACTTGTCCAGCTTACAGAAAAAAACTCTTAGTTTGAGCAGCAGACATTAGCATATTGCCTAATATTCAACAATCTCTTGTGATAAATTGAGACGTCTCTTCTTAGATAAAGTAACATAAAACTTGTGGAAACTTTTCCTCCTTGCCCGCAATCAGATGCTTGTAAAATCATGCATTCTCAAGAAAAATAAAACTCTGAACAAAATATTTACCCCTTTTCTGCAATGGAACAGATATTTCTTGAAATGTTGAGAGAAACTCAAAGTCACTGTCAAATCTGTGTTCTATGCTACTTTGGGGAAACATTTAAAAATGGCAGTAGCTAAGACAACTCATAAAAAATGTCCTAATTGCTTTGGTTTGAGGGGAGTCCCACATCTGAGCATTTGGAAGAAGGCAAACTAATTCAAAACTACTTCACACTAGAAGAGAATATATTTTTGAACTTTAGAGCCTAACTAAAAAGTAAATGATTATGAGTTCGGTTTGCAACAAGGGATTATGCAAACTGAAATGAAAAGCAGTTTCTTTATTTCAAGTAACTTAGAAAAACAGATGGAAAGTGCAAGTCAGAAGACAAAAATTATCTGGAGCACTGGAATTGGCAAATACTGTACCTGGCTGAAAGACTTAGAAGTTCTCTCATACTTTCTCCACCTAAATGTGCATCTACTTCAGCTATTAAGAATCCATCCTTTCCTATGAGCTAAAAGAATGTGGAAAATCCCTGAGTTTGTAAAAGTATTTGGTACCTTAGAAGTCAGTTCCATCTCTGTACCATTGCCAGTAGAAATACCTTTGAATCCTAACTTTCTTGCAGAAGAGAGATAGTTTACTCCAAATAAGCATTGTGGAAAAGCAAAGGCACATTGGTGTTCCTTTCTCTCTGGTTCTTCATGCTTAAGTGCCATGTGTGTCCCCAGGACTGGAAAGTGGATTTACTGGCTGCAGCCTAACATGCTGGGAGAAAAACTTTGTGAAATGTTAGTGTGGCATTTTACTTCTCTCAAAAGAGCACAGGGCGAAAGTTACAATTCCAGGGATTATCTGTGAACTGTGTTTAAGCTGTGTTCATGAATAAATAACATCCAGGAGAGGGTAAACAAAGACAATCTTACACTCCATGGATTCTTAAATAATTTGCTTCTCATTTATATCTGCACATGATCCAGGAGTTAAAGTTCTGAAAGTAATTAAATTGTTCTGTGTGATATAAGTGCAAATGATATCAAAAGCCAAATTCCTGTACTTGTAGAAGCAGCAGTAACAAAGATTACTTAGAAAGGCAATAAGGAGCTACAGAGGAGATTGAAAAGGAAATAATTGCATAGTCCAAGTCTTAGGTATTGCTGGCAAATCAATGCCTTGCAATGTGAATTGCTATATTCCTCCAGCAGCACACTCTCTCAGAAAAGTATGTTATTCCCAACCTTTCAAGAGCTGCTCTCAATGGTACATCTTAAATCAGACTACTTTTCTAGCTATTCTTCATGCAAAATAAAAACAGGATGGAAAAATAAATGTACTTGCCGGTTTTTCTGAGTGTAGCAGAATCTGTTAGTTCCTTTCCACTTTTACTGTTCCAAAGGTTTCACAGCAAAGGCAAACTTGCAAACTCCAATTCCAATGAGCTTACATTGGTTTTGCTCTTTTAAATACAGTTTTTTCTCATTACATCCATTAATGAAAGAATGCTTCTTACTCAGACAAAGGATTTAAAGGAATGGTCAAGACCACAAAGCACATAAATTAACTTTCTTTTCTAGACATAGGCAGCAGTGCATCAATATCAGCAGAACAGGTTGATGAAAATCAGTGTATAAAACAAATACTTTGATTTTCCATTTACAAATCTAGCCTCAAGACCTGCATGAAGGTTTCACAACTGGGAGACTCAGTACAACTCATTTAACAAAAGTATTGCCTAGAATAGAAAAAATCCTCTTTCCTCCAGTCATGCTGCCCACAATGCACACAGAGAGATTGAACAGAACACCAGGGGAAAATGGTGCCACTGGGATAAAAGATTTTGACTGCAATTCACATTTTGGAAAGATGCAGGTGAAAGGGTGGCAGGAACAGAGCTAGACTTTAAGCTAAACAACTGAATTCAGGCATTTTCTTGCTTTAGAAATGTTTCCTAATGCACAAGAGAAGACCCTTATTAATGAATTCTATGCAACTCAAAATGGAAGGAAAAGCAACTGAAATACAGTAGTATCTCAAAAAAGTGAAACAGAACAGACCTATTAAAAAAACTTCTTTTTTTCAGTCACAGGTTTAAGCAGTCAAAAAACAACCCCAACACTGAAGCTGTCTTTTTTACTCTGCAGTTGAACCTGTGAAGTGTCACTGGGGTTTCTTTAGTGAAACATCACAGTGTACTGGGAAAAGACAATCAAGTTCTTGTGGTAAATTCCTACTGGGCCTGTTTCATTTATTTTCTCTGTTGCTTTATGGGTACTTGTTCTTCAATTTATTCCAAGTAAACTCAAGGTGCCCAGGGTTTATAGACCTTGAAGTCACTTTCTGTTCATAGTTATTGACATAATCAAGAAATGAAAACTTATGGAACGACCAACATTACAGACAAGAAACGCAGATATAAACTGCAAGGTATGGCCCTGCACAGTGTGTGTGCCTCTCTCTGAAAGGGAAAAGGACATTGGGAATAATCTTCTTCCTTTTCCTCTGATTTTTTTTCCCTCCATTTCTGCCAACACAGTCATTCTTAGATGATGAAATGAGAACAGACTAGGGCTTTTTGATTCCTCTCACAACTTCTGCATTTGACTTCAAATTTAACCTTAATTGCCTTCTGTTTCCAACAATTTTACACCACACAGACTTGCAACATCTCACTCATCTTCTCCTCGGAAATACGTCACTAAGTGCACTGTACTATATAAATACTTGAAATGACAGGCAAACCTGAATGATTAAGAATGTAATGTGCTTCACTGTCTGTCATTCAAGTGACTTGTTACTTCATAAATTAAATCAAACACTAATGGCCATCCAAAATCATCTGTAGCTTGTTGTCTAGTTTGACTACTTGCTTCAGAAATTTCTGCTTTCAGGATGATGATGACTTAATACTTAATCATGGATTTCCAGACAGAAACAGCAACAAGAAAACCTTATACTAATCTCACTCTTTTAAAAGATGAGTATTTCATTTTAAACAAAAGAGTAACCTTGCAGGAAAAGACTAAATTCTCTGGGGGGTGATTTGGAATTTTTAATTTTAAAACTTAACGTTAAAACATTCAAAAATAGAATTTAATTGCCTGAAATTGTGACAAGAAAAATTGTGGTTTTTCTTTGCAGGGTAAAAATTAGTTTGGGATTTCTGGTCTCTTGAAGAAAACCTGAAATACTGTCTTTAACAGTAATTTAAACTGAAACTTCATTCCTTCAGTGTTAGTTTTTTCAGCAGCTTAAATCTAAAAGCTATTCTTTGTACAGCTTCTGAAGNTCAGTGTTAATTTTTTCAGCAATTTTTAATTTTTAAATCTAAAAGCTATTTTTTGTACAGCTTCTGAAAGTTTATTAGCTTTAGGAGACCTTTAAGTAGACTCCAGAAGCACTGCTTGCCTTGCCTTTCAGTGCAACACAGAAAACAACACACAATGAGCATTTGGACATTAGAAAAAAGACAACTTCCTTTTGGAAAAAATTAACACAATTGAGTATGCCAAACAGGCACTCTGGACTCTTTCTGTGCTTTCTAGCATCTCTGGGGCACGAGTGACACAGTGTTCAACCAGATTAAGCTACATTATTTGCTGGGAAGCTCTACTATTTTGGTTCTCAAGCACTGCACAGACAAAATGTACACTGTAAATACAGACTCACCTGTTTAAATTTTGAAAATTTGGACACAAAAATCCTTTCATTCAGTACCTATGATATTCCAATGATGACTAATTCTTGGAACAATTCCACATGCACAGCTGGTACTGCAAGACTTGCTAATTAAATATCAAGGTAAGTAATTAAGACACTCAAGTGTTCTGAAACTACAGAAGTCCTGAAAGGTGCTGAGGTAACACTTATTTCTGACAGATCCATAAAAACACAGCAATAAGGAAATTGCACCTGTAAATCAATGACAGGGAGCTTAAGTACCATGGTAAAACTACAGAGTTAAGGCTTCCATCTATACAATATGTGCAAGGCAGAGGTGCAAGTCCCCAGCAGAATAGTGGAAGTTATGTTGAAAGCAGTGAAATAGCAATGTCATTTAATGATAGACTGTGATTTGACAACATACTTTTATGCATCCCTTCGCATACTTAGTTTAGTCCAGCAAGTTCTGTCCACATAAAACCATAATCTCTTCCCCCCACCCTAGAAAAAAAACACTTACATAGTCCCATAAACTTGTATCTATGCCTAGATGTAGACACACAGATGTACATGCGAAAGGTAAAAGTGATACTATGTTTTGGTGTGTTGCCTTCCTTTATAATAATACTGATCTTCCTGATCACAGGATGATTTATAGTTAACTGATGAAAAGTGCTTCAGAAGAACCAACTACTATTAATGTTGTATATGTGGCCAGATGCCTCTTTTTTACCTTTAGGTGATGATCAGTGCATATATATCAACAATGGTAAGTATTCTTATAAGCAAAATCTCACACATTACAGTCCTATCCAGCAGGAAAAATTGTTAATTGGTGCCAGCTATTAAATGAAAAACTGCTTTATGTTAATAACATAATAACATTTATATGTATAATGATTTAATTATGTTAGTTGGAATTTTATAAAAACATTAACCAAAGACACGTAAGTATGGCAAATTTCAGCTCTTTGGATTTTTCCCCTGGTAAAACTAGAAACAGTATGAAATGGCACATTGTACAGAGAAAATAAAGGAACTGTTCATAGAGACCCCTGTTATTCCTCAGTATTCACAAGTACAAATGAACAAGAGACTTCCCAGCACAGATCTGTCGTGTCTAGTTTAATTTTAGCTACAAAAAGAAAACCTGTGGTGTAAACATGTGGCATATTGTGCTGAAAATAGTAGTTGGACTAGTACTTGACAGAGCTGAAAAGAGAAAGACAGGAGTGAGAATTTTACATGAGTTGCAAGCTTTCTTCATGTGTTTGGAGCACAAAGCAGAGCTCCTCTTCATTTGTGCTTACTGGAAACTATGGTAGCTAACAGATGTTGTGATGCCTGCAGAAAACAACAAATAAAGATCACCAGCCAAGGGAATTGTTAGGCTCTGAAATTACACAGGATGCTGCAGTTGTTCATTTCCTACAACCTAGTGTTATTCAAATCACATCTAAAAGCTGGGGCCAAGAAATAAACTTGCAGACCACAATAAAAATAGACACCAAGGTCAATAAGGGCCAAAATGAGGTGTCCGAATAAAACACTCTGTAACCTTATGCCATGATTAGATGTACAGAAAAGAAGTAATATTTTAGATAGCCAAATATAAGTAAGCAAACACATTATTTGCAAAAATCAATACAAATAAAGTCAGGGAAGATTTTCATGCTATTTTTTTTAGCAAAAGGAGGATATCTAGTCAAGAAAAAAATAACTGAGTCAGATTAAAAGGAAAAACTATATAAAAGCATATTCAGCTTTCCTTTGACTAACTTTAAAAATTAATTACAAGAAAATTATTAATGGATGTTGAAACGCTAGTCCAAATAAAAAAGGCTAAATATCATTATTACTTCTTTCAGGTGGTAAAAATGATGATTGTGGTTGTGCTGACCTTTGCCGTCTGCTGGCTGCCCTACCACATTTACTTCATAGTTACTGGCATCTATCAACAATTAAATCGGTGGAAATACATTCAGCAAATCTATTTAGCCAGCTTTTGGCTTGCCATGAGCTCTACAATGTACAATCCCATTATCTACTGCTGTCTTAATAAGAGGTAAGAGCTGGTTACGAAATGGGGCGCCTAACTTCACCAAGAACATAAATTGCTTAAACAAAAAAAAAAAGACACAGAATTTTCACTTAAATAGTTTTCAGCTTGTGGGAAAGAAAACAAAATGCAAAAACAAAACCCCCTTTCTTTAGATTCATACTTGAAAAGAATCCCCAAAAACCCAAAGGTGGACTTCTAGTAAATACTCTGGTCTACTTATTATTTCAGAGAAAAATTCTGTTTTCAGAAATCAGTCTTTCCCATGTGCACCTGCAAAATTTTTTTAAAAAATATAGCAGTTTAATGGTTTTGGTTTGCAAAACATTAAAATAAAGAAGATGCTAATTAGTGATATAGAGTGCAATCTGTATGTTCACTAATTGTAGCCCAAATTTTGTTTTGCTAGAAGAATGTAATACAAAATGTGATTTACTGTGTTTTGTATATCTCAGCATTAGATTTGTACTGTGTCCCAAGATCTGCAACAGGCTGATAAATATTATATGAATGTTTATATTCTCATTGCTTAATACTAAATTACAGTATTGTTTGATAGCAACACATTATGCTCTGAATTTCAAAGGCACTGCACCTGTTGAGTTTGGTGACATTTTACAGGTACTTGCAAGTCTGAGACTACTGCACTGCAGAATGGACTCAAGTCTTCCATTTCAACTTCTAGGACCAGGATCTACACAAACATCATCCTGCCCATCCTATTTGCCAGTATTTCTTCTAGCATTATTGGATAAAGATCACCAAGAATAATTAATTACTTCACAAAGTCAGTCAGTATGACTCAGTATTGAATAAGTAATCTTAAATATTATTTCAAATATCTTTTGACTTAGCAGCCAGTGCCAAGTTTAATTACCGTCAAACTTTATACCAATATTGCAAGATATTTCTAAACCCCCACTGACGATCACGTAGTACTTGACAAAAGGAGTCTAATTAAAAATGAAGTGAACAAATCCTAACAAGTTTTTATTGGTATAAAAACAATGGCATCTTCCTCCTTGATGAGAATAGCTTATGACAATTAACATTGATGATCTTTAAAAAAGACAAGATAATGACTAAATTCATAGAGCTTTCTGCCTTCTTTTAATCATTTACAACTGTTTAAAGATGAGGTAAAGTTTTAGCATGCCAGAACAAAACTAACTCAAATGGCAAATTTTCCATTAACTTCAACAGAAACCAGATTTCAGTAAGTGTCCAGTGTCTGCAAAATCAAAGGCAAGGAAGAATGGGGCCTCATTTTTCAATTACTACCATAAAACTTCTAAACCAATCCCATTTTCTTCAAAAACTTTTTATGGCACAGTTATACAAGTATTCATAAAAAATAGTATCTCTGATGTCATTTATGTTGACACTTGCAAGCTACAAAATTAAATGTCTAGATTAAAGAATACAGCCAAAGAAAAATTAATATTTTGAGACATACTAAAGGTCAGGTTGTTCAGAATTTGATGCAAGAATGAAATCCTGGTGACAGTTTTCTTATAATTAAGTTCCATATTGAAATGACACCAGAATGTCTGCTTCCTTTTCATTAAGTAGGAAAATAGAGCTTGTTGCTGGGAGTCAGATCAATTCATGCCACTGCTGGATCTAGTATCAGACAGAGTTAGAACATCCATGCCCAGCCTCATCTTCCAGGCTAATTAGGATATTACGTATCTAGATAAAGAGAGCATTCTCTCAAGATGAAGAAAAAAACATGTCTTGAATTAGAAAGAGGATGGAAGGTGCCAAGAAAAGTAATACAGTTTAAAGATGTTTTGGTTTTACAATTCCTGTCACTAAATCCATTTCCATCAGAGGTTCAGTATTTTTCCAAAGTATGGATTGCATGTAAACAGATAATGCTGAATAGCAACCTACCTGCTCAGTTGTCATGTGACAACTCCATGGCAAACTTAAAAATTTGAGGAATGAAAAGTCACTTTGTGAGGTTTGTTAACTTTAACTGAACACTTTATCTGAATTTTTACCTGCAGTCATCACTGTGGTAATTGAACCATTGTGCCAAAAAATTTACAGACAGGATAAACAACAGAGCTGATTGTTAAAACAAAACAAGAGAAGCATGACAAGTGAGAAAGTCAGATAAGCTTTAGATCTAGGTGAAAAGGTATTCTTTTTCCAGTTAGATACATAGGAAATTGCTTTTCTAATATATTAAACTTTTATTCTGGAAATGCATACACACAAAACATAACAATGGTCTTTATGGTGAAGTATGAGTATTACAAACACTGATGCGCTAAAGCCTCAAAATGCCTGTTTGTAACTGCTCCCATTCAGATTTCAACTTTCTAGGATCCTCTTCATTATTAAAAATTATTTTCCAAATACTTTACATGAACAATTATTAGTCATTACATCATTCCCATATAAGCATCTCTGTTCGAGAGAAACACAGAAGGGATATTGAAATCTGGAAACTGGGATGGTATGTTAGAGAAAATGTTACAAAGTTTCTTGCTGAAAGAAGATGAAAATAAAGGCGCAGATTTCATTAGAGGTCAAATCAAAATTTCTGTGAAGACAGTTCTGTGAAAGTTGGTGTTTGTTTACTTTGCACAGCAAAGGACAGGAAAGTCATTATAAGTAAAATACCACTGTTAAAATGCAGGGAAAGCATATTGAAAATCAGAAACCGAAATGAGTTATTACCACTAACTTTTTTGCCCTACTCAGACTTCAGTCAAGGAAACTCCCACTGACTTCACCACACCCAGGCCTAGGGGCAGGATAATCAGCCAGGTCAGCGTCCTGCCAGCACTGAGCATGTTTTCAGATGAAGGCCTGGGGCTGGCTCTCGCAAGCACAGGCTTTCACCAGGCTTCTCTCCTCCTAGGTTCCGAGCTGGCTTCAAGCGAGCTTTCCGCTGGTGCCCCTTCATTGAGGTGTCCAGCTACGACGAGCTGGAGCTAAAGGCAGCCAGGTTTCACCCCACCCGGCAAAGCAGCCTCTACGCTGTGTCCAGGATGGACTCCAGCATGACAGTGGTGTTTGACACGAATGATGGAGACAGCATGCACGCCAGCCATAAGAAAAGAGCAGCTCCAAGAGACCTGAATTCCAATGGTTGTTCACAGAGGAACTCCCAGATTGTCTCCACGGCCTCAAGCCTCATCAATTCACTGCACACATCAGCAGATGTTTATTCCTAAACATTTTGCATTGCTAGAAGGGACACTGGACAGTGTTCTCCTACTTTGGGACTTGGTATTCATAGCACAGGAAAGCAAACCAGATTCCACTAAGAAACCCTAGCTGTAAATATTGTGAGACTTTTGGGAATCTCTTACTTTTTTGCTTTGGAGAGAAAGAGGAATTTGAAGACATATGTATGTCTCAATCCAAAAGCATAGTTGCACCTTATGCACAATAATGTTTGGAGGGATTATCCAAAATAAACCAACGGCATAAAAACTTTGTTTCAGTTTTCTCTGACCTGTTGCATTTATGTTTGACTTACTGAAATGTAACAGGCTCCTTTACTTATTGAAGCAGAAATGTACCATGTTTTCCATTATGAGTGTATTAATTCTACAGTAACAAAATTACATGAGATTTGATTATAAAAATGTATTTATAATGAACACGTAATGAGCCCAAAGTCTATTAAGCCGTTTTACAATTTAGCCCCATTCCCAGACAGATAAAATTACATTCATGCAAATGCAGTTCAGCTCTGTCTGCAACTGTACAATTTTGTAAATATATATGAGAACAGGAGAACATGACTAAGAGACTAAGTTAAATTCTACCAAGGTTTGCATATCAGTAAACATTAGACTCTAATGAGATCTGTACTTCTAGGGAAATATATTGCTTTGATGAATCTCTCATAGCTTTGTACCTTAATACTAAGGGTAGGGTCTGTCTGTGGTGACCTTAACAGAACCTTTCTGATTGATTTTAGAAAGGCAAAAAGATTTTAAACTGGGGATTCATATATGAAAAAAATACCACTGTAGCAATGGACTCTTCTCTGCAGAAGATAATGTAACAAGATTCATGATGAAAAACTTCCACTGGGGAAAAAAATATTTGGGTTCTTTTCACAAATTTTGCATAGCTTGATGCATGTAAAAATACTTCAGTGCCTGCCTCTGAAAAGATGCTAAGCGTTCTTACACAGACATGTTCCCACTGAATTCAGACAAAGTCCACTTACCGTCACTGTTGCAGAGAAAGCTGAATGTAACAAAAAAGGACCAGAGAGCAGTCTTTGTTTTAGTTAAATGACTGTGTCAGTTTCATAGATAGATTGGTTATGTGAATGTTTGTTGTCAAACAGTTAATAAAAACATAAGCAAAGGAGTGTGAATGTCTTCCTGAGTTAGCCAAACCAGCACAGGACAGTATATATCTGTCTGAACCCAGCACAGTACCAAAGCTGAGCAATTGATAAAGAAGTTTGAAGAGAGAAAGGCTTGAGCTGGCTTTAGTTCACATTCCATCCCAGTGACTGGGGATGATCAGCATTGTGACAGTGAGCATATCAAACAAGACTAGTAAAATAAGAATCATATTTGTGTTGTGATTCATGTATATAGTCAATTGCTATGTTCTGCTAAGTGTAACTTGTATTTGTATAGTGATTTCAGTGCACTGTGGTATCACTAAATCTAAATCCTGCATAAGGTAAAATATCCTCAAATACATAAACCTGATATATTAAACTCTACATGTATGGAATAACTAAAGAACCTGATGCTAGAAAATGTGCAAGTCTGGAATTGTGATACATTTTTATAGGAGTACAAGACTCTATCTACGGCCTGATCTTAAATCCACTGAAACAAAGAGCTCGGTTCATTAATGACTGTCCTTTTACATGTCACTCCATGCTTTTCAACAGTCTGTTTCTCTACAAAAACCCAGGTATTTTCCAACATTGTAATTGTTATACTATTAGTTCTCCTTGTTTGTTTTTTTTAAAGTGTGCAGTAATCCAGCAAATGCCATGCAATACCTACAAAATACTTCTAAATTTTTTTCCCCTGAAATACTCTGTTTTAAGAACTTAATCTTCACAGGTTTTTAACAACTCTGTTGAGAAGATCCAGGATAGCCACACACAAACAAAAATATGACCCTAAGTATATTAACCTGATGGTAATGTACTACAAACACATGCTGTGAAATCCTCTGTCTGCTCATGTACAACTTCTGAGAAACATACATAGAGAAAATGTGTACTTGTTAAATTAACAGTCTTTTCTAACTATGGCTATTACAAAATCAGTGTTGATAAATTCGTTGTTTTTAAATGTAGAGTATAAATTTGAAAAACTGTATGTAAAAATACAGCACCATAAATGTATAAAACATCATCTTCCTGTAACTTTTAGGATTCTTCATTGACAAATATCAAGAAAGCAATGGTAGCTTCCTCACACTTGTACATCTAGTGAAACAATTTCACTTTAAGAGTTTTATGATATGACCTCCTGGACAACTAATCCATTCATAATCTCACCATATTTTGGTGGGCTAGAGGTATCAAAAACACCCTCACCATTCCTGTAGTTCTTCTCTGAAGTTCCAGGATATTCCTGTATAGCAACTGAAGAAATCTGTGCCTGTAATCACAGCATTGCTTTAACAAAACATTACAGTGATACATGGTGCAAATCCATCTCTGTGTCTCAGCCCCCAAGAACATGCAGGGTTACACAGTCAAACAAGTAGCACAGCAAGAGCTGTGACTGACAGCAGCTTCCATTTGAATTACTATTCCTGAACAAACATTTTCAGCAAATGGCCTGGTCACTATAAAATTGCTTAGAGGCCTCCTGACACCCCTCACTGAGTATAGAGGAAATCAGGTCATCCTGAGTTTGTGTCAATAGGACTGCTCAAAGTAGTATCAGGCAGGCAGAGCACATGCTCTCGTGTGATTGCTGGTGCAGCACTGTGACCGTCTCGTGTCTGCAACCTTCAATCCAGTCTTTAAATTTGCTAGGAATGAGTTAAGGAAAGCAGACATATACAGAGCTAACTTCTTACCAAGAAAGGCACAATAATACTCCAAAACAGCTGCAATTAAACAGCATCAGGAAAGGTCTTCTGATCTTGAAATCTTCTGAAACATGTTAGTCCTTCTCAGTGTAACAGTTTGTAGTACCTCAGCCCAGGCTCCTACTGGAGTCTGCCTCTAAAACATGTATGTGATGAAGACATCTCATTGCTCCCTGAACAGACATTTTTCAGGGAGATTCCCTTGGTAGAGAACAGGTTTAACTTTCACATTACCAAAGACAGAATAATCAGCATCAGTTTATAATTCCCTTGATACTGTATAAACTGGCAAAAAAAAAACAAACAAACACAACCAAACCAACTTAAAAAGCTAAACACAACTATTTAAACAAATTACCCCCCCCGCCCTTCAATTTCTTGTCTCAAGTCTTTGTAGTGGTGCATTCTCCTCCCGACACTCTTCCTTGGAACCACTCTACAACCTAAGGAATCCCCACGGGGCATCGGCCTTTGTGTGGTGAGTTGGGTGGTCAAGCTTCCCTTGACCATATGGCACCTCTGGTTAAGCTGAGAACATCCCTGAGATGAAGGACAAGAGCACAGTCAGTCCCCCACTTACTTACAGCCTTGGGACTCTCCCTGAATCATAACCCAAGGGGAATAATACTATTGTGGCTGGAGTTTTGAAAACAATTTGAAATTGTATTAGAAACAATTTGGAATTGTTTTGGAAACTCCAGTGATTACTGATCTGAGGATGGAAATTTTAGCAATTACATCTTGCTACCCTATAAATAGGGGTCCTAAGTGAGGCCCTTCGAGCTTCCCTGGACTTCAGTGGGAAGTGCCAGAATTTCCCTTTGAGTGGGATGGCTCTCAGAGCCTGCAAGCTCTCATGTTTGTGAGAAAGCTGATGACAGGGCATAGGCAGATAAAGTCTCACTCCCTGAGTCTCAATCCTCATCCACTGAGAAAAGCCAAAGCACTCGACACGGGTATTTGACTGAAATCAGAGAGAATTTTTCACAGGTACTTCTGTACACACGTCATTGTGTCTGTGTGCGTGCATGTGTGTGAATTGATTTAAATACCCTATAGCCACTATAGCATAAATACTGACATCTCGGAACAATAATTAAGTAACTGCTGCAATTTTAGTCAATTTTATTGAATTGCTTTATAAATGCTGAATTAGTTAATTGATTAAGTGCTACTTAAATCCTTTAAGCATGAAACGTTGATCAGGTCTAAGGCTAAGTTTGTCAATGGGGTCCACTCTGAACCTTGTGACTCTATGGGAAGGTCTTCCTTACCCTTTGCACTCTTATCACCTGCATCCCTTGTCTTCATGCAAATCGCTCTAGTGATTTTTAAGTCAATATTCCTTTGTATGCTTCATTTACATAGTAAATAATAGAGTGAACATTGCCATTGAACTTTGTTGCACTTTGACACATTTATATTAAAGCTTACTTTTGTCAATACCTGTGACAGTGATTCTTTAAGCTACCTAAACCACTCAATTATGACAAATTGGCATAGTCAGCAGAATATTAAATCAGGATTCGCAATAGTCTTCCTCATAAAAGCATGATCTTGAGAGGAAAAATGAACTCCAAGCAAGCTCAGGGTACTCAGACACGATGCATTCAGCAGACTGCAGCCTGGAGATCTCTTTGGCAGGAATCCCTTAACAGCCTTCCTTCCAGTTCACTTACAGCACATTGTCAAGTTTGGGAGGCACTGCACGGTGTGAGCTAGTTGCAGCATGTTTACGTCTGGCAACTGAATGTGTCAGTGAGGAAGGTCACTGATCAATACCAACATATATTTTCAAAAATAACATACAGAAGGAACTGTAAAAAAAAAAAAAAAAAGGAGAGCAAAACAGGTTTAAGAAGTTGGTGCTTTTTTATCTAAATAAAAACATTCAGGTATTTTGGAAGTGGATGTTTCTCCTTTAATACTGGGAAATTTTTTTCACACCACTGAAGAACCTATTTCACTGATATAAATTTCAAAACCTTTCAGGCTGTGCCCACCAGGACACAGAATTTAGAGAAACTCTTGTTCCTTTTGCATTTATTTTGAGGCTTTTGAAGTGCGTATTTCAAGTAGAAATTTACTGCTGAACTTCCTTTAATTCAAGATGAGTTTAAATTTAGAGTCCCAAATACTATGGGCTGTTTGTTAAAGAATACCTCCAAAGATTGCTACAAAAGATGCAGGGGATACTACTAAGGATATACCACTGTTTACAAGTGTCTGGTGAGTTCCCTGCATTAAATAATGCATTCAGTTCAATTTGTGTCCTCCTGTTCATGAGCAGATTCAAGTGGTTCTACGTTCATAAATCAAAATGATCTGTTGCAACCAGTCAAAGATAATTCTTTATCAGTCCATGAGCAGTTGCCGTGGGTATTTAAATACAAATTGTATTTAGATGGGTTCATATATCACATGGGATATAGTTACTGGCTAATTGAATTGCTTCTCTCCTGTCTATAAAACTAAAACATGCATATTGTATTACAACTGGAATCAGATTTCCCAAAGCAACGGGTTAAGCTTACAAATACCAAACCTGTCTGTTATGAGTACTCTGTAACAGCCTCTGGAATCACTATTCCTAAGTTTCACAACAATGTGTTTTTCACTGCAATATCTGTGATGCAAACGGAAAAAGGGACACCAGGAACAGTCACATGAATTGTACTTTCCAAGCACACTTACTATGAAAATTCATGTTGCCCAGCTTGCTTGGATTTACACACTTCAGATTTTAAAAAACCCAAAACCAACTAATAATTTAATCAGTAGGCATTCACCAATTAAATCCTACAAATCTGCCAACACTTGAAATGCTCAGCAGCTCTTCTGCAACATTGCCCACAAATTCATACGCAAATAAAAGTAACAAATCAAGTCTGTAGATACTATACACAACAAGACTTCAGGCAAGCTCCTTCTTGAATGCAAGGGAAAAATTTCCTGGACAGCATCTCCAGATTTGCAGAGGTTCTGCCAGATGAGGTCTGACCAAGGAGAGGGAAAAGTTCCAGCATCAAAGGATTTCACAGAGCAGTCCAGCCAGCAGCTCTTTCCTGTTGGCAATACTGAAATCTATACCTTGTATGAGAACTGAAAAACTTAAGGCAGCCAGCAACACCTCCAAAATCAAAGGTACAGCTGTGCCTCGACCTGAAGCTCTATTCAGAAGGACCTTACACTAGGCAAAGTAAGCTTTTATTCAGAAGTGTGTTCTAATAATCACAGCCTTCATTCATTTGGTTGAGTTTGGAACCTTGAAAACATTTAGACAAATGCATCACCAAGAAGGCACGGGCCAGGTGAGGTGGCCTACTTGGAGAAGTTCTCCTGAGGACTGGCAACTTCAAAAAGGCAGACACGAAGAGATCATAGAAGAATTATGATCTTCACTTCCCATCCTATGTGTGCCCTGCACCACAGCACCCTCATGGCTACTAAGTCATGCGATTGCTGTCACCTAGCCAGGTTAATGTTATGGGGTAGCAGGACCAGAGGAAGGAGAAAGCAGCCAAACAGCTTGCCCCTGGTCCCAAAACTCCTTTTCATAGCTTGTTAGACATGTAATCACCCTAAAACTAATAGGATGTAGAGATACTTTAGAGCTAGCAGCAGATAAGCTTAGGTACAAAAAATAGCACAGACATATCAACATAGATCTCTGGAAGGGCTAAAGTTCACCTTGAAATTACAAAACTACTACAGGTAAACTTGCTCATGCTGGCATTTGGCTGGACTATTTCCACTATCCCTAATCAGACACATCCCACTCATAGTACATGCAGCTACCTCCACATTCCAAAGCATTTATTATCCTAATGTGTACCAAGGAAAAAAAAAATCAGCCTAACCATCTGCAAAGCTCTCAAAAAAAGGAAATGGTAGAACTCTTCACACACTCTACACACCTCCCATCTTACTACCGTAACAAGATCTTTGGCAACCCCTCCTTGTGTCAACGCAAGAGAAGCCTGACCCTAAGGCCATGAGGGACCTGGGGTGCAACCTGACAGATTTCCCAGAATGGCTGCAAGCTCTGACAGAGAGCTCCACACCCTATCTCAACATAGACCTAAATACCTGAAAGAGCCAGGAGTGATAATCCTAATTGTTTTTTACCAAATAATTCCATTTGCCTTGCCTGCCACATAGAAATACCAGGGTGGGTGTTGCACAGAAATTCTTTGAAAAAGAACTAATAATGCACACATACACACACAAGTTCTAGGGAAGGAAAATGACCCTGAATGAAATCCTCAAGTTTTATCCACAGAAAAGAATTATGCAATTCCCTAGTGCACCTTAGACTCTTAGCACTGGTTCTGGGGTCCATTCACAGAGCTCAGATCCTTGCAAGAATTTTTAAGTAATGTTATAAACACCCAACAGGAATTCAGAAATGAGACACTGGGACAACCAAATAGTTGAATGCTAATAATCTTCCCACCTTCTTCCACTGGCAGGTGAGTATTTCAACAGAAACCCACATGGAAGTATCAAAGGTTGGTATGATAGAGGAAAGTGTGCTAATCATATCATTTTGATATAAAGCTTTGAGGGGATCTGGATGACTATTTGCCTAATCAATGAAATGTGATCTTCAGCCTGAAATGCATGTTCCTGTTCTAATGAAAAACTTTGCCTAGGAACTAATAATTGCATAAGGGCCTTAACTCTTTTGAGGGCTCTGAGGAGGTGACAAAGGAACTTGGAGTTCAGGTACCAAAATTCTTGGGAGCCGTTGGCTTCAGGGGTAATTGATAACAGAAAAATACTCCTCTTACACAGGGCACCATATGTTTCTGGATATATTAGATCAGGTCTCCATGTCTTAATTGAAAAAGCCCTGCTAATATTATTCTGTCTTTCCAATCACTGCAAAAGCTCTTAATAATTAAGGTCAAACACTAAATTAACTTTGCTAAAGAGGTAGAGTACGTATCAGGGCTGTTAACTCTGCAAGGGCAACAGTTCCTGCCTGAACCTAAGGGTAGAGAAAAAAGGAACAGAATAGATTAGAATGAGAAGCTGTCTTTTGCCTGACAGATGTGAAATTGAAATTTTGAAAAGCATTGTCTCTGGAGAGATGTTCACTGGTGATGGGAAACACCAGAGGCAGAAATTCTAACATATAGCTTTGGCCACAGAAGAAGGAGCCTGCACACTGATGTTCTGCAGAGCACTAACTCATGAGGCAAAGAGCCAGGAACCTCACCTGGAGCTACTTGTGTCTACCTGGTAGGGACCCAGCAAGTGCACTGCTCTAAATGCACTTGTGCTACCAATTCTCAAACTCTTCTCCAATTTTGTACAATGCCATTTCTCTCTTTTGTTTTTAATATGATATAGTTTCTCCTCAAACTAAGAAGAAACATCACCTGCTCTCTCCTCATGGGGCATATTTAATCAGACTGAAGAGGAAGGTACAGAACTCTGTTGTCTATGCTGGGATTATAGGCCAGTCAACCTCCAAAGAAGTAGCATAACTATCCTGAGAGCAGCTGACACTTCTAACAACTGAGCATCAGCTGGATGGTTTTAAAAACCCAGGACTGTGAACAGAGATTTAAATTAGCATATGTAAGTAACTTGTTATCACAAGTTATTGATGCACAGGGTCAGACTTAACTATGATATGATTAATCAAAAATGGATTTTGCTCTCTTCCACCACAGCTTTGCTGAATGCTTCACAAAATCACACTACTGCAGTGTAAGACACTGATGAAATTCAATCCCTCGAAAATATTTGGAGTTTACCATCTTTCTCCAGTAGATTAAATAGTGTTACAGCTGTCAGTTTCATCATCAGCTTCTGCCCCATTTGTATAAATTCCACTTCTTTTCTCTTGTTCCTCTCGCAAGACGATTATGACTATTATGTATAGTCTGTACTTGTAAGGCAGCCTGGAAATGGTCCCATCAAATTACTGTGACCTCCATAAGAAAAATGTGTTAGAGTTAGGCCACTACATGCTGAGAAATGCTAGTCTCTACCTCTTCCTCCTCTTTTGTTAGGAGGCTTGTCCCAAATTCTGTAGATGGAAAGGGTATAACTAGTTTTGTTCATAACCTTAAAGATGAGAATTGCAGAAAATGCTTTGGCACTCAAGAAAAAACATTACTCTAACTCAGATTCAAAGCAGCAAATGTCAGCTCAGGATTATAGTTATGTATTGTGCCCTTAAATAATTAATATAAATGCTTTTAAATAACACCCTTAGAAATAGCTGATTATTCATTTTATTTCAAAGAATTTCAGGTGGGGAAAAAGAGAAAGATAATGGGAAGAGAGATAGAAAAGAACTGAAAAAAAAGTAGATTAATCTTGTCTACTCTGAGGGAAAGCAGTCAGTCTCTAAGCTATAGAAATCATTAAATGAATATTTTTAAAGCTCAGCATTTTCCTCAATGAACACACCAGAAAAGCTTTTACTGGAAACAGAGGGGAAGGGGGAGGTGAAGTGGGGGGAAGGCAAAGGTAATTCCTTTTAACTTGCTTTCCCACAAATGTTAAGAGTGCTTTTTTTAAACTTTTTTATTTCCCACCTCCAGATAATCTATGGCCTTTTACTATCAAAGTACAAACATATCTGTACCACTCTAATATGAGCAAGCAATAGCTCTTGTTATATATCTGTATACCTGAGGAAGGCACTGGGTAAACACTGCACACTGTGACAGGGTATGGATATGTCTTATTTCATAGATATTAGTATGATAAAATAAATTCTTATTTTATAATCCTAATACATAAGCTCTGTACTTACTTTGCTTACATCAGTAATATAATACTCAGTTCTTGCTTGGAGAAGACCCACTGTGCTGTGTATCTCTCACAACAGAAAACAAAACCTCTGCTTCAATGTGCTTAGAATTAAAATGTAACACAAAGAATGACTCACAGATGAAAAAAGGTTTGCTAATAATATTAGTCAACTTGATTAGGAAAGGCTCTCAAAATGTCTCCTGGTTCTCTCAATAGAAAAGTATAATGCCTCTCTTTCCTGGCAAGGATAACATTGAATTCACAAGATGGTCTGAGAGAGAGTATTTGGAACCAAATATAGTATTCTTTTCAGCTGCATGCAACAAAGTTAATTAAATCACAAGGTTCACTCTGATATAACTGAGAAAAATTGACTCATATTTTCATTATAACATTTCATTTGTATTCATTCAGGTAGAAAGAAGAAAACAAACCATTATTTTTCTTAGCTTTGCAACTAACACATCCATTTACACAGAAATTGAGAACTTGTTAAAATTTTAGAGCTATAAATGACAAGATCTGTTGAAATCATAGAATCATAGTATCATAGTATATGCTGAGTTGCAAGAGACCCCCTAGGTTTGTCAAAGTCCAACTCCTGGTCCTGCACAGGACAGCCCCAAGAATCACACCAGGTGCCTGAGAGCATTATCCAAACACTTCTTGAACTCTGTCAGGCTTGGTGCTGGAACCACTTCCCTGGGGAGCCCAGTGCCCAACCACTATCTGGTGAAAAACCTTTTCCTAATATCTAATCATTTGGCTTTCTGGGCTGCAAGTTCACATTGATGGGTCATGTCCAGCCACTCTCCCAAAGTCCTTCTCCACAGGGCTGCTCTCAATCTGTTCATCCCCAGCCTGTGTTGGTATCAGGGGTTGTCCAAAGCCAGGTGCCCCACACTTGGTCTTGCTAAATCACATGAGGTTTCCATTGACTCACTTCTTAAGCTTGTCCAGGTCCCTCTGGATGGCATCCCATCCCTTCCAGTGTGGCAACAGCACCACTCAGCCTGGTGTCATCTGCAAATTTGCTAAAGCTGCACTCAACCCCTTCATCTATTTCATTAATGAAGATGTGAAGTAACTCTGGTCCCAGAGACACTTGTCACTGATGTCCTTTGGAACTCTGAGCCATTGACCATTACCCTCTGGATGTGACCATCCAACCACTTTCAGATTCATCTGACAGTCAACTCATAAAATCCACCTCTCACCAATTTAGAGAGAAGGATGTTGTGGGGAACCTTGTCATGTTTATGGAAGTCTAGATACATGAAATCTGTAGCCTCCCCTTGTCCACTGATGTAGTCGCTCAGTCATAGAGGGCCACTGTGCTGGTCAGGCAGGACTCACCCTCATGGAAGTGAAAGAAAAAAAGCACTTACAGTATCCAAACATTAAAGAGACCTTAGATATTTCCACTAAGCCATTCAAATTATTTAATTTATTGAACGTATGATGAAAAGACTTTCCTGCTGTGCAACAGTGGGTGCTTGTAAAAAAATCTTAGAATTATAAGGAATGCAACAGCCAGGGTCTGTTCCCTGAACCTCACGACTTTTGAAAGCAAGGTGCACCATGTTGGTGAAATAAATCCTTACGTGTAGACATGGAGCACATCCAACAGAGGCAGCAGGTTGCACAGCAGTATTTGGCTTCTACTAGAAGAATTTTGTCTTTCTCTCATCCTAAGTCCCTTGGAACTACTAGCTTTTAATGATCTTGTTTACCTTATTGACACAGGGTTTATGATCTGTCTCAAGTGACTTTTCCTCCACAACTATCTGATATTTATCTTTCAGTTCTTAACTAAACCATTATCCATGGAAATCTCAACTGCACACCAACACAGCCACAGTCCTAATCTTTCAAAGCACAAATCCTTCTTCCTAACTGCATAAAAGCAAGAACTTGTAATGGGCAAAAATCACTTAAAAAGCCAAAATAATTTTAAAGTTTGAATAAATTAAAAAGCAAGAGCTGCTTTCCTACATATTCTAAAAGCTATTAGTAGGGGTTATTCTACAATTGGTCTACAGTGTTCTGATTTCAGGATGTCATTGGTATTATTAAGAAAATACAGAGCTGCTCAAAGTACCTGTGGTACCACACCTGACATGGGAGGGCACTTTAGTGAGTTGAGTGATGTGGCCTTAACACAGCTGAAGAGAATTTCCTACGACTAGTTGGAACGCATTAGCTCCTCTGCAACTGAGAAACCAAAGGTTGAAACAAAGAGTCTATACCATCACAGTTTCTCTTCTGTATTTGAGTCATTTAGTTTACACCAAGCAAGGTCTTTTCACACTACAGAAGAGCATCTTTCTCTGAAGTACTGAGAAATTCTGACTCCTGACAAAGTCAAGGGAGATACTATTAAAGTAGTTCTTGGCAAGATGCTTGACATTGCACGTACTAGATCTTATCATGCTGTAAGTTGTGACATTATGGAGATGAAAAAGAGCACATTTCAGAACAATATCTTTTTTGCAAATATAAGGCAAATGCACAGAAAACAAGCTATTACCTCAATGACAGCTATAGACTCAAAAGTCACAATGTAGTTGCTTTAGCCTCTGTCAAACATGTTTCAGGTGCATGTGTCAGGAAATGGAATTCAGGGAACTGGTTGTCCTTTATTCTTATCCACTCAATTGTTACTCTGTAAAAGTATCTAAATGGACCTGACTGAGAGGTTTTTTAAAATATGTATTACGGTCTAAGAAATGGCTTGCCTGAATGACTGTCTTAAGTGGAACATTCTGTTCCAGGGGAAGAAAAAAAACCTCCACAATAAACCTCCACCACATGTGATAAAAGTCCCAGCAACACAGTAAGAAGCCAAGAGAAAAAACTAATTTAATGCTACAAACTGATGTATACATATGCGTGTGTATTAAACTATGTGGAACATAAGCTTGGTGCAAACCACATGGAATAAAGGGTGGAGATTGTATTGGGCCTGAATATGATGGTGTTACTTTTCCCCACAGCTGCCCTCACAGTGCTATGATTTGAATTCATGGCTAGGAAGGTGTTGATAACATACCAGTGTGTAGCTACAAACGATGGAATCCACTATATCACTCAAGACAAGGCAGAAAGCTCTCTTAATATTAACATGAAGCTTGTAAGCTGAACGTGCACATTCTCTGAGCAACTCAGGGACTGAAATGGATGAATCACAGGCACAAAGGAAAAAAGCTAACAAAAGTACCACTGAAGATTGTTCTTGGGCAGGTATCTCACCAAATGCACACACCCCATCATTACAAGAAAAAGTACAGCAATCAGTCACTTCCCTTGTGTACCAAGAGTTATTAATTGACACCTTCTATGTCTGGGACATACTACTCTTTCTAACAAGCATCCCAGAAATCACATATTCAGCCTTAGCTATTCCCTTGCTATTGCTAGCGTTCGCCATTGAGGCCAGGGCATCATTTCACAACTGAACAAAAGCCAAAGAAGTTATTAGAGAATACTATGTAGCAGAAAACCTTACAATTCCAATGCAAGTGAAAGAATGTGACAAAGACATAGGGATCAAATCATGAACCAGCTTACAGAAGAAGAAAATCTCTCCAAGGAATCAGAGACTTAGATTTTGTCATGTTTTTAAGAGAGCTCCAACTCAACTACTAGATAAACTTGTGTGCCTGTGTAGGTATTTGGGCATGTAGCTGGGTTCCCTGTGACACAATCAAGTAGCTCAATACCTAACTAGAGTATATCATTGTCCTTCTTCCCATTGCAACCAACTTTTTAGTCTTGGTAAATTTGGGACAATTTAAGAACAAATTCTAAAGGTCAATCCCTTACCCCTTAGTAACTGGTGAAACTTACTGAATCTTTAATTTAAGTGACCCACCTCAGGCATATGCAGAAGTTGCATAGGCGTCCAACTAGAAACTTAAGTGGCATCCACTAAAAGTTTTAGCTAAACTTTTGTTTTAGCAAGTTAAGTACTTTCTCATAACGTTCAATTAAAGTAGTATAGGGAACATCAGGCCTCGTAGGTGTGCATTACTTTTACAGACATCTGCAAGTTTAAGCATGCAAGATGACAGACCAAGAAATCTGACACCACAAAGCCTGTAGGTGAGATGGAGTGCTACAAATCACTCTTCTCATCAACTTGTTCACCCTCTGCTCTTCATCAGTCCCCCTGCAAAATTATTACTCTATGGGAAAGAATACATTGGCAGGCTTCATAGGAACAAGTATTGTGTCTCAATGCATTAAAGATGACCACTGCTGGTTTTCTACCACAGCAATGTGTCTAAATTTTCCATCTGATAGCTTTTCTAGAAAAGAAAAGTTAATTCTTACAACATGTTTTACAATATTTTTCCTACCATCCTTTAAAGAAATAGAATTAACAGAAAAGAAATGGAAATTACTGTTATTTGTTCTGTCATATGATACTTCTGAGGAAAGCAGAGATCTTCCTTGGCTTTTGCTGTTGGTCTGTTTCATTACACCTCATTTATATAGACATTCACAGGGGTTTACAGAAGTAGCCCTTTCTTAAAAAATGAAATTCAGTTTTCAATAATGTAGTATTTTCTCCTTCATTAATGAACAACTTTTAGTTTTCTTCTTGTTTTTTAATTCCACTTTTCTCTTCATATGTTTGTAAAGATCCTTACTCTCTCTAGCTTTTGTCCATCCATTACTATGTTTATGTTTGCTTGTCTGTACCAAGTAAAAGAAAGGTAGAGAATAATGGAGCAGGAAGTATACTGTGCACTGATCTTCTGGGGCTTGACCTTCTGCTAGAGCACAAGTCATAGCACAGTCTCTAAAATGCACAGGAGTAGGTGACAAACACCACAGCAGTAACACAGAGCAGTGCTCCTAAGACAGTGAGCCCAACACTAATGCCCTCCCCATCCTTAGGCACTTGCACCTCATGGTGCATTCAGTTTTGCAGTGCTGTCTCATAGGCAGATCTGTTGTTATACAAAATCTTTTGGAGGAAATGAAGCTAACTCTTGTCCTTAAATGTTTAAGAGCTTTTGTGGAATATAGCATAAGACAGAATGTCCTGCAAACTTATTATACCAATTATTTAATTTTATTTCTAATAAACCTCTACGTTGAATTTCAAGTTCTACAAAAAATGCACACACATATAATCGGTTGTTTTCTAAAAGTAAAGAATGATGCTTCTGTAAATTGAGAAATAAACTATGTCTACAGTGATGAGGGGGTTTTACAATCAAATGTATCACAGATTATTAGATCTGTCATCAAGCTGTTCTCATTTTACAACAGGTGAAACAGACAGTAGTTAGATTTGACAGTGGTTTACTCAGTGAGATGTCTTTAATTTTTAATGCGATAGATTTCAAACTCTCATTGATGGTTGCTGAAATACCATTCAGAAGTCAGCACTGAACTTCAAAGTTCTGCTTTTCAGTTACTACCACTAGAAAACTTAGTATCTTTAGGTATTTACCTTAACATCAGCTCAACACAACTTGCAGCAACAGGAAGCTTTGCTTGAATCCCTAATCTCAGTAATTCATTGGTTAATGCTACAGCAAGCACAAACTACTGTAAAAAGCAGCAACAAAAACACCAGCATCCAGGACAGTTATCCTATTGTGATAAAGAAACTTAGACTAAATAAACTGTTGGACCACACTAAGCAATGCAGAGGCACAACTGTATCAAGCAGAGTGTGAAGCAGAAAAGTACACACCATGAAGATTTTAAGAGAAAATGGGAACGCCCTTGAGAGTAAGAACTCTAGCTGAACTGTCCTCTACCATCAGTGAGTATTCTCATTTTTACTAGCAGTATTTGCTTTTCACCTAGCCAGTACAGTGCCTGTCTTCAGAGACTCGTTAGATTAAAAAGAGACTGAACTTAACTTCACCCTAAGCTAGACAGTAAAATAAGACATTTGGTGCCCAAGGGCTGATTCAGATGATCTCAGCAGGTCTCTCATACAGTTCTCAATGATGCGCACTTGCTCACTTCTCTAAAAAACCTTCTACATTATTGAAGTCTACCCCATATGCACACCTGAGTATCATAAAAAGGCATTGACAGAAAGCTTACACAGTACCTGAGCTATGTATAAAGTGGTATCTGTACAGCAACTTCTATTAAATCCATATAGGAAGACTGCCACTTCTTCCTGTGGAAACTGAAATATTCCAAATGGGGAAAACACAATTAAGGTTTGTTGCCTATTTTTTTGTACCTAAGAGAGAGCAGATGCTTTAACTTTGCTAATCTTCCAATTTTTGAGAGGGTTTGTGTGTCACTCATCAAGCTGACCTAGACACATGAGAAAAAAGATGATCAGAAAAAAGAAGAATAGTTAAAGATGTTGAAGAAAACAGTCTGTGAGAGACAGGAAGGATTGGTGTGTACAGAAGGCAATTTTTTCTCAGGCAGATTACTAAGGGCCATCACTCTGGTGTTTTCCATTAGTGCAATTAGGTAACTGCACTATGACTGTCAAAGAATGAAACTAATACAGTGTGGGGTTTCTTTAATGTTTTTGTCATTATGCACTTTTGTTTCATGTGAACCAAAACACAAAAGAAGAGTGCTTTGAGTATAACAAGAAAATGCTTCCTTTCAAATGAATTCAAGGTATATATATGTGAAGGAGAGCAGGAATTGAGTCTGAGAAGAAAGACCAATTAATTAAAGACACAATAACACTGTAAAGAAGACAGAAGGGCAGGTCCCCAGTAGATACAGGAGCCAATTCTAGCTACTAATTCCACTGCTAATCCAAATCATTGTTGCAAAACAAGTAGCTCACTTCATAGGCAGTAATAAAGATTTCAAGACAGTTTTGGTCAGACACATTATAAAGGGAAAGAAATGGCACAGGTAAGGAATCTTACCCCTACAAGGACCTGTCTGTATTTGCTCCTTTAGAAGCCAGGAAAACTACTCTTGTTGAAATACACACTTCTGCTGAGTCAGGTGTTAAAGCACATCTTAATGTTACTCAATAAGGACACTAAAAATGAAGTGCTACATATCACAGACTGAAACTGTCCTTTATGTCCAGTCTTCAGGTTTTCCTATGCCAATATACAGCTTTGTGCTTAGTTATATACGCAACAAATGCACTTGGGATATCTTTCCAGATGAAAATCACTGAACTACTGCATTGAGAAACAGGCAAATATACATGAACACAAGAAGCACTAGAGAAATCCTAGAAACATCAGCTACCTTCAGATTCCCAGACTACATTCCAATACTGAAAAAATATCAGAAGCAGTTTTGGAGCAGAAATCAAAGAAGAAAGAATTTCTGATCTGGTGTCAATGTTTTCTATGAATAAACTGGCTGCCTCTCTGTAATAGAGACACAGTTTGTTTATAACAAAAAGAAAAAAGAAAGCTATGTCTCATGGTTACTGAGGGGGGAAATGGGGATATAAATGATCTTTCTAGCTACTGCAACAAATTCAACATAGTCTACAGACGATTTTTTAATTTGTTTTTTAAGGTTCATATGAAGATTTTACAACCTTCTTGCCTGGATGAATGCACAGTCCAGTTTGCAAAATGAGATTAATTCTTTTTTCCAAACAGATTGTTAACAAGAATCTATTTATCCTTCCATATGTTCTTCTTATCTAGCTTTCAGCTATTAGAAAAAATGAAGAATATTTGTCAAATCATTCATTTAAAAATGGCAACTTATTATACTATCAAAATCATAGAAAAACAACCATTAGCTAGTCCACAAAAATCTGAACACCAGAAAGTCCTAAGCACAAGCAAAATACTAAAAACTTTTTTTCTCCCCTTGCATTCCCTTTTTTGCTTAAAGTGAATCTTGAGCCAGCAAAAATGAAGATGATTCTTTCTCCACTGACTTTCTGTCAAAACCACTAACCAACCAAAACATACTTGAAAATTTAATTTCGTAAAGTTTCTTTTGCTACTCCAATCATATCAAAAAAACCTATATGGCATTACCTGAAAAAAAAAAAAACCGAGCAGCTGGCAGGCATAATTTATAAACTCATATGACACTTATTCAATAGCAATAACAATTCTTTTATAAAAAAATTTTATCATATTTCAAGTACTAGCTCTCATGCTTTTGGAATTTTACTCCATTTTTCCCCCATATGTCAGAGATTGCATATCACTGTTCTAAAAGATCAGATTTTCTATCAATTTCAACTTCTTGTTGATTCAAACATTCTGTTAGTGGTAAACAGATTGGTAGAATAATAAGGAGTTCAAAGTAGTGCTGTGATAGTCGGAAAAGGTGTAAGGCTGATGTGAGAGCAATATCTTGGCAGTTTTGACTCTGAATGTAGAGCAGATGCGTGAAACAGGACCCAGAGTAAATAATAACTGCAGTCACAACAGAGCAGAGATTCTGTGAAATCATAACTATGTTGAAGAGGGAGAAAATATCTTGACTTGGAAAAAAGGAGGAGCTGAGTCCTACTGAATACATAGCATCCAAGATAAGAGGCTGTGAAGACACAAAGGAATTTCTATTCAATTCTGAGCTTGAGGAACAATTTCAGCAAACAATTCACCGTATTTTTGTGAACAAGTATTTCCCTGTCTCCCCAGAGAATGTGTGCGCATGTGTCTAACCAAGTCTCCACATCTTTACACAGTGGACAGTAATGATTCCTGGTTCCCATTTCCAGACTTGACACAGAACACTCTTGTGTGCTGATTAAAGGCGATACAAATGAATAAGATGCAGTGCCAGGTATCCTAGAAGATCTGGATAACATGTTTTCCAAAGAAATGGAAAGAAAAGTTTTCAAATACTGCCAAAGGAGTGACTGACAAGCTTTTCTAGAAAGTAATTTTACTACTGAAAAAAATACTTAAGAGTTACAAGAAACCTACACAACAATAGTAGCTACAGGACAGGAAATAAAAATGGTAACTCCCAACCAAGAATAACTTGTGTCATTCACACCATATGCTTGCCTTGCACTTAAGCATCCATATTGCCAAAAATAAAAGGAGTTCTGTCTCTAGATACTTTTGTTGCTGGGAGGAAGACTTATGACAGTATCTTCCGAAGCAGCAGTACTAGAGAACTGACTGGAAAAGAATAAAGTAAAAAAAAAAAAAAAAATTGAGCAGGATTTACTCTCTGAAAAAAAGATTGAATCATTGCTGAAAGATTAGTTCCATTAATGAAGAGGTGAGGCAACACAGATAAGAATAAAAGCCATAGAGCAGCAAACACAGGGTTAAGACAGTTCAAATAGCTCTGCTGTCCAAGGTCAAATTAATAGTTCCCAAGTCACTGTTCCTGTCAACCTGGGATAGCCACTGTCTGAATCTTCTCACATTTACATTCTAAGTTCCATTAAATCCCAAGGATTTTCTTTCTCCAGATTTTTCTCCAGGTAAAAACCACATCTTTCAGACATGAGAGACAGAACAAATAATATTTTATACCTAAATCTGGTGTTTGCCGTAGTCATTCAATTGAGCGCACTTTTTTTTCTGCACGGTTATTAAAAACATCCCCTCTCTATATTTCTTGAATCATCTTTAAACATTGATTTCTACTTCAGAGGTTACTTGCCTCTTGTTCACTTTGGTAGGCTTTTATGCACTAACCACTGAAAAAGACTACAAAGTAGGAAAGAATTCTGGTAAGTCAGTTCACTGAGTGAGTAGTAACCAGCGCTGTGAGTGTCATTCTCAGACTCTCATACATCTTGACAACCTGCTTGCTTTTGAAAATCAAAAGCTGAACTATTTTTAAAAGCCAATTGTCTGCTAGAAAACCCTGTTGGTGTGCCAGCCCTATACATAACCCCCTGTACATAAAGCTCTGGTTTGTTCCCAGATCTCTCAGTTTAGCACATAACCTCCATAGGGCTTATACCCCTCAAGAACATAGTATGAAGTAAAGATACCAGGTTTAGAGCACACACAGGACCACAGTGAGATCAAGAACTACCAACCAAGAGGTGGCAGGGCAGAAATGGGGGTACAAGAGATGAGGAAATGGAATGGAAATCACTGGTGAATGGCACCATATGAGTGCACACGTATATCACAAATAACATAAGAAAACTGCAGGACAAGTTGACAAGGACAGCCAGAGTAGATGAGCACTGCCAGGATACGTGGGGCAAAAGTTTCTTGAGCTCTTGCTCACCAGTGCAAGACACAATTTGTGTTGCCAAGCACCAGGGCTTTGCAGTGCCTTGAGTTACTGGGGCAATCTGCTTCTGTCACCATGAACCACACATGGGACTCAGGCAGGGTTGCTCCCTTCTGGCACCACAGGAGGCTGGCACTGCAGCTCCCGTCAGCACGGTGCTGGTATTACAGTGGTGGACAGAATGAAAGCCGTAACATCGCTTTACAGCAGACACAGCCTCACATGCCACTTGGCTTCACAAATACCACCCTACTTACATTTCCTTGGGAAACAGTTTGTAAGCTGGTGACACTCCTGTCTTCCTTTGAAGAAACCTATTTTGATGTATTTGAGCACTGAATTTGGCCTGTGCCCTTGTCTCAGGCTACTTTTTTCTTTACAAAATTTCAGTAGCTACTTTACTAGGCCTTGTCATAGCACAATCTGCCTACATTTCTCTTGTCTGATTCACAGCTTAGTTTCTGGATTAGACTCCCTAGAGAACTAAACAAAAGTTTTCTTCCCTCCTTTGACCCGATAGAACTATTTACATTGCAGACTTATGCATGCTCAAGGAATCGATGTCGGTATATCACTATTTTGAATGAGTACAGACACTTATAGCAGAGAAGATGTTCAGCAACTTGTCTGCAAAAAGATTCTAAGAAAGAAAACCAGTAAAGAAATTACTTTATATGTCTCCTGAATAATGCACAGGAAAAAGAAGGCTATAAAGCATCTCCATGAAAATAAATACTTTCCATAACTTTAAAGCCACTTTTCAGGAAAAACACATTTTCATTGACAAGAAAAGCATCAAGTTCTGTCTTGCCCTTGTTCTGGAATCCCCTGGCACCAAAAAATGGAACAAATACATGACCATGACAAAAACTTCTCCAGGATACACCATCCTCCAGCAGTAAAAAGGCAGAATTTAGTTGCAATGCTTTTACAATTTAAATTATGAGGAAATTGGAACCTCCACTAGACTGGTAAAAGAGATGAAGCTTGAAATATTTTAAGAGATAGAGCTTGAAATATTTAAGTCACCATGAAGTCAAAAATGAAGTCTACCTGTAGGCTCATCACAGTACAGCACAAGGGCTAAAGGGTTGTCAAAAAATCTGCTTAGACAAACTGCACTAACAAAATTATTTTGTGTTTTCACCAGTTGCTACATCAAGTCTTTCACATAAAGGAGCAGAAGGCAATTACAAAAGTAATAACAGCAGAAACCTTTTCCTCTAAATGCACTACAGAAAAGATCCTGGCAGCAAATACAATAAAATTCCACATGGAATAATTGAATATAGCAAAAATAATGAGCTGAAAATAAAAATGCACCTTAAGTGATGTGCCCCATAGTAGTATACTCCAAAGAATGAGATTAGTTCCTGTCTGCATTCTGCAATATTAAAAAGTCCTTCTGCAAATGATGCTCATCAAAATAGAAGCCATCTTCAATTAACACAAAGACTCCTTGTTACTATAAAAATATCATTGTTTCATCCTCACAAATAACAAAGAATTAGCTCTGTAGACATAGCTGTTTCAGGATTCTGTGAGTGTGCAATCTGGCCACAAAGAAATGCATATATCTAAAGTTTGCGAGATGCTTGGTACAGTAACAAATATAGTTCAACTTCTTATTTTTACACTGGAGAATAATGCACTATTCTCCAGCAAATTTCCACTTACAACCAAATCATTCCAATGAAAATTCTCTTCTCCCACAGAGCAATAGATGGACTTTGTGATCTTAAGGAACTTCTCCAACTTAAATTTTTCTATTATTCTATATCAATTTTTAATCAAAACCTCCTGATAGTTCTATTCCATTGATTCTAAAGGTATGAAAAGGGTTCTATTTTACTATTCCCAACACAATTATGTAATGCAGTATAAAATCAATAGATGCTTTGAAAAGAGACTATCATCTCATTCTGTTATCCCTGGAAGCCAGTTCTGTGTAGACACAGTTTTATGTTAGCATTAAAGTGGGCAAGGAAAACTTAAATACACCATTGCTAAATAAAGAAGAAAACTACTCTGTCTTCTGGAATATGAGCTCCTCTCTTTCTCAGGGGAGTTTTTAAGATTCCTACTAAATTAGATCAGTTGGTAACTGAGATACTTGAATTAAAATATTATCATCCTGCCTTCTTCCTGATTAATTCTGGTAAGATTTGAATTACTTGGTTTGAACAGCCATAATTTTCTTGCATACATTGCATTTGAAAATCATTCAGCACAGTTACCTATGAACAATTTAAACCTAACCTCCAGTCTATCATTTTAAATTTTACCATTTTAAAAAACTCTTACCTTTAATCCTTATTATTCATTTAGTCAAGTTTTATTATTCAAAAGTCGAGTTTTATTATTCAAAAATATCATTTCTAGCTTTGATGAAATAGTGTCTAAAGGCTGAATTGATACATTTATATTCAAAAGCAGTTCAGAAAAAATTTTCTTATCCAACAATAGTAAAACTGTTGCTATTACACTATCCAAAATCTATAGCCTGCCTCTTGGCTTTATGAAGTTTTTCTCCATTCCTTGCTCAATCTTTCTCAGTTCTTACAGATGCAAATAGAACAAAAAGCTGAAAATGAGAAGTGAACTCACTACAATTTCTCATGAAGGACTCCTTGCTGATGTTCCTAAGTGTGTGCTGGGATGTTCCCGTGTTACCAGCGTAGATTTCAACCAGAACACCATGTTCCCTTCTGTGCTAGTGAAGTAACCTGAAGACTAAAATTAAAACAGGAGGTGGGGATTAGAGCCATGCACAAGTGCAAGAAAAATCAAAGAAAGAAGTTTTTTGTAGTTAGCTAGTAATTAATAAATATTAATATTATTAATACACAGTAATACAATTCTACTCAATGGATTTGAGAAGTGAGCAGGCTCTGTATTTATTTTAAAAGTCTATAGACCACATGCCTTCTGCTTGGATCCAGGATACCGGCACTAATTCAAACCTCTGTTTATAAAGACAGTTTACCTCCCAGCCTTTCCTTGTACTTACCTCAGTTAAATTAATTATTTTCATAGATTAAATTTATTGCCACTGGGAAGCAATGCTGCCTGCACTACTAGCAACTCTCCTGTTGCCCAGTAAGGCAGCAACAATAAATCACATAACTCTACTCATAATTACTAAGCTTTAGCAGAGAAAGTTCATAGACAAGGTAAAATTTGGTGCTGCTGTGGGTTTCAGCTAAGCCACTGTACTTTGTATCAGTCCAAGATCTGTCTTTACTCAGTGAAAAAGCTAGAAGAACAAACAATAGCTCAGGGTGAAATTTGACATAAACCAGCAGGTAGTCCTTAAGACACAAAGCTTTATTTTAAACAGGCCTTCAAATTTCAGTTCTAATGACCAGGCTCTTGACTTCTAAGGATTTGACTAACAGGGCTGCAAAAAACTGAACAATCATCAGCTTTCATGTTCCAGCATCACCTTCTTGTAGACCAGGTAACAAACAAAAGGTCTCCTCCCCTCCTTCACAAGTATGTTGGACAAGGGTCACTTAGAAGAAGATGACCCTGGATATCATCACCTGAGCTGCCAAACTAAGAATTAATTACAACTGTACATCTGTTTTGAACTCAAGAAAAATAGAGTGTTCATAATTCTCTCCTTTAATGAATTTAACTCGAGCCCTTTTTTCATCATAAAAGATGAAAATATGAGATGGGATTCCCTTTGGCTTCATCTGGAGTGCTGCCAAGCAAACCCTCCTTGGGCATTTTGTAAATCTGCAATATGATCAGCCCTGTACTGTCCTGTTAATTAGCAGTAATTAAGCAGTTACACTGATACTAGAGGCTGACGTGTCACTGAGGCTGCAACTCACTGCCTCCTATCATCAGGCCATTATTCAATAGTTACAGATTCAGGCAGAGAATATTACACCACTGACTCACAGATTGAAGATTTATGCCTAATCACAAGGATCATACAGTTGTTTAAATAAAGACTACACTCATCCCAAAATATCCACTTGGGTGATAACATGTAATAATTCATTTAGCAATAATAATTTTGTCCTTTTTTCCTCTCCCCAGAAAAACTTGCATTCAAACAGTCCATCACATTTGGAATTGGAATGGCCAGTTGTTCTTCATGCATAATAGAACTATGGTATTTTAAAGGTACCGCTAAGCTTTCAGCCCTCTCTCCAGCCTTCATGAAAGAAAAGCACCTTGATAGACAGGCATGAAACCTTTCCTGAATACAATGTCACTCAAGCTACCTAAAAGGAAAAAATGTATGCATACAATACCAACAACCATAAGAGGAAAAGGAAATTTAACCTTTCTTGAGACAGCAAAAACAAAGGAAAAAGTTTCTCTAGTATCATCCCTTGCCCCACTCCCCAAACCCAAGCTCAGGGACTTCTAACATCAATTTCCAAAAAATGCCCATTTCCCTTGCTTTCTTCAAAATAGTTCAAGTACATTCTTTGAAGTATTCATGCTGGGAGAATATATGTGCTAAAGCTTTTTCTGCAGGAGTAAAGAAGAAATAGTGGACAAACAGATTCAGAAAGACCAGCAGAGAGCCAGCTAGCTATAATCTATGCCCTTGCACGTGATGCCATGCTGGTACATTTAGTTAAGGATTTAGATCCAAGGCTGCCTTCATTCTTTGTTCAAGGCTGAACAAAGGCAAAATTCCTACCCCAGAATGCTCAGGCGTGAGGAATTGTAGCATTTCTTTCATTTTAATTTTATGTGCTTCTAAGTTAGCTGTCTTTTATAAATGTTCTGCCTCAAACTGTCAGCATTACACTACAGCAATAATAAAGTGACTTATTGCTGACCTGTTATCTTTGAAGTTCCAGAATGTCAAGAAGGGCTGAAAAATGGATTTTATGACATCCATTTCACTTCTGTGAGAACAGATAAGACTCCTCTGACTTATTGATTCTTTTTTCCAACAAACCAATCATCATCTAACTTATCTGTTCATAAATTAGTTCATGACTGTTTCACATTACTATCCACGTATGAGGAAAAAGTCTATTAAGAAATAATAAGAAAAATAATTTAAAATGAGTATCACACAAACCACAAAACTGTTCAGCTGAAGAGAAGTAGAAACTGAGCAAGAATAGAATAAATGAAAGAAAAAAAACAAACCAGGAATTAATTAATATATGCAAAACACAGAAAAATAGATTTCAATTCTAAATCAAAATGACAAATCTGAATTATTTCTATGTTGATATAAACTTTAACTACTGAATCTTAGGTATTTAAATGGCAACTCAATACAACATAACTTCAACCATAGCTTGTTGCTGTTGAGATTGAGCCATTCATTTTACACAGCAGCATAAGGAACACAACACAGCTTGAGTTTACAAGGGTTTTTCCAAGTGACTAGTGACAATTTGTTAATCTTTTTGATAAATTAACCTTCATAGGTTACATGGAGTGCATTTGAGAAAAATTTAGATGACTAAGGTTCACATGGTTTAAAAACCTAAAGTTATAGGAGCAACAGGTCTAGACTAAAACAGTATTTTTGTTTCAGTTTTCATACATGCATTCATCTGAAATTTTCCAAATGTTCATTACATAGCTCAAAGAAATTCCTCCTGACTCTCATAAAGCGTTTCACTGCTTCACTTGTGACAACCATTACTTGGCTAGCTTTGCATATAACAGCAAGATTCCCTGCATGATCATATTTTCCAGGATTTCAGTTGCCTTGTTACCCAGATGGACCTTTTTGACAATAGAGCATTACAGACTGCCCAAAGTTTTAATTACTCTGGTACTGTTAATTGAATTATTGAATCCCGAGGCATTCCACAAAGCCAGGCTCCATTTTCACCACCCTGTTCTATCAATCTTTTTAATAATCTCTTCCATCTGGATTACTTTTTTCCATTTTGCCATTCCTCTGTCATCTTACGTTACGCTCACATCACCATAATTTTTCACCCTATCATCAGTACTGGTAATACCCACTGTCATTTATAAACATTACAGGAATAAAAATTACTCCTCAGTCTCCCACTGAGACTGCTGCTTATTTTTGCTTATTGTTAATTACCTCACGATATTTAAAAAAAAAATCTTATGAGGATGACAGTCATGATTAGGCCTTACCATATAAAGGAGTTGTCTAGAACTTTATTACAACTTAATTTTATACTTTATACCCAACTGAAATGGGTAATTAGCTCAAACACAGTCAGCAGTGTTCAAGGGAAGCAAATGCCAAGAAAGTGAACCTCAGCTGTCATCAAACCATGACACCTGGCACTATACATTATGCTTTGAACTTTTCTAGTGCAGATTCCTTTTGTATACTATTACCTTATTCCTACAGGAATGAAGTTCTGCATTAATCATCAGACTACAATACTGTTTGTGTCTTAAAACTAAAGTTCAGAGACACACATGTCAAAGGACTATTAAGTAAGTTTGCTGATGACACTAAATTGGGAGGAGCTGTTGACTGTCTCAAGGAAGGAGAGGCCCTGCAGAGAGACCTTGACAAATCAGAGAGAGATGGACAACCAGCAAGTGTATGAAGGTTAAAAAGGGCAAATGTCAGATTCTGCACCTGGGACAGGGCAACCCTGTTGGTGTGTATAGAATGAGGAACAAGAGGCTGGAAAGCAGTGCCACAGAAAGGGACCTGGCAGTCCTCACTGATGGCAAGCTGAACATGAGCCATTGTGCCCTGGCAACCAGGAGGGGCAAGCATGTCCTNAAATGTCAGATTCTGCACCTGGGACAGGGCAACCCTGTTGGTGTGTATAGAATGAGGAACAAGAGGCTGGAAAGCAGTGCCACAGAAAGGGACCTGGCAGTCCTCACTGATGGCAAGCTGAACATGAGCCATTGTGCCCTGGCAACCAGGAGGGCCAAGCATGTCCTGGGGGATCAAGCACAGCATCACCAGACAGGCAAGGGAGGGGATTGTCCTGCTCTGCACTGGAGCAGCCTCACCTTAAGCACTGGGTGCAGTTTCAGGCTCCACAAAATAAAAGAGATACTAAACTATTAGAGTGACTACAAAGAAGGGCAAAGAGGAGGGTGAAGGGTCTGGAGGGGAAGCCATATGAGGAGCAGCTGAGGTCACTTGGCTTGCGCAGCCTGGAGGAGACTGAAGGGAAACAGAGCAGCAGACACTAATCTCTTCAGTCTTGTGACCAGTGACAAGACCCAAGGGAATGGCCTGAAGCTGTGTCAGGGGAATTTTAGGTCACATACCAGGAAAAGGTCCTTCACCCAGAGGGTGGTTGGGTACTGGAAGAGGCTCCCCAAGGAAGTGGGCACAGCACAGCCTGTCCAAGTTCAAGATACGTTTGGACAATGCTCTCATGCACATGGTGTGACTTTTGGGGTATCCTGTGCAGGCCCAAGAGCTGGACTCGATCCTCATGGGTGCCTTCCAACTCCACATATTCTATGTTTCTATGGTGAGTTGCACCAGAGTCATTGTCCACATTCTTTTACAAAGCAATGTTTGTGCTAATTTTATATGCAAAAACTATGTTCTGCCTTTTCTGGAAGAAAAATATCAATTGAAGAGAATGGCCTCTCCAGTAAGTAATATGCAATTAGCCCAAACACAGCCAATGTCTCTGCTAAAAGGTTGTAGTAATATATGTCAGATATTGGTTCACTGAATTTCATTAGAACACTGCATTTCATTAAAACATTACTTCCATTGCAGTATTTACTCAATATGTAGAAATAAACATAGGCCAAGCTGCTTGAACATATCCTTGACAGAATGATTGCTTCAAGCATTAGTGCAGTCCACAGACCCCATAGCTTCAGGCTAGAAGTTCCTTCTCATTACACCTCTATTCATAACAATTCACAAAACATTTACCCCTACACTTCCACAGGAAATATCAGTTACATGACTAAAATTTGTAGCAAGTAAGTTTTTTACCATAGATTCAGACCGGAATTAGAAAATTGTCTTGCAACATTTCCCACAGAACAATATTCTGCAATGCAGAAGAGAAGTGCTCTTTCTTTAGTTACTAGTCCATGGGGTTAAGTTGCTACCTGCTTTTTCTATAGGCCTGTCCACAAAGCATGAACTACACACAGAAAAGAAAATATTCCTCTTTCCTCAAAGCCTCACAACGCACCTATCAGCATTCACAACACTGCTATACAGTTAGTGTGCAGCAGCAGCCAACCAGGCTTCAGAAGCTTTTTTGGTAACCATTTGGACAGTCTTTGAGGTACATGGACACATTGGCAATTCAGAAATTGATGCATTTGTGCTTTCTCTCTATACACAGCTTTATATGTATTGACATCAATTACCTGTTCCAGGAAATGCAGTCTAAGACCACTGCAATGAATCTATCATCTGTCAGGTATTTTCTCACTCTGGCAAGCAACTGAAAATACTTCATATAAATCCAGGTTTATTGTATAAAGTGTGTTGGACACTGAAGAAAAACCTGAAGTGCAATTTAAGTTTCTCCTATACATTCAAGTTGTACTCTTGACTGCTCATCACCAATTGCTGCTTCATATCATGGTTGGTTTTCAACAGTTTTTCTCCTAGTATTTTTTCCTCACATTTTATATGTGAGGAACATCTAAAGAGTTGGCAACACTAAGTGCTGAAGAAGCAGCAAGCCTAAGGCCAGACCCTGTGCTTTGTCTGTAGGATGATACAAACAATCCTCAGCAAGAGTATTTGAAAACTGACCATGAGCCTACTACACAAAGGCAGGGATGGATAGGGTTTAATTCCAAGAAATGGGGCTTGTGGAAAACAATCCATCCTTTTATCTTGCCAACAAATAATCAAGAGATTAAAGGCAAGTGGCAAAAAAGGACTGATTCTTCTTTTGTTTACTTAATCTCCTTCAGTCTACTGACCAGCTTCTGTATACTCTTCATGAAGAACTTGGATCTACTCCAGGTTAAAAGAGACTAAAGGCACATGAAGTGAATACAAATCAGATAATTTCATTCAGAACTTACCAAAGCAAGAGACAAACAAAAAGCCTTAAAAGTTCTGATCATTACGTAACAAACACTTACCTTCAGTTTTCAGTGATTTAGTGGACTCAGTATCAAGGCAGGCTGTGATAGACCCAGAAGCTAAAAGGGACTTGGAGAAACGAAAGTGAATCCATTGGCTAGGTGGGACACAAGTCCAAGTTTTAGACTTCTTACGATTTCTTTTTTGCCGTTGAAACAAGTAATTTCAGATTTCACCCAGGATTCACTGCAATATTTAAAAGCAAAAATTCAAACAGGAACTTGAAATGCTTCAGAGGACTAAAGAAAGCTGAGACTTCCCAGCCAGTGTCCAAAATGACAGCATTCTACCTGCTATCTGTGAACAGAGCAGGACTGAATTTGTCTACTGTGTAACTCAAATGTCAACTCAAGGTTCTTCCAGTACCACATGGCTTGGTGCCATCTGTTTAGAGTAGTGTTACTCTCATTTTTTTGTTAGGTATGAGAAATTAATGATTGAGAAGTAAAAGTCTCAATCTTATTCCATGTTCCCCAGCTGTACTAACAAAGACCCTCACCCATAATTATTATAGGGAATACATATGTCTATATCCCTGTACATTTTTATAAAAGAAATTATTTCTTAAGGAAAAAAGGCAACAAAGTGATCATTTCAGGGAAGAAAAGAAGTGACAGGTGCTACATATAAAATCATGACATTTTCCCTTCAAAGATCTAAAATTCTATGTCCATATGTACACAATTTGGGAAATGACAGCGTTCAACATAACACATCCAATTAGGCAATGACCTCTTTAAATAAATGTTAGAGATATAAGATTGCTGCAGCTATATGGAGGAATAGCCATCCAAAGACTAAAGTGTGCCCTTAGGACTCGAGAGGTCTTGTTATAATTCCCTCTTTAGTCAGAGGCTTTCTGTAAACAGATACATAAAATTATTTAGATAATCCAAATTAATTGAATAAAGACATTTAAAAGCATCTCAGCTTCAGTGCCTCATTTTTTCAGTGCTCTGTCATCTAAGCATTCTCCTACTGCACCAGTGCTGGGAGGGAATAAATATATCAGGGAGTGAAAAGTGTTCATATCATTGTGAATGCATTATTTTTACGTATAATAATAGGAATGGGTATTACACATAATTTGGAGTCTTATACATACTCCAATGCAGACGAGATAGCAATTAGAGCCTTACTAAGAAACACTAAACAGACAAATCACAATATGGTTCTCTATTAAAGAATTCACAGTGCCAGATGCTGGTCCTGCCATTATTTATACACAGCCATGACTCTAAGAACAGAAGTAGTTCATTGACTGATTTATGACTCCAACGAGTGTTTCCGCAATCAAACCCAAACTATTTGATGACAGGCAACAAGTGGATTACCACCCAGACAGGGAGAAATAGTTTCTGAATAATTTCTGAGCTGAAGCACATTAATAAAATCCCCTTTAAAACATTTTCATTTTGATTTCTCAAGAGACTACAAAGTATCTATGCATCCAGATTTTGACTTAACAGGATCCTACTAACTAGCAGTCTCCCAAATGCAATCATGGAATTCTCTAGCATAGAAGCTAATTATCAAAAATACTGCTAATTGTGACTCTTATGCTATGCTAGTCAAAATGAGTTCTAATTAATTCGTATTGCCCTGGAACTTGTCTGCACACAAGCAACAAAGGAAGAAAGATGCCATGTTGCACCAATAAGTATGAAAGGAGAACTACAGCACCCCCAGATGTTCATCCACAGACAAGCTGTGCTCTTCAGGACACAATGCTCCATGGGGACTTGTCTGCTGACACTTTGTTGACACCAGTATAACCTTTATGCTCCATAACTGCTGTTCAGATGTCAAAGCCTAACAAATCTCATGACAAAAGAGGCTAGGAGGTTCATTAATAAAACTCTCCTGATCTATTTACAGTCATCAAAAATCATGCAATTCCTAATTTTCAGAGCAAGCTTTTTCAGTAAGACCATTTTAAAACTAACACATGTTCACATCATATAAACAATCATAACTATGGTCAGACATCTTTCATAACTTGTGAAATGCATAGATGCTTTAGCACTTGTCACAGGTAACTGTATTAGTGTATTGGTTCTGTGTCCAATAATGCTTCAGAGACAACTCCAGAAATTCTATAACACAGTTATACAGCAGTATCCATGTAGAGATGCTTACTTAAGGGTAGTTTATGCCATCAGGCAGAAGGTTCTTAATTTAAGCCAATTCAACTGGTCTTCCCACAGCTTTTCAACACCAACCCCATATGCCTCACTTTCTCTACCTTTTCAAAATGCTGTTTACACAAAGGCTTAACCCAGCCTATCACACTGAGGCATTTCCTTGCTTTCCTTCCAGTCTTTCAAGTCAGCATTTAATCCCAATTCATTTAAAATACATTCTTTTTAAATTTTTTGTTTCAGTGAACACAGCAGAACTACCCTAAAAATAAGACCTCCAGACTCCCATCTTAAAGTGTGATACCTTTAAAGTACAAGCTCACTCAACTTCTGTTGCAAGAGGAAACCAATTTGTGTATATAATGACCCACTGAAGATTCTTTCATTTATGTTTTTCATACTGTTGCTGTTTTTCGTGTAGACCATTAGTCTGTTGTTTTTATAGTATTTACTTCTCAAATTACCTTTTAAAAATTAAAAAGGGTACTGAAATAGAAAGAACCAGAGATGGAGAATCATCATACATATGAATAGACTACTTCAAGGGTGCATTTCTGTAAAAAATAAGAGAACAATGAATAACTCTGAAGTAACCTATTTACATTTAAGTGTCTTGACAACACAAACACTCCAGGTCTTCTTTTTCCTGCCTTCCCTCTCCCAGTTTGGCAATTTTAATCTACAGACAGCTACAGAACTACATCAATGTGCAGCGTGGTCACTGTAGTGGCTGCATAGGTCAGTAGAGAGGATGCCAGAGCCGCGACTTCAGGACTCTCAGATGATTCAGGATGAACCCAGAGTTCATTCTCACAGCTTCTGCTGCACCATGAGCTACAGCTCAGTGAATCCAGTCTCTGCTTTACTGGGACACCAATTAAGCACAATTCTGTGCTGACCCAAATGTTGCTGGGACTGACACATTTGTTCTGCTCTCCACCTCAAACACAGGGCTGAGATCTTTGAGTGCCTGTGGCTAACAGCCCCCCAGATTCCTTAGCAGCATGCTTAAGTCAAGGAAAACATTGCCACATGCAGAGCACAGAATTTTAGGGCATTCAGCAGAGGGAGTTTAGTTAAGAATTGGGTTCTATATCTCAAAGAAATTTAGACTGTGGAAAACTCTGCAGCTGACTTAGGATCAGTTAATAAAAGACTAGAAAGTCATGGAGAAACCATTCTCTTTTCAACCTCAAGTTAAAAAAAATCTTTATGCATTTAAGTAGCAACAACTTAAATGTTGCTATGTCTTAATACGTTAAAATAATTATACCCAAAAGCATCAGATGTATAGTCTCTTGATAAGACAGCAAGTTTACCACATCAAAAATATTCACCATAGTTTTTCCAAAGCATGTTCTTGAAAACACTAAATATGTTTACAGATAAAAAGTGCCAGAAAGCAGAACAGAGCAGAAAGGTTATAAAAGACTAGCAAAATAAAGTTCTACCAATTACAGCTAATGGAACCTCATTATTTATTTCACTATTTTTATCAGATTTTTGAGCTTTCTAGTAGGGAAACAGAAACCACAATCAGATATGGATGTTTCAGTGAGCTCCCCCTTTAGTTCAGAACTGATTTCTACTACTTGTAATTTTCCATCCAAAAATCTCAGTAACATGTATGTTTTCTGGAAATACTGAGTTCTCAATATGCCTCATCCTCTTCCAGGTAGGCAGAAAACCATGAGCTTCAGTGATCAGCTACATGTAATGATCTTGCTGCATTCAAAATTTACTCCTTGCAACTAACCCTAATAAACTTTGCCTTCCATTAAGATCAAACCATGGTCAGCTCAAATTTGTCTGCTCTCCAACCTCCCCTAGTGTGAACATCCAGAAACATTTAAAATTCCATCCTTGCTCACTAACCAAGAGAGAAATAGGTTATACATGGCCACAAAAACTGTGACTGAAAAGTAATTCAGTACTAACATTGCCAAATAATCACTTACAAAGACCAACACAAAACTTCCACCTTGTTTTATCCATGAACAAATACAAATAAACACACCAAATATACACTAAAATATACACTATTTTAGCTGCCTGCTGGTACACCACACTCAATAATATACCACTATGCACAACATTCAACACATACTCTGGAGAAACCAATCCCAACCTCCACCCAAGTATTTGGCATAATCTGACTGCTGTGTTGATCTAGCTGAACTGAGATTTAAAAATTGGAGAAAAAAGCCTACCTGTTAGTTTTTAAACACCTCATTTTCCTCTCATTTATTAAATTCAAGATGTGTTAGGTAGTCATCCAAATGTGGAAATGAATTATGCAAGGGAACCTGAGCAGCAGAGTAGGTGCACTCTGCTTTGACATGCCCCTTTCTTAAAGGGCATCTTGATAAGGAATACAGGTTGCTTTTATTTAGCTCAAAACTTGATAAATCTGGTAAATAGGTGATGAAATTCCCATTTCTTACACAAAGTAAAACTAAATTGAAAAAATCAGCGGCCAAATTTGTGTATTAGCTTTATGTTCATGTTCAAAGCATAATACAACCTGAAGCCGACAGTGCTTATCTGACATAATTTTAATGTGTCCAGGGGAGCACAGAAAAATACATTATTGTACTGATTTTTCAAAATATGTTAAATACCTGCCCACTCTGAATAACTTAACTTCATGTGGCATTTTAGCTGCTGGAAATCAGTGTTCTGCTCTCCTCTCCCTCTGTACTTCAAGGGACTTCACAAAGACAACATGAAGGAAAAGACTACTAACTTCTCATGAGTCTGGATCAAAGCTTACTAAACTCTCACAATCTTTTTCTACAAACTCCACAGCAATATCTTTAGAAAGCCAAGAAACAGCAATAAAGCCACTTTCCCAAGTCACTGATAGTCAAACACAACAGCACTGGAGAAACAAAGAAAACAGTAAATCAGACTCTGTGGCTGAGAAGAAACACCTGAGTCTAAGACCACTTTAGCACAACTACTGACATCACTTATTCTTTGCTTTCAGCAGCATGCAACATTTTAAAGAACCAGAACCTGAGTCAAGATTATTGACAAAATGCTGTCACACCAATCGCATTTTGGCAGGAGGTCTTCACACCTTTTCTTATCAACTTAGCACAAATTCTTGGCACCCTTTCTCACAGGCTCTTTTATATTACACTGTTCAGCTTGTCCACTATTATTATAAAGAATCATCACAGCAACAAGCTCCAGCTGAAGGTCTCATTGAGATCTATTTGCTTTACACCACCATTGGACACGAATTCATAATAGCAGGGATGAGAAAGCAACTCGTATGTAGTCACCAGTACTAACTGTATCTTGCAACACTTCCATGTTCCAAGGCAAGATGACACCACTAATATGACTTAGAAACACTTTTACCTTGAGTGGAGTCCAAAAATCACACAGCTATGAGAAAGCAGCAAAGCAACACTTTTTTCCTAAGCTACATATATAGAAAAGAAAGTACTAATAAATTTAAAAAGCTGTAGTCTACAGACCAAAAAAAAAAAAAACCACCAAAACTGTTGTGTCTGTATGTGTTCTTTTCATAAAATGCATCCCTAAATTTGAAGATATGATCAAATACCCTGCCAGCTTTACACAAGAAGATTTGGCAAGTACAGAGCCTGAAAGTTGACAGCAGATAAAAAAATATCAGCATTATTTTGTATTTTACTGCTCTTCTGAGAAAACTCAGTTTGTATCTTCCTTGCCTGCAAACTACCAAAACCCATAAAGTCACTTCAGAAGACTCTTCCTGGAAACACAAAATTCTTTTTCAGAGTAGTAGAGTACTTTGGTGGTGGGGCAGGGAAGAAACTGGATGATAGGTGTGTTATGTCAAAGTTTTTTACTCCTACTTAGGTTGTAGTCAAAACTAGGTTCCAATTTTCTAGCAATTAGGAAATTGAGGATATCTTTTCCTTCCCTTTCCTCTTCCCCAAGACACTATGTGGCTAGTTTTCTTCAAGCTTCCAAGTCCTCAGCTGAGTGGCTACGCTATGCCAAGTAAACCGCACATACGTATTTTATGCAACTCAAAAGCAGGGAGGTGACGTATCTTCCTGATTCTGTAGGAAAAAAATGAAATACAATGTATTTCATTGTATAGTGTATAATGGCTAAGAAGTAAAATTTCCCTACAGCATTTCTATCTCAACACAAGAAACAACAAAAACAACAGTCAAGGATTGACCATAACTCCTGGTAACATAGGAAATTTGTTACCAAAGGCTTTATTTGGATAGGTAAACTAGCAACCAAGTATTGATTGCATTTTTACTTCATCTGTCCTTTTGAAGAATAAGCAGTTTCAGCAAAAAGGCTGTTTTATTTCCAAAAACAAAGGAAGCAGTAAAAGCTACACAAACAGAATGAGGCAGTCACTGGAGAATGACCTTATTGAGTCTAGTGTTCTTCATGACCACACTAGTGAAACGCCCAAAACCTATATTCATGGTGGTACATTATCTGTTCATTGCAGCACGCTACTTCAGTGGAATTACTTTCATGCTTAGATTTGAGTGAGGGAATGTCTGACTCATCTCTTACAAGCTGACATTTTATCGGCTCTCTGGACAGTTCTGCTCACATTCAGCCAGTTGTGGTATGTGCAGCTGTGTGGGTGCAGCTTTCAACCACAGCCTGTGTACTCTTGAATGAGGGTTGTTAGCTCAGGCTCAGAGCCACACTCATTGAAGGACATTGTTTTGGACAGCTTGAAGAGCACACAGAGTGAGATTGTATCTCCAGGCAAATAACACAATGGACAGAGTATTATGTTAGATTAAGACCAGATCTAAACTCTAGTTTTCATACATCTTGCCCCACAGGCAAAACTGCACATATATTTAGAGTTTATAGATGTAAAGCCTTCCTTAATAGTCTTGGAAAGTTACCTGCAACTCCTAGGACAAAACTCATCATGGTCTTAACTTTCTTGCTGGAAATACTAATCAATCCTTTGGCTATAAATTATATTTTTTAAATTGCTACCTATCAGTTAATGTTCAGTGCTGCTCTGTGCTATCAGAATTGCAGCCCTTCCCTATGAGGAGCATTACAACATAGATATACAACCGTAAGTATCTCATATGCAAGGAGAGCAGCCAGAAGGATGATAAGCTTGAGTCCTTGTTTGACTAAACCATCACCATGATCCACCACCACTAAAAAAAACTGTTTATGTAGTTTTGGGCAAACTGTAACTTAGAAGGATCTATTACATCAATTTCTTTCAATTAAGGAGACAACATAATGCACATAAGCAAAGATTTTGGCATATAAAAAAATCAAGAAGTTTAATTTAGCAAAAATTTGGAAATCATACAACAATTAATGAAGATAATTAAGAACCTAAAAGACTGCATTACTGAATCTCAGGAAAATTTAAGAATTGGTTTCTTTCAGTCAGCATTCTAAGAAATCCAGTGTGTTCCTAAAGAAAGTCAAGATTCATAATATAAAAAGAACATATCTAAAAAAAGGCTCAGAACTAGAGTGCGCACAAAAAGAATTTGAACTATAGGTGTAAAAAAAACACAGCAGCCATCTAATGCTACTAGTGCCATTTCTCAGTGTGACTTTCAGGTTAATGTCCCACACATGCAGAGAACTGAGCAAAGCAGTTCAAAATGTGCCTCGCACCAAGCCCAACCAATAACTGTGCTTTTTCCTGCCAGTGAAGCCCTTCGTGAAGTCTCACGGGGAAAAGTACGAAAGAAAAAAGAAGATACATTAAATAGATTTTTTTTAATTATAGGGAGAGGATGCTTTCTTCTATATTGATGTTCTGTCAGTGCTCTTTTATTCTACACAAATCAGAATCAGTTCTTAGCCATGCCAGAGCTGACTGTAAGGGAGACAGATTAAATTCATTGCTGAGATTCATAGGCACAGATGGGGCCTGACATTTTAAAAGCAAAACAAAAGTTTAGTGCATGCAAGTGCAAAGGCTTCAGGACAAGCTTAAGACTTCAGCTTACACCCCAAACACCCATGAAAAAATACAGCAGAAACCTCCTCTCCTCCCCGGCAGAATTAGGGCTCTAAATTATGCTGAGAGACTATAACCAACATAGATAAGAACAGAAAATAATCACATCATTCAAACTCAAACAAATTGAAAATGTTAGAAGGCAGATATTATCTAACCAGAAGACAGCTGTGGACCAAAGAAAGAAAGAGTAGGATAGACTCATCAAATGAATTCTCACATCATAATGGTACAAATAAATAACATCTGGCCACCCACATCTCTAATTTTTGTGGAAGCAAAACATTTTCCTTCCCAATACTCTCCCCAGAAAGAACAGTGTTCATGTCTCTTTTAATGCTTCTTTTATGTTCTGTGACAGTATTTAATATTTGTACAGACAAACCAAGGATCCTCCATATTGGATTAAGGGATTACATGCAGAGGGTTTTGCAACCGTTTTCATTTTCTCACTCCTATCATACCAGTATTTGCCAAGCTGAAGTGGGCTGGAGGCAAGTTCAATTTCCATCTCTGCTCAGGGAAATGATTAAATTTAGCTGATGCTGAGAAAAGGGAATTCAGTGTGATGAACATGGCAAGATTTGACTTGCAAGCCTGTGAGATGGGATTAGTACCACAAGCAAAGCAGAGCTACCAAAACACCAGCAGAAAATATGGGGACTTACACTTAAAAATAGTGGGGGGAAAGCAGGAAAGAAATGGAAATCTAATATATAAAAGAGACAAAATAACCAAAAACCACCACCCAAAAAACAACAGCAAAACCCAAACACTATTAGCCCAGGACTTAAGCACATTAAACTCAATTCTGTATTTCAATACCAAAGAGCATTCTAGTAAAATTTTAGTTTTATGAGAATCTCCTTTAATTTTGAGACAATTTGGAATATAATTTGAGGTTTGGATTGTGTGGCTAATACACATCATTTAACAGAACTGAAATGGAAACCTGAGTTCCACTAGTGTTTGGAGCTGATGCAAATTTTACAGGATTTATTTAATCCTGGCAATAAGACATTAAATGGCTGCCTGTTAGGATGAACTATTCAAAATTTCATATTCATTTGCTTGTGGCAAACTGGAATAACCTTTCCTGTGAACTGGAATTTTCCCACCAACTGAAACAGCAGGCATCTCTTCCCTCAAGGAGATCAATGAACGCTTCAAAATTAACCATTGCACATAAAGGACAATTACTACCAACTGAACACCTTATTTTGGAGTTACATATTAGTCCAATTCTTTTTTTTTTATAACTTAATTAGATTCAACTGAGAGCACCACCTTATCGAGACTGGCAAAAAAAATGTATTGACCCAGCACAACTATATTCCAAAATTTTCACTCTTTTTACTATTTAGAAAGAGCATGATGTCATTTTAAGAACATAATGTTATCTTTTGTCAGAATGAAAGATTAGAATGCATTTTCCAAGACAGAATCAAACATATGGAAAGAAAGGAATTTTTTTTAAACCATGCTTTTCCTCAAGAAGGAAAACACAAAGGTGTTTTGGGATTCTTTTGGCTTCTTTCTTTTTTAAGAAAGCAAGCAGATCCTCTAGAGTTAAGGCCTGTTAACTTGCGTAAAAGCTAAGGAATAAAACAGGTCCAAAATTACTGAATTCAATTTTCATTAACTTGATTTTGAAAACCTTTTCAGTTTTGAATTAGGAAAAAATACTATAATAATAATATAAAAATATTGTACAATAATTAAGCTGAACTACTCATAACTACATCAAATACCAGCATATTTATATCAACAAAATAACACTGTTCATCACAAACTGCGCAGAACCATTTCTGTTTAAAAGCAGCTTAATTTGATAAATTACCATCCAAAATACATGTGTGGATTTGTGAGTGCTTTAAAGAATGATCATATCCACAACTAATTTACTAGTTTAAGTAATTTTAATAGTAAAACTGTACTACTGCATGGCTCACCTGCCTAAAGCAGGGTTATGTTTTGTCTGTTCATTTATCCATTTTAGCAAATTCACTTGGTATGGGAAAAGACAATTATCAAAGAGTTCAGTTCAGCTGCTCCTTCCCGATGGTGAACGTTAATATCAGCACACTGATACTACTTGCTCTTCACACAGGACTCAGGAATTAGACTTGAAGATGTTCAAAACATTGACCATCAATCAACCATATCAATTCTTGCTACCATTTTGAGAATCTTCCACTCAAGATTAAAGCTATTTCACCTGAAACTAACAGATGAGTGACAGAAATGATATATATCAAATATAAAATATCTTCTACAACAGAAGCTGAGTACATTAGAGTATCTGTACTCTAAGTCATATTAAGAGTGTTCCTGCCATAATTACACAACCACAATGTAAGAAAATACCCCACACTAACACAGATGCCAGTTGGCCCAGCAGCTGTTGCAAGAATGAATTCCTACCATCTACTGGTAAAATGTGGACTGGTGTTCCCATATGCATGCACACTACCACCAAAAAATAAAGCAAACACACCTGTGATCACAAGGCAAAACATCCTTAATGACAAAAGGATAAGAGCTCCTTGATTTTGCACACAGAGCCATCTGGGAAAAAATGTTTGTTCTTGTAGCTCCCCAAAAGCTAGAGTTTTCCTCAGTGCCCTGTTTATGAAGTTCAAAAGTACATCTCTAAAGAAATGTATCTAATTTCTCCAATTCATCTTGTTGGAAAAGCATAAGATAATTCAATAGTGAATTCTTTAATTACAAACAGCACCACCACTCAGATCTTTCTCTCCTTATTTTGTCTCACGTGTGTCTCATCAGATGGCAAATAGGTTATATGCCATAAATCTATGTCTCAAGTAATATAAAGAAATCTCTTCCACTTTTCCCAGGCAGTCGAGTGAACTGTCCACTGGCGAGGTTTTTACAGCATAAATATTTGTGACATCAAACTAGACAGTGAGCAAATGCTACCCTGGTGAGAGCTATTGACTAGTTGGTGAAGGACAGAATACATTCATTTAGTTTCAGATTTGCTTTCAAATTACAAAACTCATTCAGTCACAGTAAAATCAGCCCACACTTTTAAATCTAGAACTAGAGCTAATCCTCTACAAGGCTTCACTCTGTTTGGGGATTCAAATCTCCCATGTAAAAAAGGTATAAGATTTGCTACCCTAGCTACTCCTTCACATTAAGCAAATGGGCAGTGCCCAATTTTAGAGAAACACAAAACAGTGATTACAATGAAATCAAGGGGGGAACTGTAAGGGCAAACATTCTAATTGGCAAAAAATCTAGACTCAATAAAAACTAAAATAAAGGCTGACAAAAAATCCATAACAAGTAAACACTCTCACGCATAGCTATTCCCTGTTATATTTACTCCTGTGTATATTAAATCAAGATTGAATACTTCCAAGCAGCTGATTTGTGGGGTTGGAGTTTCGGGAATCAAATAATTTATTTACTTTGTATTTGTTAACATATTTCCCACTCTTTCCCTAAAGGTATTAGCAGAAAAATCTATCAAGATTTTCCTTTCAAAGGCCCTTCTTCATAGACAAGATGTAAAAGCTCCATTAGGACAAGTATTTGATACACAGAAACTAATGAGCTATTATTTAACTTCATCCTAAGTGTCAGAAGCCTAAAGCAACAAGGCTTAATTAAGATGTGTGCCCCAAGTCTTCTCCCAGGAAACTGGTGAATCACAGCACATTCCCTTCACTGCCGGATATATACCCAGAGTTATCTGAACACATCTGTTAAAAATATATGAATGGCATGAAGTCGCCTGCTGTTAATTCAGATTGATTACTTGTTAAACACATTTAATTGAGGCAGGAGAGAGCTTAACTGATGTTTACATAAGTATATTTAAAATAATGGAGAAAAAAGTACTTGTGGCATTTAGAGATATTGAAGGACTTTTTGAACATCAGATCTTATATGTGTTCAGATGCAGCACACAAAATAACCATAAAAAAACCCAATGTTTCCTTTTAATCTTTTACTCTTGTGTATCTACTGATTTAAAGGCTTTCAAGGTTTGAATATAAACTAGACATGGTAGACCCTTTATTGTTTCAACAATAAAAGGGTAGACCCTTTATTGTTTCAACCCTTTATTGTTGACAACCAATTCTATTCCTTCATCAAGCAATGACTGCTTCTAAACCCTATGACTTGACTCTACAGGCCGTTTAGAGAAACCAGTGCATTACCAGACAAAACTTATGCTCCTGAAAGTACGTTACACCTAACTAGAGAAATGTTTTCTATAGATTTTGTGTCCTGTGTTCATTGCCCTTCCATTGAATCTCTACCAGAAGGGATCTAGCCAACTGAAAGACTGCAAACATTCAGTGAGAGTCAAACCAGGTCTTTTTCTATTTTTGTAAACTCACCATGATTTTGCCTTGACCCCTCTGGGCTAGATCTTGGGAAATCTACCAGAAAAGTCTCAGCTTCCTCTCTAGTAATTGTTGTTTATGCTCTGATTCAGAAAATCCATTTTAGGAACACAGCTATTGTCACTGCAACCCCAGCCTCTTTCAGGAATGTCACCTCTACAAGTAAAATAACTATTGCCTCCATGTGCTGACTTCTAGGCATAGCATTTCAATATCTTCTGGAACATTATTAGTCAAATCTGTTTGCCTTTCCTGAGACTTAATCAGCTTCCTGATTAGTAAAAACATCCATCACCTTGCCACTTTAATCTTATCTGCTCATCTCAAAACACTCTTGATCCTTCACTTTGGAATTAAAATAGGTCAAGAAAGTTGGAAGGGAAAAAGATAGCAAGACAGTATTAAGAACACCACAGATACCACAAAAGAGATTTTCATCTGCCAAAGGGATGCAGTTTCATGGTTGCAATAGAGCTGTTCTGATTCAAACCTGTTGAAAGTAGCCTTCTAAGTACAATTGTATCCATTCAGAAATTATTATGACTATTTCTTTTCCTCTATCTTTGTCCAAAATAAAATGTAAAAATTAACTTCAGTTATAAATGGGGTTTATTTAAATCTTCAGTATCTTCAAACACATATCTTCAAAAGCACATTTAGTGATTTTTTGCTAAGAAGTACTCTTCTATTTTCCCCGTAATTCAGGCAGTAAGTTCTGTATAATTAAACTAGAATGGAAATAGGCAAGGTCTCTGAATGATTTTTCTGTTAAAGTGGACCAAAAAATCTCAAATCAGGCCAAAAAGTAATTTGTGACCTTACTGCAGGAAGACATGAGAGAGGACAAACTCCATAACACAGTAACCGAGTTCTCCCTAGCAGGAAATTCATTTTTAAACTTCCATTCCTCTCCCCAGACACCCCAGGTGAACAGAGTTCATAGATCCTAAGTTATGAGCTCTCAGACTCACACAAGGGCAAGTTCCACAGTCAGGAATAGGAGATTAAATGGAAGATAGTTGTTAGTAAATGAATTTATAGCACATGCTTAGAGGAAATGAACAGCGTATCAGCTGCAGATGGAAGATACACCTAGGTCAAGAGAAGGAGCTTTCAAGAGATGCCTAGGACCACAACTGGAAAGGGGAGCAGGTAAGGCTTGGGAAAGAAATACAACTTCTGGAAGAGATCCAGAATTTCAGAAACTACACTGTTTCCCAAAAATAAGATATGTGGCAACTTTTGCCCTTACTGTGTCTTGGTTCTTATTATATTTGGATTTCTGTGTTTCTCATAGTACAGCCAGAAACCTGTAAAAATGTTAGGATTAAGCAAAGTAAAATTCAAAGTACTAATACACATATTGAGAAGCCTTTTTTTCCCCCATTTTAGTTGTGCTTCAGTATAAAGCAAATGAAGAGAAAGGCAACAAACTATACAATTTAAAAATGGACCTGATTTTTTTTTCTTGAAGAAAACAATGTCGAAATAATCCAGTTTTATTATTGCTTAGTTGTCAAAGGTTAGCTTTCTGATCACAAAATTATTTAATACATAGAGTGAAAGGCTGATTAAGAATACATGGCAAGAATTGCTCATTTAATAATCATACAGAGATCAATACAAAACGTATACCTCATTCAAATAATTTCAAACTCTGGATTACATATTCAAAGAAGCTTTGAGTCTCTAAAATCTTAGGCTGAAGAAACAGGTAGAGCATTCACAAACCTGGCAATGAAACCAGCTGGATGCTATTTTTATCTCCACAGAAAGAAGAATATTAATACAATGTGTCTTCAGCTGCTGGGTAAGCTAATTCAGCATCATATGGTGCATAATTAAACCTGTTAACTTCAGAATTCCACAGCCATTATATTCTTTTGACTACAAATAACGAAGTGTCTAAACCTATTCACAAAGGTGTTGATGCTGGTCTCAAAGCAGCAGGTAAAGCAGTACCTCACAACACAGTATTTATTAATAATGATCTCAACCTAAAGTACCAATTACCAGGAGTCGTCAAGAAGAGTGAAAATGCAACACTGGTAGCAGACATGTTCAGACTGCTGGAAGCTTCCCTGTTATATTTTCATCTGTATTTTCATCACTACCTTGTAAGTAAGAGGCTTGGTTTTCTTCTTTTAAACTTGAAGCATTATTCTCATTGCTTCACATTTATATCTGTGCAAAAACTTAGGGGTTTTTAAAGCATGGGCTTAGTATGTCCTTTTGTGAATATCAGAAATGAAAAAAGCATAATGCAGATTCCTTTCACACAAGATTTTGAGCCATAACTGTCTCTCTGAGATAAATAAGTAACTCTACAAAGCAGTTTGGCCCTCTGAATGAAATCATGTTCACTTCAGGAAACAAAATACTGAAGGACTAACACACAGTGCTTGGACCTAAATTCCTTACAGAGAAGTATAAGCTCTATTGTGAATTATTTTAATGCCTGGACTTTTTGCTCCCCATGTTTCCTCCTTACAGTTATGACTGCATCCTGGAAAATCACTGTTTGCTGTGAAGTATTAGTACTCATTGTTTTCATCTTTTCACTGATCGTACTGGAATCTTGTAAGAGATCGCTCACACCTGTAGTCTAAGGTCATGGTTTTGCTTTATCAAAGATGAAAAACTTTGAATATTAAGCTAGGAAAAGGATAGCAGAATTTTGTAGCCTACCCAAGTACCCTCACACGGATCCCATTCCCTTATTTAGATGAGAAGAATGCCATTTGAGTCTTAGCCTGAAGGAAGCTGAAATCAGGTCTCTCCCCTAATGAGATCTACCCAGGCAAATATAGAATGTTTGTGCCCCAGCACTTGTTCTTCAGAAAACAAGCCCTACTAGTTTCTTTGGACAGTAAAGGAAAAGGCAGAAAGTTGCCTCTTCCTTCAATAGAAGATCAATAAATTTGGAGCCTGAAACAGATAATCGTGACTCCTTTCTGTTACAAGAAATGTGACTAAAGCCTGAAGAGATGCATAATTTATAGCATATGAAGACAGAAATTCATGATCATTCACTTAAGCAATCCTTGCTCAATGCATGGATTGTAATGTCTTTTTAAATTCCAAACATTTTGCCCCATGCATATTAACTCCAAGCATGAAAATGTTCTCAATCTCACTCCAGACAGCTGTAAGTGAAATGTCATAGCCCCAAAGTTTTACATACTTAAGGGCACATTTTCTGATGCTCTTACATTTTCTTACCTGGAAAGAATATTTTTTCATATTTTGACAAAGGGATGCAAAAAAAAATTACGGTTTAATATGAATGCCTTGAACACTTATTAACACTGACAGCTGAAGAAGCTTTTTTCATCATTAAAGCATCAATGGAAACAAGTTTCAAATGCAGGTGAGCAAGATACTGTTTAGAATGGTTCTATAAATATTTTGCAAGAAAAACACAGACTAATAGAATAAGCTGTACTATCTAAATTCACACTATATTTTCTATGGAAAACTTATTTATATGTAAAACAGGATGGAAAATCAAGACATTGCAAAGTTGTGAATACAAAGTAAGGAGAAACATCTCAGACACTTCATAGGTACTCCTGTTTACTTCCCCTAAAGATAGTATTTTGAATGCTGATGCAAATTCTTGTTTTGTTTATTCCAGAAAGGAGAAAAAGGACATGGTGACTAAACAATTAACTGAAAATAAAAGCTCTATCCAACATAATAAAAAGGAAAACAAGGAAGAAAACAAAATCAGTTTTCAAGTGAGCATGTTTGTTACTAGAAGATTGTTTATGTGAAGTTCTACAAGTCTGGAAACAAGAAAATGGGACAAAATTGTCTGCAACAATGGATACTGATCACAGACATCACATTTACAATGAAAGGGTGTTTGAACTTGCAGAAATTATTTCCAGATAAAATAACTGATCTAATGGCACTTCCTGCAAGCACAAGGATAGAGATGGATTTCTCTTTACTGGAAATCAAACTGAAATTTATAGGCTTACTTCCCCATTATGCTTTGAGTATTATTTCCAATTAAGAATGCAATTGCATTATTAACTCAGTGGATACGATTGAAAGACACTATTTTGAGTATACTGCTATCCTCAAATATGTCCATTATTACGTATCACACAGTCAAAACACCAAAATATAGGACAACTTGATTGGGTGTTGTTGAAAAACAACATAGCCTGAGAAGTTGAATTTTTTAGAAGTCTCATTCAGTAGCATGAATTTCATTACAGGACTGCAATATGAAAAAGGATTTTTGAGTAGAATTTCGTATTCATGGAGTCTAACATGGCAAGCTCCTCCTGCAAAGAATTAGGTTGAACTTACATATATGACTAATGCTAGTGAAGTACTTAAACCTCTTCTATATATCCCTAAGTTCCACAAAACCCCATAGCCATTTCCAGTTTCTAATGGAAACAATTGCATCTACACTTCTGAAGGATTTTGATTTTAAAATATTTATTTTATAATTATTTGATAAATAGCTAGTAACACGCTTCTATCCTCCCCCTAACTATTTGAAAGGGGAAAGTGTCAGGGCTGCTTCTCTGTTTTCGCATGTTTTAGATAGTTTTGGTAAAATACTGCTGTGTCATTATACCCTGTTTCACACTGCTGCTGCAGACTAGGGGGCTTACCATAGCAGGGGGGAAAACGAAAGAATCCATTCTCTCTACAATGAAAGTGCAGTGACATACAAAGCTAGGGAAAACCAAAATAAGGACTGAAATTTTTAATCATCTTGAAGTACTTGCACTTGCTCAGCTTCATGCAAGAATAAAACCTTTATATATAATCATTGTAAATTGAGCATAGTATCTAATAAATATAAAAGACGACTCTCAGAAATACAGCAAAAGTTCCAGGTGTGCAAAATAAAAACTGAACTTCCCTTCTAGTAATGACAATAAATCATCGGTCTATTTTAACTGTTATTTAATTGACTCTTCACTGAAACAAAATCCCCAAGAATTTCCACAATGAACAAAACCACCCCTCTCCTAACCTATCCCCCCAAAAAGGAGAAACTCACATGCACAGCAAGGAGAAAACAAACCTGGTAAGGTTTCACAAGCCTTCAACCAGAGGAGGGTATTTGAAGCTAATTCCACCACACTACTGCTGCAGCAGAGATCCTAGACTCCCATAGTGCAGTTTTGCACCCTTGCAACACAAGAACCATCAGGATCTATACTGCTCTGAGCAACAAACTGTGTGTCTTCAACATGACCCACAGGTTCAATTGATGAGAATAGTGCTGCAACACAAAATTATGCATAGTCAGAACTTTGAGGGAAGACCCCATCCCACCAGGACATTCAGATGTCTCTGCACACCAGTTGACAGAAACACGTAGCAGAAGCTGAGCTGGCCCTGCGTGGATCTGAAACAGGCCCAATTGAACCCTGTATCTCATCTGTAACATTCTAGCAAGAATCACTCCGCCTTTCTTCCTACCCCAGAAAGTGTCACACAACTCCAAAACCTGCAGTTGAGATCTACAAGACTTGTAGGAAATGGACAGTTCTGAGCACCAGCACGAAGCACCTCAGCTGGCAGTGGTTAAACTCAGCATTTACTTAAAAGACACACAACTGCCACACCCTCTTTGCCAGAAAATTCAGCTTTCTCCTTAAGCATCAAAACCCACCACACTTCGATAGTACTGGCAGGTAAGAAATTATGTATCAACGTAAATGAAAATTATTATAAATTAGAGATACAGCACCCAGGAAGCACTAATCATGCTGTCCAGTGCAATTTTTAGCCATTTACACAGTGACCAAAGCCAGAGAAATACCATCACCTTCAGTAATAGAAACCACAGAGAAAGACATTACATTCCAGAGTCTAAAAAACTATCAGCTTCAATTTCCTACACTTCTCCTAACAAAAATCCTCATCATGTCACTGTAATAACGTAGTTTGAACAAAAGCTTCGTTTACAACAAAGCTTTAGAACTCAGATTACCAGGTGATAAGCTTTTTCCCCCGTGAAACTTTACTGGTCCATGCCAAAGCAGCTGCCACTGCACCATTACCTGTAACTCACGGTGATTTTCTGAACCCAGGCAATGTAAAATACAGAATTGACACATCAGGATGCAAAGTCACACTCCACATTAACCACAGGAACTCTCCACCGTAAGTCAGAATTAAAACCAGTTTGTCTCCCAGCATATATCCTCACCTATGTCAAAACATGAAAATGAAATTACAAAGGACCTAATCTCACTTGCACAGAAGTCAACAGCAAAGCTCCTGCTGACTTCAATAAGAGCAAAAGCCAGCACTAGATCTCCAAAAATCATTAATATTTCCTTCAGAGCACCAAACACATTTCCTATCAGTCCCCTGCAGAAAGATGATGGTCTCTCAGCTCTCCAATAATACTGCCTCATATAGAAAAGCACCTCAGACTGCCAGTGCTAATCTAATGTCTATGACCACCTGAGGAATACAGTTTGACTTCAGCAAAGACGAGGAAAGAATCCATCTCCCTATGGGAGAAGAAAGATGCATGCCTGCAGTAATGACTCAGTGAAAACTGTGGAACTAACAGAAATAAGCCTGCCATATTTTAAGGAGAACTTGTATGAGTATCTCTTCCTCTCTGCACAATAAACAGTTAAGATTCAGGGAATAGTATTTAGTTTTATATATACAAGAACTTCCTTAGATATTTAGCAGGAAATTACTATCAGAAGTGACATACAAAGAAGAACTTTGACTAGATGGAAAACTATATCTTGAAAGTCATACAGAAATAGATTTTTATCCTCCCGGGTTTTAAAAAAATGAATGAAAGTGGGAACTCCATTACACAATTATAAACACTTACTGTAAGTTTAACCAAGCATAGAAATTGCATGAGGTATTTTTGGAACGGCAGGAGAAAATAATATCACTGTCTTCTGAACTAAATATATTTGTGAAAAAGAGATTAAAAAGTAGTTATGTAGTTAATAGACTTTTAACAAGAATTAACAAAGGTAGCAAAGCAGAATCTGTACTTTTTAAGTACCTTTACTTTTGAAGTCATTTGGAGGCAGTCAGAGAAAGCATAAGTATTTAATCCATAAACACAGCATAAAGGAAAAGCTAAAGATCATCTTCAGACCCTCAGAAACTGGAGTCTTAACCACAGCACGCAGTTTGAAACCTGTGCCATAGGAAATCCCACCTAGTAAAGAACCTAGTCATTATGCCCTCCTCTTAAGAGAGCTGCCAGCACACCTGCAATTACTTGATGGAACAAGCTCTGAGCAGAAAGCAACAGCAGCTGCTTCCTATTGTATTGGCTGGAATTAAGTTAAATTTGCCTTGCCACAGGATCAGGAGAGACCAGCTTCACCTCATTAGTGACAGGTGCAGCTTACTGGTATCTAGAAGAAGGCATTCTTCTAGGAAGACTCCTGTGGGACCTGAATCTGGGCTTTCCAATTCAATACTTGTTTGCAAATAAATCAATAGAGCACAGAAGGATTACCAGCAGAAAAGAGAAGCTTCCTTCACACTGCCTGTCATTCCCTTCCCAGTGCAAAATTCACGTGTTCAAAATTCACAAATGAACCTGTATAGAAATGCAACAGATGTCCAGTTCTATGTGCAACATTTTATAACATCTTTGGATCTCCATTTCAAAGCCAGTAACAGGTAGGAGTTCAGCCAACCCCAAAAAACTACTGAAAAGCAGAATTGATTCCACAAGACAAGAAACAATGGCTACTTGGCCACAGCAGAGACAATACAAACCTCCTTTGGAAAGGGAAAACATCAATACTTTAGTTACTGTTCAGCTAATTAACCCATGCTACTGACAATGATCAGAGGATGATTCTGCTGCAGTATTGCACATATCCATTTCCCACTTGTCTCTATCAACAAAAGACCATCATAGCACCTTGGTGAAACATCCTTCTGTACTAATGTATCATTTGTCCTGAGCCCTTGCACATTTCACATGTGTCCTAACTTAAACAACTGCAATGTAAGTACCCCCACTTTTCTTTCTTTGCTGAATAAAATTGAAAAGACAAAGCACTTGCCCTTTCTTGAGCAGCTACTTCACTCAACACACAAGCAGAAAAGTAACTTAGTTCACACAGTTGTAATAGAAGTGAATTACTAAAGAAGTTTTCCCTCCAAATATGAGATACGGAAATCAAATAAAAGGGAATCCACAAGTAATTTGCAAGTACTGTATCGCCCTCTGCAGTCATTGGCTAAGTTCTGCAAAAACAACCTGGGCACACTCCTTGCAAAGATCAGTAAAAAAAACCTCTACAAGTAGAAACCCAGCAGAACTAATTTTTTTTGTGATGTCTTACTTGTTGGAATCATAGCAACACAATGCAGAAACTTTTTAATTCTTGATGTAAGTGCTCTACCTGTTAAGGATATGGAAAAGTATGTTCTGCTGCTCCTTCACAATGGGTCAGATTCCTCAGTGATACTTCTAGCATTTACTCTTTTGGAATGTGATAGACATTTGCCATAACTATTTCGTATTTTTTTCTGGTTGCTTCTAGCAAATATCCAAAATAAACCACACTTTTAAAAAGTTACATTAGCTGATCCATCAATGTCAGAGAAGTATATTTTACAGTTCAGGTACTGCACTACTTTATTTAACAGAACTTATAACTTTAATAGGGTGTTTTGCTGAGATTTTTACAGCACTGTACTGGTTTCACCCTGGCTGGATGCCAGATGTCCCCCAAAGTCGATTTTCTATCACTCCCTCTTTTGAACTGGAGAGGGGAGAAAAAACACAACAGGTCAAGATAAGAGCAGGAAGATCATCCACCTAATACTGTCATGGGCAAAACAGACTTGCCTTGGAGAAACAGAACGAATCCTTTACCAATGAAATTGGAGTAGGATAATGGGAAATAACACCAAATCTTTAAACAATGTAGTGTTTGAATACTGTTGCAAATGAAAGTAAACTCCCATGATGGCCACCTGTCTCCTTAATTCTTCACTTTCTCGACCTGTGACAGGACTCGAGGAAACAGCATGAACCTGAGTCAGGGGAGGTTTAGGTCAGATACCAAGAAAAGGTTTTCCACCCAGAGGGTGGCTAGACACTGGAACAAGCTCCCCAGCGAAGTGGTCACAGCACCAAACCTGTCAGAGCTCACAAAGCATTTGGACAATGCTCTGGGGCACATGGTGTGACTCTTGGGACATCCTGTGCAGGGCCAAGAGTTGGACTAAGTGATCCTCATGGGCCACTTCCAACTCAGCAGATTCTATAGTTCTCTTATTAACACTGATTGCACTGTATTACAAAACTGCTTTCTACCCAAGAACCTTCATTCCAACTTAACTTATAACTGCTTGGGGTTTTTTCCCCTTGGATCCAGGAATATAATCTTTCTAAGCAAACATCAGGTTTTACAGAATTTTTTTCTCTTAAAAGAAAAACTTTTGTACTTCATGAACAGCATATCACCACTAAAATGCACATGAAAGCAATAAAGGCAAATTAACAACCTTTTAAAACAAGATTAAACTTTTGAAGACCCCACTCTTTCGCTCTCAGTAGACGGCTAAAAGTCTTGCACCACAAACATTCAGGAAAAGTATTAACAGCATTTCACGTTTTCACAGGACAGGACTGGTTTGGGCTGGGACACTAGAGATCACCTACTTCTCACCTGATGCCATAAGCAGGGACGCTATTCCCCAGACCAGGCTTCCCAGAACCCGCTACACAGCAAACTCAACCACCACCAGTCCGAATCGCAGTCAAAGCCACGAAGAGGGGCTTAAAATCCCTTTGCAAAGGGGAGTGGCAGCTGGGCCGGGTCGCTGGGGCTGCCCTCCCTCCCCGCGGCCGCGTTCCCCCGGTGACGCCCCGCCCGCCGCCGCCGTTGCTGCTGAGGGGCCGNCGGGCCCCCAGCGAGCCCCCGCCCCAGGCCGGCCCGCGGGAAGGGCAGGAGCGAGCCCGCCGGCGGTCCGGACACAGCCCCCACGCTGCCACCCGCATCAGCCCCAGACATCGGAACCGGGACCGGCTCCCTGGCAATACCGGGAGATAAGGCGAGGGTCTGAGCAGCCACGAGGATTGAGGAAAAGCGTCTCTCAGCCGCACCAGGACCCCCAGCGAGCACAGGACCAAAGGGGAAGCGTCGGCCATAGCCGTGGAGCGGGACAAGCGGGTGTCGGTCACAGAGCCCAGTTCAACACCTCGGCCGCCCACGGCCCGCAGCGCAAGCCACCACTAAAGCACCGCAGGTGCCACCACTAAACATCAGCCAGAGACGCGCCGGGACAAGGCTCCCAAGGCACCGGGGACAAGGCACAGCATGGATCAGTCACCAGGATTAGACCCTTCACAGGAAGCAGAAAGTGCCTACCCACAAGATGCCTATGAACGTGGGCATGGCCCTTACCAGCCCCACGAGCCGGGTTATGGTCTTGACCAGCCCGGATACAGCCCATATGAGGATGAGATTCCCGATCCCCAAGCCCGGATGCTGGCAATCAAGAATGCAAAAGCCTATTTACTGAAGACCAGCACAAAATCTGGCCTGAACTTGTAAGTCTGGAAAAGGATCACAATCAAATAGGGTAGGGAAGTATGAGTGGAGAGAAAGGTAAAAGGACAAAGGGAGGTACATATAGAATGGGATAATGTTACACATGCAATATTTCATTACTAGTGATACTTGCATGTGTCCAACATCTTTCAGAACCAAAATTCCTAATGGAATTTTATAGAGTTCAAAAAGAAATTGATACGATTGAGAATAAGTTTAAATTCAGATTCAGCTCATAGACAGATGGGGTGTATACTAGAAATGGAGAATGGGAATGCTCTTAAGTATAATCAGACTATTTTTAACTCTAATTTGCCTTAAGGCTCCATGATCCCCTTTCTTCTAACTATTCCAATGATTTCTCCAAAGATCCAGATGATTAGCCTTTACTTTTTTTACTAAAAGCATAATATTCTAAGACTTCTGTATAGTAAGCCATCAATACTTACATTTATATGACAGATACGATCATTTTGCTAATATACTAACAAAGATCCTGGATGAACAGCCCGAAAATACAGTAGACATAATTGAGAATATCAGCAAGGATGTGAAGTGGGCTCAGTTTCGGAAAAAAATGGACACTCTTCGAGATGAACATCTGATTTCCCCAACATTTGAAGCTGCAGAAAAATGTAAAGCTTTGTTCGTCAAGGAAGGTGGAGAAGAAGAACATGAAGACGTAGAAGAAGAGATGGTGAGTTATTATCGGGGTGAAACAGGTACCAGATACACCAGGGAAGGGGTGGGATGGAAAGGAAAGGAGAAAGGGAGGAAGTCGTGGTCTCTTCTGTAATGCTGCCTCTCCTGACCGTACAAATAATTGCAGTCACAGCACCGTGTACTCTCTTCACTGCTGAGCCCATCCCATGTCTAGTTACGACGAAAAAATCCCATCTCGTTACTTAGCTGAGATTTTTTGCTGTAGTAAATCTAATATTCTGAGCCTTTATAATCAGGGATGTTCTAGATGTGATAAACAGAAAGTATGGTTTATAATATCTCCCATATGCCAGGTCAGCATGGAATATTGCATCCAAGTTTATTTTCTTTATATAAAAGGGATGTTTCTTTACCTAAAGTGACCATAATTCTTGATACCAGTTAGACAATATTGTGCACAGCTGCTACTGTAAAATAGCAGAATGCAGAATTCTGTGATTCTTCCAGTTCGTGGTGTGGTTCCAGTCTGTCCTTCTCCAACTGAAACAAAATATGGTTTTAATGAAGAACTTAGACAACTGAAAAGCCACTTCTTAAAACAAGATTTTTCATTATTCAGTTGCTTATATGCAGAAGCATTTGTACTCCAGGAAAAATGAGAATTCTTATAATGAGAAATATCAGAATATAAATGAGAATTATAATAGCTAAGGGAAATCATTCAACAAGATGTTGGTTTTCATATGAAGTTAACTAGTATATATTCAAATGAATTACCATTGCAGAGTACAAATACCAACCACAGAAGAGATAGTCCTTCACCTTTTCCATAGCCTGTTATGTATCTTACATTAACAGTATAGGATGCTGAAAATGGAAGAAAAAGGTAGGGTATTTTAGAAAGGAATTCTGCATTTTTCATAATCCTGTCAATCTTGCTTTGGTATAAGAAACTTCCCAGATCCAAAGAAATTCTGTATGAAACTAGCACTAATTCTTCCAAATTCCCTACCCTGTCATGTCCAACTTCTAATAACTCTCCAGGTGTTATATGATCACCTACCTACCTGCCATTAAATGAGAGATGGGTGGTAGAGCAACTGGAAATACTTAAATTATTGGCCTAGTTCTGCTTCCACTGAAGCCAGATGGAGTCTTACAATGGACTTTGATAAGAGCAGGGGGTTGTATGCCAAGCAACATTCACCCCAGAGAAAAGTTGTTGGTCTGGTGCCTAAATATATAAAATCTGTATTATCTACAACACAAGGCAACATGGTGTCACTGTTTGCAAGCATCAAGGCCTCTTAGCTGACATGCCCTAGCACTGAATCCCTTGTACATCTTGTGTAAGAATGCTGACTTTCCTTATTTTGCAGTAATTAGGAGTTTGAATTTTGAAATCCTGTGTTCTAAGAGCTGCCATTCATCTTTGCTCTCTTCTTTACCACTAAAAGACTTTTTTAATTTTTCCAAATTGTAGTAAAAAAAGTAGTGAATGTATGTCTGCAAAGTGCTTTGAGATAATGAGTGGCGCTACAGGAAAGTGAAGTATAATGCTCAGTATATAACATATTCAGTTTTTAAAACAGATAATTATCCTATTCTTTAGCTCTAACTCTGAATCTTCTTTCCTAGGGACAGCCCTCTCTACCAAATGTGATGGAAACAGCCTTTTATTTTGAACAGGCTGGAATTGGCTTGAATAAAGATGAATCCTATTACATATTCCTTGCCCTTAAAAACCTAATTAATGTTCAGCCAATCCAGACCTGTCGCTTCTGGGGCAAAATTTTGGGCCTGGAAATGAACTATATTATAGCTGAAGTACAGTTACGGGAAGGGGGAGAGGAGGAGGAAACGGAAGAGGAAGGAGAGGAAACTATTGCGGAAGGAGAGAAAGAGACGAGTGAAGCTGAAGAAGATGAGCAGAAAGAAAAAGAACCTGAACCACCAAAGTCCACCTATAAACCCCCACCTGAGATCCCAAAAGAAGCAAATGGGACTGGGACTAATAAGTATGTCTACTTTGTCTGTAACGAGCCAGGCAAACCTTGGGTGAAGTTGCCTCCAGTGACACCAGCCCAGATTGTCTGTGCCAGGAAAATCAAGAAGTTCTTCACGGGTCGGTTGGATGCTCCAGTTGTGAGCTTTCCTCCTTTTCCTGGAAATGAGGCCAATTACCTGCGCGCACAGATAGCTCGAATCTCAGCAGGAACCCATGTCTCTCCCACTGGATTCTACCAGTTTCCAGAGGATGAAGAAGAAGAAGAAGGAGCAGATACATATGAAGAAAACCCGGAGTTTGAGCCCCCTCCTGTGGCTGAAATGCTGGAGTCCCTCGCCACATGGGCACACCATGTCAAGGGCATTCTAAAGCAGGTGTGTGCCAGTATAGCTCTCATGGACCTTGGATACCACTCACACTGCAGTGCTTAGAGGGTTACAAAATGTGAATGACACACCTCACCTGCACATGTAAACTATTCACCAGAAATGGTACTGGAATGAAAGATTTTTATATAGAAAATACATTTTATATCATATATAATACCAAAATATCTTACACATAAAACATGTACTTTATATGTAATATAATATGTAAATATCTTGTATGTATTTACATATACCATCTATTTTTATGTGTGTATATATATACATACATATATATATATGTATTTCGGAACCCTGTAGGTGTAGTACTTTTTCCAGTGATATGTTCTTGAGATTGAAACCGGTCTTTAAATAACTGTATGGAGCTAGGCCCTGATAGATAACAAATCATTTCTTGCAATCTTCTGTATTAGGTTTTCTGCTTTGAGATCCTTATTTGACAAAAGTGTTTAAAATTCTCTTTTCTTGGGTAGGATGCTTAAAGCAGATAGCTTATGGTTGTATGCTAAATGGAACTTACTTGGTGTTTTCTTCTGGTTAATTTTTTGTTTCATACTTTCTGCTGTGAAATATTCAAATGAATAAACTTAAAAACATGTTCTATCAGACTAGGGCTCAAAAGAGGTATTACCAACTTGGTTTTCATTGCTGGATGATTTGGTGGCCAGTCTACCAATTCAAGAATGCTAGTGTAAAATAACAGCAAATGAGAGGAAGTAAGGCTTAAACTTACCACTAGAAAAACAATAATTGTAAAAAATAAAATCTATATGCATTAGAATCTTAAGAACATTCTGTTATGTTCCTCTGACTGGTAGCCAAATAACATGGCAGATTTTAAAAAGAAGGGATAAGTCCATAGTTAGTAGTAACTGGTAATCTAGCAAGGATTTAAACCAAACTGGCCAGGAACTGAAGAATACACAATGACAAAAAGCTGACGACAGAGATATAAGGTTATTCTCAAACAGTAAGCAGGAACAAATGAGGAGTACATTCTGCCAAGAGGGTACAATATTCTGTTAACAATATAAGTATTCCAGTTTTGGAATTTGTGTTTTTCTTCCCCCCATCCCTTAACTGTGTGTGTGTGTCTGAGCCAATTGTTTTAACTAGTTTTAACTTGCATTCTTTCAATGAGCGTTACATGTATTTATTACTCTTCCATATCAATTACAGGGTCGCTGTGTTTGGATTAATCCTTCTCAAAAATCAGAGGAAAATGAAGATGATGATGAAGAGGAGGAAGAGGAGGAGGGAGAAGCACAAGAGGAAGAAAGAGGACCACCCCTTCTTACTCTAATATCTGAAGATGAAGGTATTCTTCATGGAATATGAAGTTTTTGATAGAGAGTCACTAGGAATGTTGTCATTTAGCAGTAAATATTTGACATTATAGAACTCTGACACTTCTTGGAGCAATATACTTTTCCTCTGTAGGGTAGACACATTCTTTTACAAAATCAATCAAAAGCAAAATGGTTAAGAGTAAAACTGAAATAATTAAAACTGAAATAATCAGGTTTACTAGTCAACCATCTTGTTGAGATTAAAAGGAAAAAAGTAACTTGGACTTGTCATGTTATTGCAAGTTCAAAACAGCTTACTACATTAAACACATTCAGCTATTTTTGTCTCATGTTTTTAGGAAAACAGAGAAGTGTGTTTTTATGTGTAAGTAAATAGAATAACTAATATGTACACACATGCACTGATATACATTATTTGTATAAGAATTTAGGTCTTTTAGCATATCACTGCAGCAAATCATGGGAATAAGTGAGCCTGAATATTAGATTACATCAATATCTGATTATTTTTCTACTCTCCATTCTTCAATCAAGCTAGCTATACAATTTATCTGTAAGTGATAAAAAGTCCTTGACAAAAGAACCAGGGTGAGTGCTACTGAATTTTTTCTGTACGTGGGGGGATCTGTCGGCATTCCTGTGCTGCCTACCCATACCTGCAAACCACCTGTTCAAAAACAGTGCCTACACTTACTGTTTCTGAGTTCTGGCTTTTTCTGTTGTGAAACTTAACATAAACCTTGCTTGAATTCTGTGAAAGTCTCGTAGCTCAGTCTTAAATATTTTGTAGAGGCTCCTCAAGTCCATTTATTCATAGACAGTGTGTGTTTGGCTGTCTCCAGGCATGAAAAACATCCCTGCTTGGACAGCTCAGGCTTCTACAAACCTGATCCCGGAATATTCTGTTGCAATCCTGCAGTCTAACCGATGGCCTGGAGCTTATGCCTTTGCATCTGGCAAGTGAGTGTCCACCTGACATGGTTACAACACTGACTGTATGTGCTACACACAGGTACCTCTCTAATGCAGGTAGAGTTACTTTATTATTAATTCATTGACTGAATTCCAGCTATTCCAGAGACTGATGGAGAAGGCCACTTAGATGTCCACAGCAACAGTAAATATGTATTTAAGACTGAAAATAAATAATCATTGGAAAGGCTGGCATAAAGTTAATGGATGTAAACACCAAGTTAGTATTTGAGCACAGTCCTTGATTTAAAAGACATATTCTTGTGTTTGTGTGACTTTTTACAAAACCAGCTACATTCTGTGGTTGTAATGTTCGTTTGTTTCCACTACACGTGGTTATTACCTCCATGTATATTTCCACTACAGTCATTTCACTACACTGTACTGCAGTGCAGTGCCACTTCATCATTTTAAATAGAAGATGTATTAATAACCATTAGAGCAGTTAAAAAGAGGTGCCATGTTTTAAAATTCTTCTGCTACAGGATATCTGCACCACAGTGACTTCTTGCGCAGTGGAGTAAGGATGCCTGACAGTGTCTCTGCTAATATTTTGTCAGGGGGTGAATGTGTGATCTTTCACATCTCTTTCTCAGGAAATTTGAGAACATCTACTTTGGCTGGGGTCACAAATACAGTACAGAAAGCCACACTCCTGCATTGCTCCCGCCAGCAGAAGCAGAATTCCCCAGCGAGCCAGGAATCACTGAGACAGTAGACCCCACTGTGGAAGAGGAAATGGCTTTCAAGGCTGCGCAGGAAGAAGCCTTAGCTGAAGAGGAGGAAGGGGAAGATGAGGAAGGGGAGGATGATTAAAATATGGAAGAAAACAGAATGTTTTAAAAGTTTGAGCATAAAAAGCATTTTCATAATGTAGTCATTTTTTTGCTGACCTCAAAAGAATTGCATTTGGAGTGTGCCTTCTTTTTTGATTTCTGTAGGCTTTTCTTTGCAGCTATCTTCCTCTCCTTCCTCACCCCCCCAAACCTACCCACACTGGCATGAAGGCTTTTTCTGTTTGTTTGACTAAGCAAACATAGTTTGCTTCTTAAAATGATACTGCTTTGAACTAAGAACTACCACCCACAAGATGTTCACAATTTTTTTCTAGCCCTCACTTCAGTACATACATATATTTTAAATAAATTTTTTTTTAAATCCCATGACAGTGTCGCTTTTATGTGTGAAAGTGTACTATTCAGAAGGGAGCTAGTTGAGGTACAGCCTGAGTGCACGGCCGTGATACTGCTCATCTTTGGCATTCGGGGGCTGCACCTCCAATCCTGTGCTCAGTTTTGGGCCCCTCACTGTAACAGACGTGGAGATGCTCGAGCACATCCAGAGAAGGGCAGTGGAGCTGGGAAGGGTCTGGAGCACAAGTCCTGCGAGGAGCGGCTGAGGGTGTTCAGCCTGGAGGAAAGGAGGCTCGGGGGAGACTTTATCCCTGTCTACAGCTGCCGGACAGGAGGGTGTAGCCAGGTCGGGGTTGGCCTCCTCTCTCCAGTTACAAACGACATGACTAGAGGAAACAGCCTCAGGTTGCACCAAGGGAGGTTCACATGGCATATTAGGAAATAATCCTTAATGGAAAGGGTTCTCCGCCTTGGAACTGTTGCCTGCTGCCCAGGCAAGTGGCGCAGCCACCATCCTGCGGACCCGCAGGTGTCGATGTGAGGACAGCGTTTGATTCCCTGGCCGGTGCCATCTGGGCGCTGCTGGCAGGCGGGGGGGGAAGGTGTCTCAGGAGAGCTCAGGGGCTGTTCAGCCGTCTGTTCCTGACCGTGCTTTCCTCGCCCGCCCCCCCAAACCTCCCCGCCAGCTTGTGCGAGTGGTGCGCTCCACGCACGGCGTGCGTCCGTCGCGGGCCAATAGGGAGCGGCTACGGGTGCAGTTCAAACTGCGGCGGCGGTTGGGGCGGCCGCTCCGTGCTCCCGGTGCTCCGGCCCCGTTCCTCGTTCCTCGTCCCGGTTCCGCTCCCGCTCCTCCTGTCCCGGGCGGGCATGGCGGACGAGGGTGCCGTCACGGTGTGCGTGCGTGTGCGGCCGCTCATCGCCAGGTAAGCCGCCGGGTTGGCGGCAGGGGAGGCTCCCTCCAGACCCCTGCGTGCCGCCGTGCCCCCGTACCTGGGGCAGGGAGGCGGACGGAGGGATGCGGAGCGAGGGGCTGGCGAGAGCCGGGGAAAGGGGGTCGCGGTAAGGACCCCGCGTTTTGGGAGCAGAGTCCTCGCCCGATAAAGGTAACGCAGTGTCTCTTCTTTTAGAGAAAATGCCTCAGGAGATAAAGTGTTCCTGCACTGGAGAAGTGAGAATAACACTGTTTCCGACGTGAATGGTACCAAAATATTTAGTTACGGTAAGAATGTAAAAGCAATTGCTTTACTTAGATGCCTACGCGGAACTTTGCTACTGTACTCTTGAACGTGTCGCTTGTGGTGAATGCCCTGAGCTTCTTCGAATGTCCTCTAACCTTCCCAGCTTCGTAATTCCGAATGAGCGTCATTGGGGCGCGCAGGATTTCTGGTGTAGGCAGTATTGGGATGTGCTTTTGAGGTCAGCTTCCTGACGGACCTCGCTTTCTCTGTTCTAGTTCATGCCGTAGTGGCTTTGGAACACGTTGTTTTGATCTGAAATCCAGTTACAAATGGACTAAACAAGGGCTAGTCCAGAGCATTTAGGGTAGAAGGGTATGGGAGAACATAGTCCCAAAAGTGCCTGGTGTGAATGTTGGATCCTCATAACTAATGGGCTCCCTTTGAGTCTTTTCCCACTGAACTCGTTAATATGAATATAGCCAAAAATACAGATTCAGTAAAAGCATGCACCAGGTTAGGAGTTTAACGATTAACATGTCTTGTCAGGCTTACCATTCTTGAAGATAAATTAGCCAAAACTTATTAGGCTTAAAGAGGATGACTATTTAACTGTGTTCATCATTCTTAGTTTGTTTTTTTTTTTTTACTTGTATATCATCTGTGCATTGTGTCTTTCTTGGATTTGTGTTTAATACTTGTTTTAAAGCAAAGTTTTAAAAGCTTGCATTAGTGGTGTTACAGTGATGTTTATATTTGAATTAACCTACAAACTACTAACCTACAAACTACTATTGAAATTTACTGGATTTGAAGTCAGCAATACTGAATGACAGCTTGTTTTGACTTGCAATAGAGTGGATTCACGTGCTTTATTTTTTTTTTTTTAAGATCGTGTCTTTCACTCAAGCGACAACACTCAGCAGTTGTATGATGGTGTAGCTGTTCCAATTATACAGTCAGCTGTGCAAGGCTATAATGGTAAGTTTTAAAACTGTGTTTAAATCCCTTTTGTAATGTATTTCAGAGATAGTTGGTAAAACTTAACCATTTTCTAGGCACAATTTTTGCTTACGGACAGACTGCTTCAGGGAAGACTTACACAATGATGGGGAATGAAGATTCCATGGGCATTATCCCTAAGGCAATTCAACATGTGTTCAAAATTATTTGTGAGGTGAGTAATTCTATTAAATTGAAGTGACTGAAAGGACTAGTAGTATTTGTGACGGTTACATAAGAGTTAATTTTAGGATCAAGAGGCTTATGAAGGAAATTAACTTATATTGTTGCAGTTACTTTGCTAGCCTGGCAAAGATGAGTGTTTCAAACAAAAAGCTAATGGGACTCTATTAGTTGAAATCAAATCAGAACAAAACTGAGAAGGGTTCTTAACCTTCCAAATATGTTAAACTGATTACAAATAAAAATAGGTACTCACTTGTTAATGTGGTAGATAAGATAATGTAAAGCTTTGTGTTTATTCTGCTATTTTAAAAGTCTAAAAAATTAACAATTAAAGACATTTTTTTAGTGGTAAGAATATGACACTATATTTACTTATTTCAAGCTTACAAAAGAATTGCTAATTGCTCAATATTAATATAAGTAAGGAGAAAGTGTACACTAAAACAGTGATTTCCAAAACATGATTTGCAGAGTGCTTGCCTTTAGGGTTTCAGGTAATTGTTACCAGTGAAGTGAAATGATCACTGCTCCTTTAAGGAGGTGCAGACTACCCTTAGAGGGTTTATAGAAGTAACTAAAGGCAAGAAAATTTTCCTGGAGTCCCCTGTGCAGCCTTTCCTCACCCCAACATTCTCTACCAAGGCGGCAGGGGAAGAAGCAGCAGCAGCAGCAAAGTAAATCTAAGCAAGCTAAGAGAGAAGCCAAGGTATACAGAGAGGAAAGAGCCTTAAGCAGGAGGAAATTGGTTGTGGAAATGGCATTTAAGTAGAACTATTGTCATGCTTCTGTTGGGCAGTTATCTTAATTTTATAACCTCTTAGAAATGGTATACCATTAATGAAGCTGGAAAGAGGTGGGATAGAAGAAAAATTATTCTGTATTGGTTGATGCTAATGTACAGAAAGGACGAAGGGAAGGAAATCTGTGGAACAATATCCAAACCTTTATCTTCAATTTAAGAATACTTGTATTAAAAGATGTCCATCAGTTAGTCTGTTGTTTGTTTGTTTTTCCTTTCAACATTAGATTCCAGATAGAGAATTCCTGCTAAGGGTTTCTTACATGGAAATCTACAATGAAACAATTACTGATTTGCTTTGCGATAATAGGAAAAAGAAGCCTCTGGGAATTCGTGAGGATGTTAATGTAAGTGCATGTTATGTGTAAGTTTTCTATCTGCTTGGAGTAAAAGGAGTTGGGGGGGAAAAAAGCCTTCAGAAGCATCCAGTGGAAAACTTTTCTGGGACAAACTCTGCATCTTCAGCATTACGAGAAGGACACTTGATGTAGTAGACATCAGTGACAACAGTGACTTTGGACTTGCTATTGCTAGTTCATCTTTATAAGTCTTTATAAAAGTAGACTTAATCCTCAAGGTTGCCAGGATGGTATATTTTATTTAACTTTGACAATAAAGACTCAAGAATGGTTTAGCTAATGACACTTCTACAAACATGACATTAAGCTCCATGTGTTACAAGTTTCTGACAGATACACAGAGTTACTTTAATATCATCTTCATATCATCTACCAAATAGATACTTTTCTTCTACTGTGATCATAGAATCACCATGAGACTAGAACTATTCATTAAGGTGATCACTATAGAAAAAGAAATCTGTATTAACACCATCTTCAGTTTCTTTATATTAAGTTTTATAGGAAATAATAAAAATTGTTGGTTTGGGTTTTGGGGTGGTTTTTTTTTCCTTTGGTTGCTTTAAATGGTCCTGGGTTTGGAACATAGGAAGAAGGGAAATTTACCAGTTGTATGACTATGTCCTTATAAGAGTTACTGAGAAATATACTCCTAAATTACCTCAGAAAATGTCAAGAAGGATATTTCACTCAGCACTTGTTTTAAGGAAACTTGCTAAATTTGTTGTTTTATTCTTGTGCCCTTAGGCCACAATTTTGGTTAAAGTCTAAACTTTACCTTTTTTTGTGTTTGGAGTAAAAAGACATTCAGCTATTGAATAAATACCATAATAATTGCTGGTAATGTGACCTTTATGTATTGAAATGTGTTTTGGAGTTCAGTAAAATTTATTACTGTGTTTATTCTATAGAGGAATACATATGTAGAAGATCTGATTGAAGAAGTGGTGGTTGCCCCAGAACAAGTAATGGAATGGATCAGAAAAGGAGAAAGTAAGTATTTAGACAATGTCAGCTGATAGCTTAAAAAAATGTTGGTTAATCAGGTATATTTAGAACCATGGGGTATCCCTTTGGGTTTATATTCATAAACCAAAGGTTTTCAGAAAGTTTTAAAATTGTGCTTTTTGTCTGTTTATCTCCAGTTTATCAGAATACAAACAGAAATATTCTAATATTGTTTTTTTGACAGGAAATCGTCATTATGGGGAAACAAAAATGAATGAACACAGCAGCCGTTCTCACACTATCTTCAGAATGGTAAAAACTGTTTCACTACTGGGAGTGGTTTTATTGTTTTTAAAGTAACAAAATCTTCATTGCACTTCATTGCATTTCTAGATCATTGAAAGCAGAGAACGAAGTGACCCTGCAAATGCAAACTGTGATGGAGCAGTCATGGTTTCCCACTTGGTAAATGTCTATTTAATACCTTCTTGGAGTACAGGTTAACTAGAGAATTTACTGTTACTGCTTGTTTGAGAGACTGATGGTACTTTGTAATGACTTACAAGAGTTCTTTGTTGTTAACTCTGACAGATGTTTAAGTATAGAGAGAATTCTACGTGAGAATTATTCATGCTGGATTGGGGAGTGTTATGACCTTCTAGGAGCATAAGGGACTATGTCAGAGTGCTCTTGCATTTTCTTAAATATATCTTCCTTGCAATTGTTTCTGACCACTGACAAGTCCAGTGAAATAACTTTTAAAATGTGTAACCTTAAGACTTCGCTCATTCTCAGATTTAAAAGAATGTTAAAAGAATGTATGGCCTACATCTGCAATGGCCAAAAGATTCATTTTTTTCAGAAGTAACCCCACTTAGCATCTCTTTGGTGGATTACTGGCATATAATACCATAAACTGGGGGAATACCACTGGATGTCTCTAAGGAAATGTTAAGGTTTCAGAAGCCTTTTTTAAAGCCTTTTCTTGATTCTCAGAAAATTATCTGAAACCACTGCAGGAATGGAACCAGTGTGAAACTGTTTGAGCCTGCTAAAATCTGATGAGCACTCTAACTCAGAATTGGAAATAGCATTAAGTTCATCACGTGCATTGTGGAAAGAGCTTTTTGTTCTGGCTCCACGTGAAAAAGCTCTGGGGTCTGAATGTAAACACTGCTCATGCAGTATCTCAACAAACTAATACCTGCTTTTTGTGCTTACCATAACTGATGGTGTCCACTCTTCCTACACCACCCCCCTCTGCCCCATCTCAGTTCCAACTGACTTTAGAGTAACCATGAGTAAGAGGGGTGAGGGGAGAGGGATTTTGGCCCTCTTGGTCTGTTGCTGCTTGGTGAAGTTAGTACAGGATTTTACTCCCCTGAAGCAACAATCAACTAAAGTGAGGGCTACTTGCTCAGGCAAATCATTATGGGATGCCATAATGTTCTAGCTGGCTTTGAACCAGGTTCAGAGTGAGGCTTTTCCTCTGGTAGTTCATTTCTTTTCCTTATCTCCACAATGATAGGCAAGGAGAGACATACAGCCAGCTTAGGACCGGACACTAGATAATCTCACCTAGGCTTTTTCCGATGAAAGGTTCCTACAGCTGGAATTAGTAGTTAACACTTCTGTATTGAGAAACTGTGTTTATCTTTTTGTGACTGAGGGTAGAGGTGAGCTCTGTGAGTTTGAAACACTGTTTGGGGTGGAATAATAGAGTTCATACAAACTTACTCCACACCCTTATGTACCTTTGAAAGTATTGGTTGTGTGTAGTAGCTATGCATTAATTCCAGTGATGACAGGCCCTTTGCTTTTTTTTTTTTTTGAAGCTTAACTTTAGTTTATGAAATTCTTAGCAGAGATTTAGAATTACAAGGACTTAAAGTAAATTGCCTCAGAAGTAACCTGTGAAATATTTAATGCATTTGCAGAACTTGGTAGATCTGGCAGGCAGTGAAAGAGCTAGTCAAACAGGATCTGAAGGTGAGTGTTAAATGAGGCTCCACTGACAACAACTTCGGTTAATTAACCCTTATGAGAAACTATGATAGGAAATTGATTCATGTGCTATTGTGTTATTTACTGTTTATAAATAAGGCCTTTTCCCCTTGATAGGACAGGAACCACTCAGGAAAATACTGTAAATGCTGTGAAGTGCAAACAATTAAGTAGTAATATGCCTTCTCTAGAATTGCAGGCCCAGCAGCAGTCCTGCACTGAACTAATAGTCCAAGAAGCTTTTTAGGGACTTGTGTGTAAAGGTGAAGAGTGAATAGATGGCTCACTCTTTAGTTCAGAGGAAGCTTGTCTGTTAACAGTGACAGCATGCAGCTGCACGAAAATGCCTTGATCAGAAAAAAGTGATCTGAGAGGGACACAAGTAATAGTCTCTCTTACACAGTGACTAAGCTAAAACGTGTATCTAAGACTGGTTTGTTATATGTGTAAATGTGGGCATTTGCAGAATTTAAACAGGAAGAAAAATTGTAGTTCTTATGGCCCTGATGCTTACTATGTAAAGGTTCTAGATGTTTATTTTTGATTACGGTTTTATTTCAATGCTTTTTGGCTGTCATAAAGGATTAGGTACTGCCTGCTGATGGGTCAGTAGTGCATTGTGGCACTTAAGGTTTAACTCTTGGAAAATCAATCCCTCTGAGCATAGCATAGCACAAAAGCTTGACAGGTTCAAAATGTAGCTTAATATTGTTTTAAATTTAAAATAATAATAATAAAATGTGTGGTACCTAGGTGTTCGACTGAAAGAAGGCTGCAATATAAATCGGAGCTTGTTCATTCTGGGTCAAGTTATCAAAAAACTTTGTGATGATCCTTCTGGGTAAGCAGCTGTTTGTATACCTGTTATAAGGCATTGATAAACTAAGAAATTAAAATCCTTTATTCAAAATCTTATGTAGGTAACTTTCAAATTACCTATTAACCTCTAGAAAATGTATTTAACACGTTTATGCAGAAATCTGAAACTTTTTGTTGTTTTGCCTCTTTTTTTATTAGCTTCATAAATTACAGAGACAGCAAGCTTACTCGAATTCTGCAGAACTCCCTTGGAGGAAATGCTAAAACAGTTATTATTTGTACAATTACTCCTGCTTCTTTTGATGAGACACTCAGCACTCTTCAGGTAAAGCTTCTCACCTCTTCTCCAGCACTAGTCATTGTAGACAGGTTTGAGGGGTGGAAAATGTCATGGTGCTGGATCTTTAATGACTTGGATCTTCTGAAGGGTTCTGTAAACTCAGAACTTGAAATATTTCTTTGTACACAGCATCTTTTCCCAGTTATCTTGTGCTAGGTTGTCTACCTGGAGCTTTTTTGAAGTTGGAACAAAGCTCTTTCTCTCACTTTGCAGGCAGGAGATAACTACTCCTATCTCATTTGCCTTTTCCAAACATAGAGAAGTCTTTGCTAGCAGAAGATGTTAGGCACTACAGGAATTGAACTGCTAACAGTATATATTCATTAGATAGGGTTGTCTTCCTTTTTGATGATCTTTTGAGCTTTTTATTAAATAAAAAATAACTTGGGATACTCTTACTTAAATGTTATGCTTCACGTTTTAGGTGTTAATATCAAGCAAGGAAAACTTCACCTTTTCAAAGCTCAGAATACAGCTAAAAATAAGCTAATTCAAATATTTGTGTCCTATTACATGCTGCTCTTTATCTGATAAACTCTCCCTTTAATTCTGTTGGGAAAGATGGGACAAAGTAAGTCTTTTTCGGTATTTGTTCTTCAACTATTGCCCATGAAAGACTGTTCTTCCAGTTTGCCAATACAGCCAAAGGAATGAAGAATACACCAAAAGTCAATGAAGTACTGGATGATGATGCCCTCCTGAAGAGATACCGCAAAGAAATTCTGGATTTGAAAAAACAGCTGGAGGAAGTATGTAATAAACTCAACTAAATCAATCCTTAGTACTGATAGCAGTTAAATTTGGAGGGGTAGGTGAACTCTTTAAAGTGATATCTGCCCTTTTTATTGAGAGAATAAAAATTGAGTCGGTGATGAGTAGTCTAGAACAACTAATGATAGTCAACATCTCTGTGTGCAAGCTAAGGCTGAATGAGATCAACTGACAGAATTGTTAATTGGCTACACCTAATCAGTAGGTTAACATAATTAAGAAATAGAAATTTGTGATGCCTTATAGCTCACTTTAACTGATCAAAAGAAACAATTAATATAACTAATTAATCTAAGAAGTGATTGAATGTCTGTTAAAGATCCCAACTTCATATTATTTCCTCCTTTACTGATGTCTAACTTCAGTCTGAGTTGCAGGAAGTTGCAACTGCATGAATATCATTGGCAAAACTTAGGTCATGTATAGCTGGAAGCTGCATTTAGAAAATGAACAATAGTAACTTCTCAGCAAACAATGTAGTCTCTGATGGTTTTCCTTCTCTAAAAATCTATGGAGCTGTGGAACAGTCTTGCAAGTCTTGTTAGACCACAGATGATAAAGCATAAAGCACTGGAAAATAACAATGCTGAACATACTGTTCTGGTGCATTAAATCAAAGAATGCACATTTTTAATTGCAAATTATAAATATCCTTAGAGAAAATTTGTCTAAAAATTATTTATTTTTAATGATAATGATGAGACATGCAAAGATGATAATTATGCACCATGAACTTGGGAGTATGTTTCCTATCTTCTGTGATAGCAGGTAGAATTATATTTGGAAGAATGCTTTTTTTATACCTAGAAAAATCTGAGGCTGTATTGTGTCTGTGACTTTTGACCACTTTTAAATACTAAGTCTGCAGTCAAATTGTAGACTAAACTGTCAGTTTCATTATTAAGGATTAAAGATTTCTCCTCCAGACTTAAAGGAGTATATGTGTGTAGTTGTTTTTAAGTATCAGTAATTGTGTATCTTCTGTAGGAGTGGTTTCTGCTCTTAAGATGTCAGTTTGATTAATATTCTCTATTATGGAAGGTGTCTTCAAAAACTCAGATTCATGCCATGGAAAAGGACCAATTGGCCCAGCTGTTGGAAGAAAAAAATTCCCTTCAAAAAGTACAGGAGGACAGAATACGAAACTTAACTGAGATGCTGGTGACTTCTGCTTCCTTTGCCTCAAAACAGAATGTTAAAGTAAGCACCTGTTCCAGATCTTACCTGATAACTCTGAAATACTTTGCAAAAGGTATCATTAAATTCATAGGTTTATATTGATAATGAAGAGTAAGTATGATGGGCAATTTTCACCTTTTTTTCATATTTTTAAAGGGCTAACTTTTAAATTAACTTCTTTCAAATCAGTGTTGCTTTGTGGTGAACAGACGGCAGGGACTTGTTTGATTTCCAACTAATTTTGAAGAAACTGCAAAATACTGTCTAGTTAACTGCTGATACAGGTACTGATACAGAACTAGTCTGAGGCAACATTTACTCTCTGCCTGGTGGTTTGGTTTTATCACTTTTTCTGTAAATACTTTTTTAAAGGCCAAGAGAAGAAGAAGAGTTACTTGGGCTCCTGGTAAAATAAACCAGGCAAACGTGAGCTTTTTTGAAGACTTTGAAAATTCAATGCTGACTGAAACAAAAAAAATGAAGTTGTCTCTGCCAGCAGTACCAGATGTGGAGGATTGTAAGTAACTAGATGGTCTTTGAGGTCCTTTCCAACCCAGACCATTCTATGGTCTATTTCATTTTCTGTGAAATTCCTGATAAATAACTTTGCAAGCATTGCATTACATTTCCCAAAGGGAATAAGTTGATTCTTTGATAGCACAAATTAAAGAACAAATTAACAAGACTCCAAGTGTTCTTGTACACACTTTCAATGAGAAGTGCTTCTACCACCACTGCTTCCCTGGATATTGAGCTTTTGATTTCTTAAAACCAAAGGGGAGAGATGTGAGGTAAATGCCAGGGTCTACGAACACTTGCCATGCAGCCTACCCACACCTCCTAGTTTTTTGGGAAAGTGTTGTTTGACACAGACTATCCATTTCAGCCATGTTCTCTCCCCAAAAATGGAGAGGTGTGTGTGTAAAATCCCCAAATCCTCAACAAGAATAGGAAGTCATTACTCGAAGATCAGTTTGAGACAGAGAAATTCAAGGATTCATGAGAGGAGTGAACTGAAAATTGAAAAATAAGTTTTCTAAGAAAATTGAACTGAAGACGAGAGGACAATTTAGCAGTATTGTTTCTGAATTACATCTTATATCCTTATTACCTCTCCTGTCACATGTATTTGCTTTTAAGTGGATTGTTCTGGGCTTTTTTTTCCTGTATGGAGGTGGGGTGCTTTTTTTCCATAAATCTTGCAGGTTACTGTTGAGTGGTTCTTTCCTTGCGACTCAAACTTTTCCTAGTCTGTAGTTAAGTATATATTCTGGATTTGGTTTAGACTTCATCAACTTGTGATAAGATGGTCAGCATAAGTATAGGGACTGGACTTCAGTGGTGTTCCCATTCATAACAGAAAATCACGAGAGTCAGAAGTATTACTCAATGTGCTGTGTTTTTGCCATTGAATGATTGTTTCCAATGTGGTAAAATTATTTTATGAGAAAATTCTTGATGCTCAGTTTAAAATCTGCTGATACTTTTGTTAATACACCTTTCTTTTTAGCTACCTTAGAGAATTCTGAGTATGACAGCCATTGCCTGATGGTTCGTGATCAAATTTCAGAAGCAGAATGGATTGCTGGTCCTGACATGAATTGGGTAACATCATAATCTGTTTTGACTTTCTGATCCTGTGCATATGCATAACATGTTTCTCAGTAAGATCAGCCTTACTCTTCTGTAGAACACCAGTATTCTGTGTCTGCAGAATTATTGAGAAACTGGTTAGAAAGTCTCTTGAACATCTCTGGGAAGCCGTGGTATGGTTCTGTGGTTCTATGGGTTTGTGGCAAATGATCCAGTCAACTTTGGTCTTTAAACAGGAGTAGCTGTGAAAAGACAAGCAACAAGGAATATAATACTCCACTTGCTTGATCTTGCAGATCTGTTAACTGAGAGTGTTTCTTTTCCTAGACTGCAAAAGACTTTGAAGAATCTGTGCAACTTTGTGAAGCATTAGCACTAGAAAAGGTAGGTCTGTTCTGAATTTTCTAGAAATAAGGCTGACATTGCAGCAACAGCTTCTGAAGTTCCTTCTGCCGCTTCTTTAGGATATCGCTGTAAATGAGGTCAACATCCTGCAAGCTAACTTTGATAACCTAGTGCTGGAAAATGAGCAGTTGAAATCAGAAATAAATGAAATGAAAGAGAGACTGAAGGAAAAAACAGAAATAGATGAGTTTGAAGCACTGGAAAAGCAAGCACAAAAAGATCATGAGGTAAGGTGCATAGAAGTAGATGTGAATTCTCTGTGCTCAAATGCTTTCTGGAGTTTATTCGTGTACGTAGCCTTGAATGTTGTTTCACAAACAGATGGTGTTATAAGCTACGTTCAGCAAGAGAATGAATGAACCTAGGATTTAAACTGGATTTACTTAGAGTGTAGAACTCAGACAAATTTTGGGAGAGTTGCGTACTGAAGCCTGGTTAAAAATGTAGTTATGTGTATATATATGTATATGTTATTTTTATAAATGTGTGATCTAAATTTCACTCTAGACTTCTGTGAGGCAGTTGTTTTGCTACTTAAATACATTTTAGAACTGGTTTGCAGTTAAAGTATGATTGCTAAACCATATTTCCCATATTTCTTGTGTGAAACGTCTTACATTCCAAGGTAGCTCATTTTGATAATTCATGGACTACATGAGCATTGACTTTTAACACATTATTTAACTTAGTAATGAAATTATTTTAAAATAACAGTAAGAATAGTAATGGTAAAATCAAAACATAGTATTTTGTGCAAGGAAGTCACAAAAAATGTGAAGTTATCCACTGGATAACTTAGAATATAGGAAATGTGGACTTTCTGTGCTCTTCACCTCTTTGTGTGGTTACTGGAGATCTTCCTTGTTTGTCCAAATGTTTATGCTCTGATTCTGTAGTGTAAAATATTTACTACTTGTATTAGGTTCTACCTGTCTAAAGGCTAGACTATGAAATAAGTTATGGCAAAAAAAAAAAAAGCCAAACCAGTAACTTGAGGTATTGAGACATGTATGTATTATTCCATTTCTTTCCTGATACCTTTGCTGGACATGACCTGTGCATATTAGTCTGTGTAATATCTTCTGATCATGACACTGAACTTGAAGTTTGTTACATCCTTTTGCATTTTTATTTCAGGTTACAATTTAACAGTCACTGCTTATTTGCATTGTGTTGCCTACAATGATTTATGGATCTTAAGGAAATGGCTCTATAAGACATTACCATTTAGCTTGTGTTTAAGGTTCTTTTTAGAAGACCCTTTGTATGCTAGACTGAATGTGCTATCTTCCTTAGCTAATGTTTAACAAATCCCAAGTTACAGTTTTCCCTGCAAAGTTTTTGGGTATCTAACAACAGATGTAATGTGCAAAGTAGTTTCCATTGCAAGAATTGCTTTTTGAATTATTTGTTTTCAGATAGCTGAAGACAGTCCATAAAATGTAAGCATTTATTGATACCCACCCATGTAGTTGATTAGTTATAGCAATACTGAAAGGTTACATACTTCACCAAATACATTAAATGAAATATTATCAGTTTATACAGGTAAACTACATAGGAATACTCACAGGACAGTGCTTGTTTTAAAGCTTTTCACTGATCTTAAATTTGCAGATTGCATTTTCTTACCTTTGCTTGTGACTATGCATAAGTACTTGTAGATGAGTGCTTATTGTAAAACTTTTCTAACAAAGACCAAAGGAATGGAGCTTTTTCAATTTCCGTCTAGTCTTCTACTTGTGACATCTTTCAGAGAATGCCACTGAATGTGTTCATGGCTTGTTTTACTTCCATTTTGGCACCTTCTCATTCCTGTTAGTGTATAGATTTAATCATAAATTAAATCACTGTGTCATAAAAAGCTGCTTAAAATTAGTAGAATTTGAAGTGTCATAGCTGTACAATTTTGGCATTAATTGCTTTGATCACGTTGCTCTTGCTTGTCAATCTGTTGCAGACTAAATTGTACTTGAATCCTTTCTATTTGCTGGGAAACTAAAACAGAGCTTTGCATCTCATGTATCCATTTTGAAAGAATATGTAGCATCTTGCCTTGTAGCTGTTTAAGTAGATGTGTGAGTATATACTAATAAAAGAGAAAACACAAGATAGACCTGGCTTGTCTTCATGGTGTTGGCAACTAAAACTACTGGTGTGGGTGCTGTCTAACATCCTCTGCAATTTTGCTTTAATTTGCTCCACAGATTCAACTAATGCATGAAATTACCAACTTAAAGAATCTAGTTTCAAATGCTGAAGTGTACAATGAGGAACTTGAGGTGAGCCTCTCCATGAATTTACAGGTAGTAAGAGTTGTATGAAATATCCTTGGTTTGTTTAGCTTGAAATACCATATCTGCTGAGGACAAGCTAGACATCATTGTGCTTGGGTTAATCTTGCGAGCTATGAGGAGGATATGTCTAAAAACCATGAAGGCTTTCTGTGTAGGTTTTGATAAATTCTGACCTGAAAAACCAATTTGAGCACTAGAATCTTCTTTCACCCTTTTTCTTCTCCACCTTTTAGGCAGAAATAAATTCCAAACTGGAACAGCTAAAAGAGAAAGAGAACAAAATAAAAATATTACAGAATCGTGTGGAAGAACTACAAAAAGCAGGAGTGGAAAAAAAGGAGACATCTTTTTCAGTGGTAAACTTGAGTTTTCTACTGGGTTGAGAGATGACTTTGTTTTTCTGAGCTGGATTAAATTTAGGTATAGCCTTGGTTTGATGAATATCTGCTTCCCAACAGATCTTGGGAAATTTTGTTTTACAAAGCTTAAAATGCTAATTACTATGTATCATACAGCGGTACTCTGGGGAAGTCAAGCTGTGAGAAATGCTGCTGTTTATCCCATCTCTCAACCTGCTACTCTTCCTCTTAAAGTAAACTTAGAGAGTTTTCTAAGCCTGCATTTACATTTTAACCACATTAAAATGAGCACATTTTCTTTATTATGGCTCTATAGTTTTTTGCTTCTTTGAGTGTTGTCTTTTTCAGGGAGATTCTGATAAACTAATTGAAGAAATTCAGCAGCTGAATAAATCCCTCTTAGACAGTGAAGCCATAGCCTTGGATGCCAAAAAGGAATCTGCTTTTCTCAGAAGTGAAAATTTGGAGTTGAAGGAGAAGATGGCAAGTACTTGCTGAACTGCATTTGTAGCTGTACCAAATGCTGTTAAGGGCCTATCTGCTTCCAGACTAGTGAAGAAGGCCATCAGAGTGGTGGAGCACTCATCATTAGCTTTCTCCAAATACTCTAAGTAATACTTTTATTATGCAATTTGTGGAAAATGGGTCTTTAGTAAAGAGATAAAAAGAAAGTAAAGGCTTTTTCCGTAGGAGTGGGTAGTTAGTTTTAAGCTTACCAGGAGAGAGAGAGAGAGCAAAGAAGCAGTCTTCAGGGCATTATTAGAACATAAGACTTCAGACCTAATTTTACCAGAGAACAAAGGAGACTAAGAGATGTGGACTCAGAAGTGGGATGGAGCTTACTTTGAGCTTTGAAAGAGTAAAGATAAAATAGTAGCAGCAGTTATGGCCCTGACCTCTAAGGCATGTTTTGTTAGAGGATTCTGACGGGAATGCAGTTAAGTTGTGCCTTATTCTGCCATATTTATTCAGGGTCAAAGCTTGTCAGAGTGACAACAGAAAATGTACCAGATACATTATTTAAATGTCAAGTACAGAGACTTTTATTCTGTGTGTGACTTGCATGTTGTATTGTTTTCCCAAAGAATGAACTCTTAAATAACCACAACCAAATGCAAAAGGATGTTCAAATATATCAAAGCCAAATAGAGGCGGGAAAAGCCAGTTACCGAAAAATGCAAGCTGACTTGCAGAGAGAGCTGCAATCTTTATTTCAAGAAAACACAAGACTGACTTCACTGATGGAGGGTAAAGTTCCAAAAGGTACTGTTCCAGGTGGTGCCTTTTCCCTGCTCCCTCTCTCCCTCCCTTTCCGTTTAATGGTGGGAGGGTAGGCAAGGCTTTGGCTCTTGTCTTCCTCCATACGTGGAGACTCTGTCAGTATAAAGCAACCAGAGTATCTGGTATTGCTGGCATGGAGTAACTACTTGAGCACTTTCTTGAACATCTGGAAAATTGCAGCTTGCTGAAGATTTTGCATTTTGCACAGTCGAGTTAATGAAGATTGTTGGAGAGAATCTAAAATAAAACTGTAAATCAACTTAACAAGTGCTGACAGAACTCAGACTAAGAGCTTAGTCTTTTAATTGTTAGCAACACTAAAACGTACTTTTCTGGAGTTATAATGGTATGACATCCAGAATGCAATATAAATCTTCTGCTTAATTTAAAACATGCTTTTTTCTCTTGCACTTGCTTATTAGCTTAAACTTAATTTTCTAGATTTGCTTTCTCATGTGGAGCTGGAAAAAAAGGCAGCTGACTTAAAAGGAGAACTAGAAAATGCTTTGAAAGAGAATGAACTTCTACACAAACAAGTAAATGAGTTAGCAGAATTTCAGTCTCTACCAAATACTGTTGAGATGCAAAAGAAAGAGGTAAAAAAAAATCTAATTTATTTTCTTGGTTTTGTGTTGTACTTGACTGGTAATGTACTAATGGAGGCCTATTAGATATGAAGTTTTAAAGCCAAAGTTGTTGTGAGTCAACCTGATTTTACAGTTAAGTTGGTTAAATTGTTGCTTCTCACATTTAATATCTGTGCCTAGGATAAGTTTATATTTAGTTTAATATGTTTAGTCACTGACTACTATAATTAATCATAATTTCTAGTCCAACATTTGCATGTCTATTTGCTATGGTCACCACTGACAACCAAATGTATAGATATAATGGTGTTTGATCCTGGACACTATTCTAAAACTGATTTTTTTTGTCTGAGTAAAAAGAAAATGTCAAGATCTCTTAGTAGAAATTCTGCTTGAGAACTGAGAGATTTACCCTGCAAAATCTGGAAAATGCATTAGAACCTTTATTTCCTGGCAGGTATGGGGTTTAGTAGACAAAGTATGCTGTAAATGTTTTAAAAGGTTTGTTTGCAAACACTTTCTAGCTTTCTTTGGTCTAAGAAACACTTGCTACTAAGTATGTGCAGTGAAAATTACTCAGGGCAAGTAATCTACAAACTCATTAATGCTTTGCAAAAAGTTCCAAACCCTCCAAGGGTCTACTTCCACTGATCAACTAAATGTAATTAGATATTAACAACTTCATCTCTGTATTGATGCCTTAAGTTTTTAGCTTTTATATTTTTCAGATTCTGTACTGCATTAGTGTGTAACTCTGAACTCTATATAAAATGCTAGTTAGTTTTCTTCACATTTTGGTCAGACTAAACAATCCTTCTGGGCCTGGGAACCAACGTCACACCATTTACCTCAGGCCCTGGAAAGTATGAACAGAAGTGAATCAGGAAGAAGCAAACTGGGGGAATGTGACTTTTACCTGAAACTATAATTGGACAATTAACCTCTGATATGCAAATAGACCAAACTTACATCCATCTGAGAAACCTTGTGGCTGTTGTCCATCTGTCCATCCAAAAGCCTCTGCCAGGCTTTTGCACTGCCCAAGGTGTATCCTTTGAAGGCCTTTAATAAATACCTACTCTATTCTCTGATTCTGTCCAGCCTCTGTTCTAGATAGCCAGTCCAAGGCATCTGTATCATGAAGAAAGTACTGACACATGTAAAAATTCAGTTTAGGAGTCCAGTCTTAGCTCAAATATAGGAAATACAAGGTATTGAAGAACATCTAAAGAGTTAGAAGAGAGATTTCAGGACTTGGGAATCCTTCTCTTCTCAAGATTCTTTGCTAGACAGTTCCCTCCCAACAGAGCAAAACCCAATGTATTGTGATGTATGTTTGTTTGTACTTTATTTCCTGTATCTTCACATGTACCTGTTTTTAATTATGTAGTTCTGACAAATATTGATTTAGAAACCACTGTATATTAATATTGTTTTTCTGTTGGCAGATTCTTGAAAAATGTGAGGAGTTACGCTTATTAAAATTGGAAAATGAAAAGCTGCTTTCTGAAGTAGCTGATAATGAAATGAGACTTAAACATATGTCTGAAGAAATTGAAAAATCAAAAGACAATCTCACAGATGCACAACTGAAATATGTCAAGTCTGATGAGGAATATGTAGCACTTAAACAGCTCCATGAAGAAATAGAACAAAAATACATAGCTGCATCAGAAACCAATGAACAAATGAAGCTCCAAATAGAATGCCTATCAAAAGAAGCACAAGAGTCTAAAACAATTTTGGATGAAGTGAAATTAGAGGTCAGTGTTAGCTTTCTCCTTTTTACATATGAGATTTAAGGAAATAATTCATAATGCTAAAAAACAGTTTTTGGAGAAATACTCTTGAAGGTATAAAGGACAATATCACTGACTTCCTCTGGCATGAGTGGGTATTACTTATTCTGTGCCAGGAGTATATTGAAGGATTAGTCAGCTCAATGGATTCTTTTTGTAGGCAAAGAAATACATGTTGCTCCAGATTGTTCTGTAATTGACCTTTTAATTCCTCTTTTCCATTCTTAAGTAATATCTTTATTATGTAAGTTTTTTCCTATCAATGCTACTCTCACCTACTGTCTATAAAGTCATAGAAACAAAGTTTCCTCATTGGAAACTGGAGACCTTTTAGAACATGTGTTCGTTCAAACCAGAGAGAATCACCACAGAAATTTGCCATTGGAATGGAAAAACAAATATAAAAAATTCAAAAAGAAAAGGAAGTTAAACAAAGATATTTTTGACAAAGCTTTGGGCACTGCTCTGGCTGTCATATTCCAACTACGGTTTTGATAATTCCTAAGCTATACTACAGTTTCATGTAGTTTCATGCTATTGTTTTAGTAAGACTTTTGCTGCTAAGGAGCCATCACAGGAAGGTTTCATAAACAAATGCTTATTTATTGTGGGCAAGAGTATAAGTAGTGACTTAAAGAAAAATTATGAACTTGCTAGCTAGCATCTTTGATCCTTCCTAAGCTCATAAAAGAATCTGTGAGAACATGTACATATAATGGAATTCTGCATTACAATGAAAGTGTCTATCCTTTTCCTTTCCAACCTAAAGCTCTCTAGCAAAATGAAAGAACTGGAAGAAAAAACAGCAGAGCAAAAACAACTTCTTGAGCTAAGAGAAAATCTTACTCGGACTCAGAAGAAGTTAAACGAAATGGAGCAATTAAAAGAGGAAGAAAGGATTAGTGAAGTGAGATTGGAGGCAAATAATTTGGAGATCCAGGCAGTCTTGAAGCAGCTTACAGAATGTCAGGAAGAAATAAAAACTCTAACCCTGGAAAGAGATGACCTGAAGCAAAAAGGGGAGTTTCTCCAAGCTGAGACAGAGCAACTCAGAGAGGATATAAAGGACACTGTTTCAATGGTAGGAATTTTGCATTTTTAGAAACAGATCCTACATGTTAGGAGAAAGACTTATAAACTATATTAAAATATTTAGGAGAACATAGGAGTGGGAGTTTGTGTGGTTGTTCTTAACCAAGGAGTGCTTACGAATATTACAAAATATATGTTTTTTCTTTGTGTATTTTCTCTCTTGTGTTCTAAAGAACATCTTGGCACATGAAGATCTGAGAAATACACAAAATTCTCTGAGGGAATCCCAGAAAACTGTCAAGAAGTTGGAAAAAAGTATTTCTGAAAGAGAATCTCAGATTCTGAGTGTTGAAGAGGCACTAGGGAAAACCATCAAAGAACTCCAAATACAGGTAAAACTTTATGCAGTAACTAAAACAAGCCCAGTTAATCTGCTTGTAGTCTATTCTGCTTGTCCTTAAAAACTTTCTAGGCTTTTGGTAGCAAGTGGGCAAGAAAACAGTACTGCCTAATCAGTCTTTACCAGCTGCTGCTGTTTCTGTAGAGCTTCAACATGTAATGTACAGTCTAATAAACCTTTGCTTAACTTGTGTGCCCCATGGTTGTGGATTTGAGTGGTAGCATTGGATGGGAAATGGAAGAGGAGATGAGGGTTACTTAAGTGTAGAAATGAGGCTGATTTATATTTAAAATAGAAATAATTTCATGATGTTTAACAGTCCCAATAAGAAGTTTAACACATGATTGTCAATAGCAGCTTAGATCGCAAGGTACTGCAGAAGGCTGTTATAAATAGTGTAGGAGAGTGAATCAAACAAAACTTTGGCATTTAATTTTATATTGAATTGATGAAAATGCATGCTGTCTTTGCATTTTTTAATAGATCTCAGAAATGACAGAAGAAATGAAAATCATCACATCAGAGAGAGATCAGCTTGCTGATCAGCTTGCTGAGGAGAAATCAGAAAGTAATAGCTGCAGAGAAAGTGATCAGCTTCGGGTGCAAAAGGAGCAAATCATTTTCCTTACACAAGAGAACCACTCATTGCAGGAGAAGCTGGACAGTTTACTTCTGAAAAAAGAGGAGTTTGGGGAAGGAACTTTGGTAATTATCCTAAAGCTGTAATGGGAAGCTTGCTTATTTAAACTTGCACTTGAGTGAAATAATTGCAAAACATGCTGCAGAAAAGAGTTGTGGTACTTGACTGCACCTCTAACTCCAAGTTTATTATGGTTTAATTGAGATATAGGCCACCTATATTGAGTATATAAATAAATATATAAATACCTATATATGGACATGTAGTAGAAGAAGGACTATAAAGAGAATACCAGCTTGATACAGGAAAGTAATGATCTCTAGTGATCTGCACATGAATGTTCTACAGTTAAGTAGATGAAGCTAAAAACTGCTCACCTGAAAAGGGTGGTTTGGCCCTATAAAGCATAGGTAGAACTGACTTTTTTCCTGGAACAGAAAGGGACATTGCAAACAACACTGTCCCTGAAGAGACAACCAACCAACACAATTGGATGTGCTGATGACATTTCTGTGTGTTTTTACAGCAGTACTGCTGATTGTTGTACATAATCAACCTGTCAAAGGTGTCAGGTAAGT